>VZTD01001657.1:33571-53055 GCA_013397725.1 Rhagologus leucostigma
CTGGCACCTCCCAGCCCTGCCCTGGCACCTTCCAGCCCAGCTCTGGCACCTTCCAGCCCCGCTCTGGCACCTTCCAGCCCTGCCCTGGCACCTTCCAGCCCTGCTCTGGCACCTCTCAGCCCTGCTCCAGCCGTGCCACCTCAGCACCTCCCAGAGCTCTGGCTCTATGCAGCACCCACAGGCCAAGCCACAGCGGATGACGGTGGCTGCATTCTTCTCCTTCAGTGCTTGTTCTGATCCACAGCACCATTTCCCAAGTTTCAGTGCAATTAAGGGTGTCACTTCCCCAGCACAGACCTCACTGTAACTCTCTGCTGGTGAGTAAATGCCACTAAATGCCATTAAATTCACCCCCACGAGCAAAGTGCCACCAGTGTCCAGATCTCCTTCGGCAGACGCAGATCTCTGGCGTGTGAAGAAACAGAGCCTGCTCCCAACACAACACACAGCCCTCTGCCCCGGAGACAAAACTAATTCCTGGCTTCAGGAGTTCACATTCCCCTTTCCAAGCACCACTTGTGCCGCCATCGTTCCGCGGCAGCAGCACTCGACTGTCAGCCAGGGCATGTTGGTGCTTCAGTTATCCCTGAAAGTCTGCCTGGACCGGCCATGCTCGGGGCAAAGCTCAAAGCGAAGTTCGCAGAGTGCTGAGGACACAAACTCCTGCCACGGATCCATCGGGGACCCGAGTGGGATCCGTCGGGGACCCGAGTGCCACAGCCCCTCGGCACCACCAGGACGTGCCCTGGCTGCTCCTCAGCGACACCCAGCCCCGCCACCTCTGCCTCCCCGCCGTGCCCACCCCTCAGCGCAGCCCCCGGGGGGACCCCGGCCCCCGAGCGCGGTGCCCACACGCATCACACCGCGGTGATTCACCGCGGCCGCCCCCAGCGCCGCCCCCGCGGGCGGGGGAAGGGGCACAGGCACGGAAAACACACAAGAAAACACCCTCCCGGGGACGACGGATCAGGCACGGCAGGAATTAATGATCCGACGGGGTCATTCACGAAGGTGAAGGGGGAAAGCAGCGGGAGCGGTGGATGGAGCGGGGTCAGAGCGGGCAGCTCCAGCCCCACTCTGCAGCGCGGCCACGGGAACAGCCCGTTCCCACCGCTGGCTGCCACCCCCGCCATCCACACCTCCCCAGCCCACCGGCACCCCTAAAGAGAGCAGCAAATCCTTATCCCGGTGTTTGCCGCAGCCCAGCGGCCCCCACCGGGCAGCACCGAGCACCCACCCGCGTCCCCCCACACGCTGCTCGTGTCCCCAGCCCGGGGTCCTACCTGCAGCTCCTTGTCCGAGTATTTCTGCGGGTTCTTGCTGCCCTGGCTCTTCTTGCGAAGTTTCTTCAGCTCTGCCTGGCACTTGTCGAGGGAGTCCCCCTTGCTCCTCTGCTCCGTCTGGTATTTCTTCAGCGCAGCCTGGGTGCGACAGGAGAAAGTCCTGAGCCTCGGCCACAGCTCCTGCTGCCGAGGGGTGACAGAAACAAGCAGAGCCCCTGGAAAAGTGGGATCCCCAAGGCCCAGAGAGCAAACGGGACAACACTGTCCTGTGCGTGGTGACGCGTGTGACACCGGGGACCCGTCTGTAACCAGGGGCGGGAGCCGCGCCAGGACACGACGTCCCCGAGCAGGGAGCGGGCAATGGGGGACACCCAGGGACAGCCGGGCCGAGGGCTGTGCCAGACTCACACACACAAAACTCACACTCAGGTACCGGGAGTCCAGCTCCACCTTCTGCTCCAGCTGCGTCAGGAGCTCGTTGTGGAAGGACTTGAGCTGCAGGGAGAAAGAAAACACAGGGTTGCTTGTGGAGGGCTGGCAGAGCCTGCCTGGGGAGCAGCAGACGGCACTGGGGATGGCACCCCAGGGGGAGCAGGGCTGCACAGGCCGAGAGCAGCGAGGGACAGACTCAGAGAGGGCCCAGCAGGGCAGAAGAGGATGCCCAAGCAATGCAGACCCTTTGGGGCTCAGCAAATCCATGTCAGAGGGGCTGGTGTCATCTGGACAAGGCATGGAAAAGCATTTTGCACTGACAGAGACCCCGGCACGCCGGGCTGGGCACTCACCATCTCCTCCAGCTGGTTCTGGATCTGCCTGTGCACCTCTGCCATCTGGAAGAGCACGTCCCCTGCAGAGACGAGACGCAGGAAGGGGTTTGAGGCACCGAGCTCAGAGGACATCCCGGGGCTGGGGCAGGCAGCCAGACCCAGAGGGCTCCTGGAGTGCCCCCCGTGCCCACCTTTGGGGAGCTGCAGTGAGACAGTGCCCACCTGAGACACCGGGACAAGCAGGGAAACCCTGAGCAGCTGGAAGGGCAAGGAGGACGAGCAGCAGCAGGGCCCCAGCACCGGGGCAGCCCCTGTCCCCCAGGGACGGACACAGCCCTGGCACTCAGTGCAGTCACAGGACACGGGGCGAAGCCCTGGGCTGGTGTTCGGCCACAGGGGCCGAGCCAGGGATGGGCAGCGAGGGCAGAGCCAGGGCTGCCACCGGCACCAGCGCCGTGGGCCAAGGGATCCCCACTGCAGCCAAGGAATCCCAGCTCTGTTCTGCCACTTCCTTCAAGTTTCCTTCTCCAGTGCAGGGCTCCAGCCCCACACCCAGTGCTGTTCCCGGAGGAAGGGCTGTGGCCTGGCTCAGCAGAAGCCCCAGCGTGGCTGGAGCCAGACACACACACGGGAGCATCTTTTAGGAACGGAGCCAGCGCTAAGAGCCCTGTCCTGGATCAGAGCGAGCCTCGGGGACAGCGCAGCTGTGTCAGCTCTTTTCAGGGCTGAGTTTGGAAGCTTTTCCTTCCAGCACGGCAGGTTGCAGCTTCCCAAGAGGCTCCCAACCTCTGTGGAGCTGTTTGCAAATGAAAGCCGGCATCTCACTGGGGCAAGGGAACAAGTGGGACCCTCACCCAGCACAGCTGGTGCCAGCCCCAGCTCCAGCCCGTCCCCCCGTGTCCCCCCACGTCCCTGGGCACACAGGCCACGTGCCAGCCGAGTGTCTACACCCCCAGCTGACCAGGAACAACCTGCCTCAACATTTCTTTGCTCTCCTGGCTGGAGCAATTTGTACTTTGCACCATACACTGTGTCTCAAACCCTTCTGCAAACACTAAAATCCGATCCCTTGGCAGGCACCGGCCCCTCCGCCGCCGTGACAGAACCGCCTGTGGCACCGGCTGCTGGCAGGGCCACCGTCCCTCTGTGCCCCCTGAGAGGGCAGCCACGCCCAGAGCACCCCCACAAAGAGAGAGGCGACCAGATGGCAGAGCTGCAGCTCTGCTCCTTCCCCACGAGGAAACCGCGCGCCGAGATTTCCACCGAGCCGGCCGTGACTTTTCCAGCCGGTCCTCCAGGTGCTGAGCCAAGGGCAGCACTCACACCCGGCCACCACACACGTCTGCAGTGTCACACGAGAGCAGGGAGGGCCAGGCAAGGGGTCACCACCACAGGAGCGCCAGGAAATCGCTCCAGCTTGGGCTGCGACAGCTCAATGGTGGGAAGTGCCTGAATTCCTGCTGCCAGGAGGCCCCGACGTCACACCGAGGTGGCTTTGTCGGGGGTGTCAATGCAAGGGTGGCTCTCTCATTATTCCCAAAGCTTGCACCACCCCCTGTCCCTCTCCCTTCCCGTTTGGCTGGAGTGGAAATCCCGGGAGCGCTGGTGCAGGCTGGCTGAGGGCTCTGGCCACCGTCACTGAGCTCCTGACCCACCCGAGAGCGGGCACTGGGGCACCCAGAAATAACATCCAGTCCCCAAACCCAGCCCTGGGTGCCCCTGCATTGGGACAAGAGGGCTCTGCCCCCCTCCCACATTCCTCTCCCAGGGAACTGGCCCGTTCCCAGCAGCCAGGGCGGCTCGCGCTGCATCTCTCAGCACTGATATCCATCTTTTGGGTTTGACTTTCTCCTCCACCACCACCCCCTGGGCTCCTCTCGGGGCGTTCCAGCCCCACATCAAAGCCCGCAGCACACGGAGCCTTTCCCACAGCACAGCCTCGCTGCGTGCCAGCCTGGTGAGGGGACACTGCTGTCCCCCCCGTGCTCAGCCCAGCACCACGAGCCCAAGGCGAGCCCCCGGAGCAGCAGGGACGGCACAGGAAGGCAGCTGGACGCCTGCCCGGAGCCTCACGAGCTTCCTCCGGAGCCTCTCCCCAGCTGAAGGAACCAGCTCCAGGCTTCCCGTGGCCCCCCGCCACCACTGGCAGCCCGGCTGGGCGGCAGGATTTGAACTGAATCCCCTAAAACCAGCAGCAGCACGGTGCGAATTCCCACAGAGCACCTCTGACACCTGCACGCCGTGAGCTGCCCCACGAAAACCTACAGACCACGCGAGGCTTTAACAGACACCTCGCCCCAAAGCCAACCCAGAGCTGCAGGGACGAAGTTAGGCTGTGACTAAGGGATACCACGGCAGCTGGAAAGGCTAAATGTTCCAAAATCTGGCTCGGAAGAGAATCTGTGGCACTGTGCCAGGGGCGCCACGGTGAAATGCTGGGGGGACCACCCCGCAGAGCTCAGTGGCAGGGCTGGGACCGCGGCACAGGGCACACGCCCTGGCAGCAGCACTGCCGCCCACGCCAGGGGCGTTTTGCATCAGCTGCCAGAGGGATTTGTGAGTTAAACACACCTGAACTCCCACTGTGCAGCGGGACAGGAGCTCGGGTCACCGCGTGAGCTGCACCGAGCTGCCAAAACACACATCCTACGGGTGAAGAACCCCCGGGTGAAGCATCTCACCCACACCCAGAGGCACAAACAGAGCCGGGCAAGGGCAGGAGGCAGAGCCGGGGTCTCTCCCCTCCCCGCAGGCTGCCGAGCACACGGGGAGGAGGAGCTGCTGTTTGCGGCTGACTCACAGTATCGTTCTGGGAGAAGAACTATAGGAGCTATTGTGGGCCCTTCCCTTCCACACCCAGCCCACAACAGGCAAACAGGTTGTTCCACATCCCTCCCATCCCTGCTGGCACCGCGGGAGCCAGCTGCCCCTCCAGAAGGTGAAGCAGTGGGAACCCAGCTCTCAGGGGTTTGCTTTGGAGTTGTCAAAGACTCAAGGTTATTTTTTGACCCCCCACTAAAACAGGATACGGGCCATTTTTAATAAAAATACCAACTATGCATTAATCAAGGAGCCGGATTGCCCAGAGACAGAACACGTTGATGTTTGTGCAGGGCTGGAGCAGCCCAGGCTGTCCTGCAAGGGCAGCAGGAGATGGTGGCCGGTGGCCAGGGGACCATCACCCACCAGCCACACCATCACCCACCAGCAGCTGCCCCAGCTCCCGGGGTCAGGGCTTGGGCACATGCCCTAAAAACCAGCCGGCAATAGCCCTGCTCACACAACACCTCGGTGCTGAAGATCTGACGCAGCCAGATCTAAGGCGAACCAAGTGCAGGCACAGGCGGCGCTTGGGGACGCGGTTTACCGGCGGGCTCGGGCAGCGGCTGGGCTCAGCGAGCTCGAGGGCTTTTCCAACCTAAGCAACTCCACTGAAAACTTCTGCAGCGGTTTCTGCTCTTCCCTCACACCAGCACAACCCGACCCGGGCTCGCAGAGCCGGCACAGAGCAGCTCCCAAGCGCCAGGGAGAAGCAGTTCCAGCCCTGCGCCTCACCCGGCCGACGCTCCGTGTGGCAGCGGGGACGGTCCGTGAGCAGGGGAAGGAGAACGAGTGTGGGGAAACAACCAGCTCCTCCACGCTGACTCATCTCTTTCCTCTCCACCGCGGTTTCTCTCCTGCCAGCCCCAGAGGACTGGGCGATGTGTTGATCATTCATCAGCGACTCGTCAGCCCCGCTCCAGCCCCGCTCCAGCCCCGCTCCAGCCCCGCCTGGCACAGCTGAAGGCGTTTTTCATTCGCTTGTTAAGAGACCAGGTAAAGGGAAAAGCAGAAGCTTCCCAAGGCACCCTGGCTTGGGTCCCCAGCTCCCTCAGGCCAGGCAGTTGCCATCGGAGCTTTCACCAGGGATACATCAGAGACCGGGATGTTCCGTGCCCCTCATGCTCCCCCTGGATGGGGGCCAGTCCTGGATCTGTACCAGGATGCACAGACCAGGGAGTCCCCAGTGCCCAGCTGCTCTGGCAGGAGCTGTGCTGGTGGCACTGGGTTAACCAGCACAGGAGAACGCAGCCTCACACTGCCCAGCCTGGCCCCCCATGATCCGATCCCTCGGGCACGCCGGCGGTTCCGGAGGGGCAGCAAACACCTCCAGGTCCTGGAGCTGGCCACACTCTGCCAAAACCCCTCCTCAGACCTGCCATGCTCCCCCCATTGCCGATGGACGGCAGAAACCAGCCCATGGACACACACACGGGACCCCCTCCACTCCCCCAGGAGGGAGCAGCCCTGCGGGATCCTCCCCAGGCGCAGTGCCGGGGCACACAGCAGGTGGGAATCCTGGAAGTTGTCACCATCACCAGGGAAGGTGAAACCCAGACGTTACACACATCTGCCACACGCTGGGAGCCCCAGCCAGGCCACATGGTCCTCACAGATGCTCATTTACAACCCTCCACCACCACGTACCAAACACAGGTTGGTGAGAACGAGCCTTGGCCGTCTGCTCCTCACGGGAGGGATGGAGGCAGCGGAAAAGCCCCGTCCTGAGGCAGCAGAAGGCTGTGAGAGGACTGTCTTGTATTTCTGCACCCTTAGCAAGCCCATTCCTGCAGCTTCCTTTCCTCCACCAGCACAGAGCTGTCACCCACAAGGTGTTAAGCGTGTTGTTAAGCCCAAATTTAAAGGATCGAGCCAAAAGATCTCGGCTCCCAGCCAGGAGCTCACCTCCACTGCAGGGACACTCCACCACAAATCACAGGACAGCATTTCCTGGAGTTCTGTGCCATCCTGGGCACTGCTCTGACTGGCTCCCAGTGGACACCAGCAGCTCCGTTGGTCCCAAACCACACTCAGCCACCACCAGCTCCAGCAGTCCCCGACCCCACTCAGAGCTCCACGCTGACCTTTGGCACCTGTGGGATCTACATCTGCACCTCCGCTGCTGCAGGAAGCATCAACCCAAAACAACTACAAATCCAATTAACAGATTAATCCCTGGTCCCAGAGGATCCGGTGCAGCACAAAGGCTCTGCAGGGCAGAGCCTGAACTCAGGGATGCCCCATCCCTGGAAGCGTCCAGAATCAGGCTGGATGGGGCTTGGAGCAAGCTGGGATAGTGGAAGGTGTCCCTGCCCATGGCAGAGGGTGGAACTTGATGAGCTGTAAATTCTCTTCCCATCCAAGCCATGAAGGTGCCACCTCTGATTTTATTGTGGAAATAAAAAGCCATTGTGTGCCAGGGGCTCCTTTCAGCTCAACAATGGCTGAGTAATTACTGCCTGTGCTGCCCTTTCCCAGCCTGTGTGTCACCCAGAGCAGCTTCACTCATCCAAGGGCCCTTCCAGAAACAAGAGCTGAGCAAAATCCACCTCCAGCCCTGGACGTGTTTCCTGCGGGTGCTGCTCGGGCCCAGCATCCCGGGGGAAACGTCTCCAGCTCCGCTCGCCAGAAGAAAAGCCCTTTCCGTGACTTTGTCATGGCCTAGTTTTCAAGAAGGACAAAAGAAACGACATTTTGAGCAGCATCCAAGGGACCTAAGCAGGAGCTGGACAAGGGCCAAAGTCACCTGAGGACTCGTGGATGAGGCTGGAGCTTCTTGGAAGGGGTTACAAACCACTCCAGGATTGAGCTGGGAACAAACCTTCCCTGGTCGGACACACGCTCCTCACAGCAGCTCATCTGCCCCAAAGTCAGCGCCACAGCCACCGAGGGGGTGAAGAACAGCCTGAGGAGCCTCTCTCTGTGGGCACAGACCTAATCCCACATCCAGGGACCAGCCAGCAGGGAACTGCACAGAGCAGAGCGACTCCTCTGCTGCTCCGCGACAACGACAGCTCCACCCTGGACCTGCTCCGGGCGTCACTGGGGTTAAGAACACCCCAAAGCCCCGACTCTGCACACCCCAAACCTCGGCACTGGGGTTCAGACAGGCCCCACCAGACACTTGCACCCGAAAACTCAGCCCCCAGAGCGGATTACAGCTCAAGCGCGTTATTATCGCCACTCTCCCGTTCCCACACGGGATTATCCCGTCTACACACGGTTCTTAAAATCTGATGGGGAATTTAGAAAAAATGCGCAGCGCTAAGCAGCCCCGTGGGCAGCCAGGAGCTGAGCCCAGAGCAGTGCTCCAGAGGGCCCCGTGTTCCATGGGACAAACCTGCAGCACCATCAGAGGGCTGGGACACCTCCTGTCCCAGGAAGGCACCAGGAAAGCACCCAGGTGAGGAAAGAGAGGGGTTTGGAGTGAAAACAAGTGTCTCAGGTTTTGGTCCGTGGAGGCTGGAAGCATGAGCTGCAATCCTGACCAGAGCATCCCGTGGTCCCGGCTGACATCTTGAAGCAGTTTTCCCTATAAACTCACGGAAGGAAATCCCACTCAGGGAGGGAGCTGGGGGGCACAACAGTAATGAAAGCAGCAATTAAGAGAATTCCTGTTCGCTGTTCTAAAATGAATTCCCCATCCCTGGGAGTGCCCAAGGCCAGGTTGGACAGGGCTTGGAGCACCCTGGGACAGTGGGAGGTGTCCCTGCCCATGGCAGGGGTGGCACTGGATGGGCTTTAAGGTCCCTTCCAGCCCAAACCATTCCGGGATCCTTTGAAACAACCCAGAGCTCCCTTCCGGCACTATCGGCATTCCCAGCCCAGGGAGCGATAAGGCAAAGGTGTTCCCAGGAAAAGCTGCACCTCTGGCGAGCACAGCCCCGATGCAGGACGTTTCCCAGCCTCTGCTGGGAGGGGGCTGTGTCCCAGCTGTTATCAGCGCCACTGAGCTGCAGCCAGAAATTTTATCTCAACTTTCTCCTGCTCGGAGCAGCTGCCACAGCAAATATCAGCAGGATCAACAGAGCACGGGGCTGAGGAGCAGCCGGGGCTGCCAGGAGCCTGCCTGGGATGTGTCCACACCAAGAGGGGAAGGAGCAGTGATTTGGAAACATTTAAAACCCCCAAAATACTCGAGCCACACATGGGGAGACGGCACTAGGGACATCAAACCCTTGTCCTTCGGTGAGGAACCAGGGCCAGAAGTCCCCAAACCCAGGTTTGAAGTGTGAGCGAACCCGGAGCTGCTCTGCAGAGCTGGCAGGGTGGGGGGTCCCCAAGCTCCTGCCCTCTGATAAGGCTGCCCCAAAGCTCCCCCCAAGGAGGGCAGAGCCGGGGTGTCCCCCAGCCCCAGAGAGGCAGCGGCAGCTCCTCGCAGGCTCTGCACAGCCCTCGCGGCGCACACAGGGCTCTTTGTTTTATTTATTAAACAGAAGCAGATTGCTCCAGGCAGCTTTAATCCACGACTCGGTTTCCATAGACACTTACTGCTTTCCCAGCACAATTCCGAGGCAGCAGCAGGGCTGGGGGGAGCGGGGTCTGACACCAAACCCAGAGCCCAGGGGCTGCTCCCCGACTCCTTCAGCCTTCAGAGTCGCTTCAGCTCAACCTCTCCGTTAATTGCCTGCCCCGGAGAGACGCTTTAATGAGCGCTTTGCCATCGCCGCTGAGCCAGAGCTGCGGGAGGGATGGCGGGGGGGAGGAGGAGGAGGAGGGGGAGGAGGAGGAGGAGTTCACCTGAGACTGCACAGACACGAGAGCAAAGCCCATCTCACTCCATGAGAGCCTTAACAAAGTGCAGAATCCCACGGGGAGCTGGGAGAGTCACCTCAAGCCATGGGGGAAGCCGGGAGAGTCACCTCAAACCCTCTGGCTCGAGGTGGGAGAACGCAGGAGGCACGTCTGGGCAATAGGGAGACTGGGAAAGCAGCTCCCGAAGGATTTACTGGAGAAATAAGTGTGAGAAAGGGGAAGGAGGCACCGAGCGCCACGGCTCGTGACGTATGCCGTCGATTGAGCAAACACAAGTCCCTGGCAGCGGCACAGGGAGGCTCCAGCAGGGCAGAGCTGCTGCACCCAGGGTACAGCCCCAGCCCCACCACTCTCGGGGTGACCTCCGCCAGCACAGCCCCTGGCCAGCGCAGCCAACCTGCCCCCTCCCCAGATTCCTCCCTCTCCCCTTCCCCTCCAGAGGCCCCTGATGGGCAGCGCAGCCCCAGCTCCCAGGTGAAAATCTGCTGCTTCTCCTTTGCAAAGGAAGACAAAACCACCACAAAGCTGCTCTCCAAAAACACCACGAGCCAAACCCCCGACACTGAGAGTATCAGGGGGTTTTCCAAACTACATTAGCAGTAAATACAGAGACACTTCCTCCACTGAGATCGGCAGGATCAGCTCCACACTGAGCTTGTTCTGCCCAGCAGCACCAAAGATCTGTTTCATTCCTGGGCTGGGAATCTGCAACTCCATTTAGCAGCGAACTGGGGACTTACCCAACTCTTTCGATCCTTGGCTTTCACTGGCCAACTCTCCCATCTTCACCAGAGCATCAAAGTACCCTTTTGCTGCGTAGGTCATGCCTAAAAAGCACCAAAAAATGGGGGTTATGTTCTCCTTAATGGCTGTTAGAACTTCTGGGGCACCGAGGAGATGCTAGACACTAAAATAGGTATGACCTCAAAGGGCTTAACCCCACGGGGAGGGACCACGCAACAAACAGAGGAAAAGTGAGCAAAGACAGCTGGAGCTGTGAGATTACAGGGTAATTTGGGATTTAAAAAGGTACGTGCAGGACTGTGGTGGTTTTCACTGCAGTGCAAGCATCAGGCTGCTAATGCTGCTCAGAGAAATCACTGCGGAATAATTGAATATCACAGACTTTCATTATAGTTCAGCCCTGTTTGTTGACATTCCAGCTACACACTTGACTCTAATCAGATAAGCAGGGGGTTTCCTCTAATCACAGAACACGCTGTACAGCCCCAGCTCCAGCCTTCCAACGCTGCTCTGGCTCCTGGGTTCGGCGCTTCCTCCAGCTGCCCCCCAGCTCGGGGATCCGAGGGGAAGGATGACCCAAGCCAAGTTAAAAATTACAGGAAGATCCTCGGCTCCAAAGCGTTTTCACAGCAGGGATGTGGGAAAAACACAAACCCAGTGATCACACCGGTTATCCCAAATGCCATGGCTGGTGGGATAGGGCAGCACAGGGTAAACGGATCCACCTCCCAGGTCATTAAAGCTGACTTATCAGTAGAATATTTCAGAAGAATAAATAAAAAACACAGTCCCAAGGGTAACCTCTTCCCTGTCAGACCCTGCCTCTGCTCCCTTCCCTGCTGCCAGGAGGGAACCAGCAGGGAAAAGCACCCCCAAATCATGAACCCCGCTCAGCTGGCACCCCTGGGAATTGCTGGGAGAGGCTGCTGCTCGTGGGGGTGCACTGTGCCCCTTCCCTGGGGATCAGAGTCCGCAGCCCCTGTGCAGTGGACCGGGGTGGACGGGCACTTCCCCGTCACGGCTGGGTGATCCATTAAATCCCAGTCCAAACCAGTGGCCAGCGCTGGCAGGACGCGGCGTCCGGGGCAGCGCCGGCACCTGGGAACAGGGGCAGAGCCTAAAGAATCCTCGTGGAAACAGCCGAGAGCCTCACTGGACTTGTGGGAAAGGAAATGTGCTGCAGGCAGGGAGCAGGAGCAGCGATCCTTCCCAAAGCTCGGATCCCAAACCCCGGCCCTTAAGAACATGAGACACCAAAGTGGTTTTCCCCCGCTGGCTGAAGATGATGAGAGACTCTCCCCCACGGGCATTTTCACTGGGATTATTAAAAAATAAAATCCAGGAGACACGTGCAGCTCTGAAGGGAGCAGAGCCCTCCCTGGAAAAACACAGCTCTGGGTCGAGCAGAGCTTAAACTTCCTCAAAACCCAGCTGAGGAGGGCCCAGGCAGTGCACAAAGCCAGTTTAAGTCAAAATAGTCCATTTTGGGGTTTAATCAATTCCTAGCTTCCTTTTGATCACTTAAATCTACACCTCCCTAATGGCTCCCAATAGGATCCTGCATTCCCAATCAAGAGCTGCCATCAAGACTTTTAGGCTTTTTCCTTCTCTTCATTCTTCTGGGCAATTTAAACATTTCAGTAACACCTCTTTAAGCAGAGCTTAAAATCTCAATTCTCAATGTCTTAAACAAACATTTAAAGATGAACTGTTTGGAGATGTGTTTTGTTTTCTCAACGTTTTCTCCCTGGAATCCCTCCCACATCCCTGGCCTTGCACATCCCACCGTGGTCCAAGCACCATCCTCCCAGTTCCCTCCCCACAGGAACAAAGAACTTTTCAACAAAAACCCAAAGATTTTCAACCAAAACCAAAGGTTTTCCAGCTTTCCCCCCTCCCCAGCCTGGCAGCCCCTGGCATTCCAGCACCAACCATGCCAACAGTGCATTTGTCACTTACTTGCTAAAGCTTTTTCATAGGTCTTCCCCATAGAAATGAAATTCCTGAGGCTGGGATTGAACTGCTCCATGATCGTCTAAAGGGAAGAGAACATCGCTGGGATTAGCAGGGATGGTGGGAAGAGGAGTGAACAGCTCCATGCTCAGCTCTGTGCTGATAAACACAAAAAGAGAGCAAAAAAATCCTCCCAGCTCCCTGGAAGATGCCCCAGGATCCTCCCTCGTCCTGCAGCTTCACTGAGGAAGATCAAGCTGGGTTTGAGCACCACGAGGGACAAGAACAAGGGGGCTCTGCAGTGCCCCAGCACGAGATGCTTCCCCAGGAGAGGAAGGTGAATGCCCCAACCAGAAAATTACCAGATACGGCAAAAATAACCATAATAACAACTGTAAGTGGCTGTTTGGGGCAGCACCAGCCCTCAGACCAACCAGGGAGGTGACCCAAGATCTGGGGGATGGCGGCAGGTGATGTCCCACTCCCGGGATGGCCACGGAGAGCAGCACCAGCCCGGCCTGGTCATGGACGAGCAGGAAGGGCTGAAGAGCAGAATTCCAAAAGTGCAGCCAGGAGTGAGCCGGAGCGAAGCCAGCAGCGCCCCTGAGCTGTGCCAGCCACGCTGAGGCCACGTGCCAGGAGTCACACCTGGGTCCCTCAGCCCTCGGGGGCACTGCCCACCTGCCCAAAGGGCGGGGTGAACGCGGGCAGCGCCGTCTGAGCTTTTCCTGCCTCGCTCCGAGGCCCTTTGCTAAGATGGGGGGAGGAATAATCGGATCAGGGAGAAGAAGAAGGGCTCTTTGTGCGCTCGGCCCCGCAGCCACAGCCCTCCCTGCCAGGGCCCTCACCCCGACACCGATCCCAGCCGAGCCTGGGAGAGGCACAACCTGCATTCCCTCCTGGGAATCCTCCAGATCAAGCCCAGTTCCAGCCCCACAGCTGGTCCCAATCCCCTGCCCCACCTTGGGGACACCCTCCCACCAAGGTGCCACCCAAAAATGGAGCTCAGAGCCTGAATGCCCCTGAGGAGGGATGCACCACGGGCATTCCTGCTGGGAATGGGGGCTCTGCACCCCCAGGCTGCTGGCAGAGTCCCACCCCGGGCAGGGCAGGGAAGACAGGCAGACACTTACGGGGAATAAGCTGATTAAGCATCTGTCACCTCATCTGAGGCTAGCCGAACGCTATAAAGCTCATTTTCTGCCTGAGGCATTTTTATCCCAGTTCCTGCTGCCCGGCCCTTGAGTCTGACAGCTGAATTTTCTCCACACGTGTGCAGGGCTCAGCCGAGCCTTCTTGGCTCCAAACAGCCCTCCCTGGGTCACTCTGGGCAGGACCCTGTGTGGGGCACCCGTCGAGGGGTGGCATCAGCCCAGTGCTGGTATTTCAGGAGAAGCCCCGTTAATCCTGCCAGGAGCACAAGGCTGGTGGGAGCAGCAGGCTGAGGAGGGCTGCAATGTCCCCAAAGCCTGTCCCCAGCAGCTCCCAGGTCCTCACAGCACCAGCCACAACTGCAAAGGGCAGAAGATGATTGACGAGGCTAATGAGGAGCTGCCCTGCTAATTAAGACTGCAGGCCGACAACTCAGGGCCCTTGGAAGCTGTTTTGGGGCAGCTCAGAGCAGTTTGGTGGATGTGCTCAGCATGAAAGGAGAAAATGAATCTGTAGCAACAAGCCAGGTGCTCTCCAACGTGTAGGAGACAGTTGCACAGGAGTTAATTACCACTGGCAAGGATTGCTCCATCCTGCCCACATCACGTTTAACTCCAGTCAGAAATCTACCTGGGTTACCCCACAGAGTGGCTGGAGGTGTGGGATCATGGCAGGGACAGGGACAATTCCCCCTGCCCGCAGCAGGGCCAGGGACACGGACACATCCCCACTTCTGGCAGATCCCCAGCTGCAGCCTCGACCACACTCCAGCTCAGCCTGAGCTCTCTGAGGCGGGGACGTGGTTCAGCAGCAGAGATGTTGGCAGAATTTCTGCAGGGAGGAGATTTTTCGGCGGTTTGCAGGTTCAGAGCAGTGTTTGTGTACGTGGATGTGCACAGGGATATGTAAATAGTGTGATTTTCTCAGCAGTGCCCGTGTAAACACATCGTCCTGAGCATGAAACCGAGGGAATTAATGATGGAACAGGATCCCCAGACAAAGCATCATCCGGAATTCAGCACATCTTCCCCAAACCAGAGGGAATCAAAGCACAGCCCAGCCCTGGCACCGCTCAGGGCAGGTCCTGCTCCCCACCGATCCACAAGAGACGTTTTAAAGCAACAAACAAAGAGATAAAAGCCCCCAAAGGGTCTCAGGGACCGGCTGAAGGAGCGGGAAGGTGACTCCGTGCTGGCCAAATAAAATTCACCAACCCCCAGGAGGAAGTTTGCTGAAAGTGAATGTTTTTAAAACATTGTCTGGAGCCTCCAACAAAAACAGCCTGGCAGGATGAGAGCAGTGAAAAGGGCTCCTCACTCCAGAGATAAAAATAGCCTTTTCCAAGCCTTCCTCTCACTCCCAGGGTGGGAAGGGAAGGTGGCTCCTGAGCCTTCGCACCCCCTTCCAGGTGAGAGCCCGAGACCTGCCAAGGAGAAAGAGTGGGAAATCAACGGATTTGTGCCATGGAATGGCTCAACAGCATCACCCCTCACACCCACGGATGCGCTGGAGCTGCCCCCCTGGCACCTCGGGGTTCATCCCCCTCCTTGGGGGGACGAGGGGCTCTGGCAGGGCTGTCTCCCAGAGGAGAGGTGAACCCAGGCTTGCAGGACACCAACAGCAAAGCAAATATTCAGCAACATTGCGGCAATGAAAGCAAATCTCATTCTCCCCAGATTTTGCCCCCTCAGCAGCACCCACAAGTTGTTTCCCTTCCACGGGCTGCCTGGGCAGAGTTCAGAAAAACACAGACACAAAACCTGGCAGCCAAGGGTTGAAAGGGCTTTGCTTTGTTCCACTGCGCTGAATTCCCTGGGTAATACCACTCAGCTCTCCGGGATTGGCGCGGCTTTATTCAGCTGCCAAAAATGAAACTAATGCAAAGCACAAGGTCTCTGGGACACGGCCCTGCTCCGTTCGGTGGGGGAAGAGGCAACAGAAACAAGGTCCCTTTTCTCCCCTCTGAGCACACTCCAGCTGCAGCCAGGATGCTCCAATCCCATAAGTTCGCCCATAAGGGAAAGTTTGGAATCACACAAAAGAATAAAATATCCCGAGCTGGAAGGAGCCCACATGGATCATGGAAGTCCAGCTCCTAAATCCTAAGTTTAAGTCCTGCTCAAGCTGGAAGTGGACGTGGAAAGTCCTGCACAATGGCTGACAGGCGGCGTTCCCAACACATCCCTGGAAGTGCTCCAAAACCACCTGGATGTGGCACCCGGGGACGTGGCTCGGCGGTGGCTCTGGCAGCGCTGAGGGAATGGCTGGATGGTCTCAGAGGGCTTTTCCGACCTTCTTAAGGATTTTATGGCTCCCTGCAGGACTGACACTGCACAGGGACCTGGGCCCACCCACGGCTTCCCTGCGTGACCGTGAGGAGCAGGACGGAGGGGCAGCACCCGCGGACTCTCCACTGCCACACTGCAGAAGCAGCTCAGCTCTAAGGAAGTTTTGTGCCTAAATGGGTCAGCCCTGCTCCAGGAGCACCTTCATCATTTCGGTATCAATATTTAATGCCCAGCAAAGCCCAGCGCTGCCTCCTCCATCACAGCTTGTCCTGCCCGGCGCCATCAGGAGCAGCCCTGGGGGTTTCAAGAGCCAAGTTTCTGTCAAGAAGGAGCCCATCTGGACAGGCAGAACCGGGGAAAAAACCAGTCCCCATCTAAAGGCATTTAGTTTCTCCTGGCTGTCATGCCAGAGGATGAGGGGACTCAAGTCTCAGGGCAAGAGCTCTGAACACCTTTGTATCAGGGTCTGGGATGAGGATCCACACGGGGCACAGAGCACCCCAGCACTCTGGGAACACCTGTCAGTACCCACCAGTGGTCACCCCTGCAAGGCAGGGCCATCCCCAAGTCCTCGGGGCTGGGATCTCCACTGAGGAGCCAGAAGGGTCCCCCAGCCCCCTCCCCACAGATGTGGCACCGCGGGGCTCGGCTCAGCCCAGGCTGCGGCCGGAGGAGCTGGAGCAGGAGCTGTTTGCCCTGAGCTCTGCCCTGCAACACGAGCGGCACCACTGAAACCTTAACCAAGAGCAGGCTCAGCACAACAAAGCACTGAGGGCAAAGCCAGCCCGCATCCCAGGGAGCGGCACCCAGCTGCGGCAGCACGGGGAGCGGTTTGGGACACCTCCGGCAAGACAGGAGCTACTGCTTTCTAACACCTCGTAATCCACGTGTCTGCCGGCGTCCCATCTCCAGGGAGGCCGGGAATGCTCTCCCAGTCCGCAGGCAAAGGGGATGGAGCAGCATTCCCACCTCAGAGCCCCCGGCAGTGCCGGAGCCGAGCCCACCACGGAGCCTGGGTACCACGGATGGGAGCGGTGCCACCGATCCCTGGGATGCTCAGAGCCCCCGGGGTGCAGCCGACACATTTCACACGTCTGGGCTGCAGGAAGCCTCAAGGCAGGGAGCAGACAGAGAGCAGGGAGCACAGGGCATGGAATTTGGGGTGGCACAGGCTGGCTCCTTCCTCCTCGGCCGCACACATCATCCCTCCACTGCCAAACACACCAAACCAGCCACAGTTTCCCTCCTGAACCACTTGAGGAAGAATCGCTCCCCATCCCTCTGGACGTGGAGATAAGGAGGCTGTGATACCACAGTAACACCCATTACAGCTGATGGGGAGCAAAGGACCCTCAGGAATTCTGTCCACGTTTCTGCACGACAATTCAGCCTTGAGTTCGGGGTGTTGTCAGGCAAACACCTCTTCAAACGCGGAGCTACTCGCACACCACTGCAAACCCATCTTCCGCATGAAAAAATGGCTTTAAAATGAAATGGAGGTTGGGCTGTAAACGGCAATAATCTCATCTGGCAGGAGGAGACAGATCTGTCTTCGGGGGAAGGAAGAATTGCCAGTCCCTGCTTTCTGCAAAAAGACAATCCCGAGCAAGGGATGAGCGGGGAGGGAGCAGAGGGAGCTGCCTGTCCTCACACCCCGGCCGGCACCCCCATCCCCGGGGCTCGCAGCAGAGCCCAGCCCGGCAGCTGCGCCGCTACGCCGGGGTCCTGGGAGTGAATCAGCACCAGGGAAGGTGGGATTACGTTGGCGGAAGGTGCCAGCAGCCTCCGTCTCCCTCTGTAATTACTCCCCGTGTGTAGGCAGCTGCCTGTAGTGGCAGCATCGGCTCGGGGGCGGCTGACAGCTCCTCCACCAGCTCATTAGCACAGTCACTCCGAGGGTGAGCGCTGCTTCTGGAAAACGATGACAATGGGCTTCCCGAGCAGAACGCCTCGGGAAAGCCTGCGCGGGAGCGAGTGCCTGGCATGGGGAGCTGCTGCTCCCGCTCCAGCCCCGGTCCCGCTGCTGCCAGACCCCGGTGAGGCGGCGGCCGCGGGACGAGGCAAAGCAGGGGTCAGTCACCCACCTGGGCCCCCACGGGCTGGGGCTCAGTGGCATCGTCCCCCTCCTGCCCATGGCAGTGTTCAGGCTCCTGCACAGGCCAGGAAAGCACGGGGCAAAAAAATACCCGGGTAACGGGGATTGAAGCACCGGGACTGGTTCTGGATTCAGAGACTCCAAAGCTTAAGGAGATCCAGAAGACCCCAGTCCCTGAGCCCCCAGCTGTCACCCTGGGCTCAGGGATGCCTGAAACCCTCAGTGGAACAGGGACACGCCAGGTTCTTGTGGGCACCACATGCCACACATCTCCAGAGGCCGAGAAAAGCATTGTTGGCTTCAGAGGAGACTTTGTTCTCACAAAGGAACACAAACGGAGTCAGGACCATCCTCCTCCAGCTCCCAGCACCAAGACACTGACTTTGGGTGAACCCACGAGATCTTCACCGGTTCCATCTTCCCATTCCCTGCATCGGGCTGCTCCCACTGACATCCCAAGGCACCGAAGCGTTCATTAACTGATGGAGACCTGTGGCCTCTTCCCAAGCCCGTCTCTGGCTGTTGGGGCCGAGGCACCCCATGCCCCTCCGCCCTTGGGTCAGCCAGGCGCCGATGGAGCCGGCGCTGCCGCTCGCTCCGGGCCGAGGGCTCCGCTCCGGCTCCAGCAGGGGAAGAGCCCAGCCAGCACTCACCCCTCACCCCTCGTTCCTTGGGGAGATGGGCTTCGCCCAAGCGCAGGTGTTGGGACGGCACAAACTGCCCTGCGCGCTCCTTAAGGGCCGAGCCCGGGGAGACGGTGACCTGCTCCCCAAACCTGTCATTAGCCCCGTGCTTCGAGGACAACACACCTCAAACAACAACTGAGTCACCGCTCAGGCTGCTCCCAGCCCCTGGCCCAGCCCCAGCCCCTCTCGCCCTGTTTGCCCAGGCGGCTCCGGGCCCAGCGGTGCCGATGCACAAACATCAGGAACACCCTCGGTGCCAGCTCTGCCCGAAGTCAAGGACAGCCCTCACGGTGGCAAGTCCGGGTACATGAGCTGCCTGGGAGGGTGAGAGGAAGCCTCAGAGACCCCAGCCAAATGTCACAAAGATTCAGAGTAGCCAAGATTTTAGGTGCCACAGGGCTGCCTGAACAGCTGTTACACCCCAGAATCTCCAAATACAAGACTTCAGAACTTCACTGCCTCGGTACTTTTTGTACTACATTCTTCCATCTTTTTTTTTTCCTGCTCTGTGCTCCCAGGTAACTCAATCCAAGCCCTTAAATCACAGGAAATCGTGCAAGCTTCCCAGTTTAACAAACGACATCCTGCGTTACACGTTCGGCTACAGCAGTTTTATTAGTCTTGGTCTCAAGACCCAGCAGAGCAGAAACCGCTTCCTTCGGGGGGAAATTAAACCACATAAATTACTGTATTTTCTCAGGACACCGGGAGCAAAGCAGAAAGGAAAAACGGAGAGATTCCCGAACTCCAAGAGATGGGGAAGGCTCTGACGGCTCTGGCTCGTGGCAGAGCACCGAGTGACGGCGGCGCGGGGCTGCCCCGCTCCGGGGTGACGCGGGGACAGCGCTGCCCACCCCGGGATCGGACATCCCCACGCGGGCCCCGCTGCCCGCAGGTCCCCCCGGGAAGGCCGGGGGTGCCCGGGGAAGGCTCAGGGGTGC
>VZTD01001657.1:53068-67911 GCA_013397725.1 Rhagologus leucostigma
CCCCGGGGAGGAGCCGCCCCGGGCCGGGCTGTGCCGCGCTCCCCGCCCCGGCCCGGCAGTACCGGGAGGGCTGGGAGGGATGCACCGCTCCTTGCCCCCCGTGCCCCATCCCGTACCCCATTCCCCATCCCTGTTCCCCATGCCGTACCCCCTTCCGCAGCCCGTTCGCATCCCATGCCCCTCCTCAACCCCATTCCCCATCCCACACCCCATAACCTACCCTACACTCCTGCCGTGCCCCACCCCATAGCCCACGGCCCCGCACTATCCCCCTACTTTACCCCACCCCGTACCTCTCGCTGTGCCCCACGTCCCTGAGTTGTCCCACGCTCCAGCCCCCGCTGTACCCCCGCCCTTGCTGTGCCCCCCGCATTTTTGGCTGTGCTCCATCCCCAGCTGTGCGGTGGGGCGTGGATGGGTGAGCAGCAGTCAGAAAGGGAAGAGCGGCCGGGGGTTTTTGGAGCGTTGGGAAAGAGGGTGCACATTGTCCAGGGAGGCCGGGAGAGCAGGCGTGGGATGAGCCGCCACCATGGCACACGGCTTGGGATGCTCGGCCCAAGGGAGACCAGCCCAGGCAGGAGAAGAGGCAAGCCCCTGCCTGCCACCTCGCTGTCCCCAGGGTGTCCCACCACCTGGCCAGCCAGGAGAACCAGGATTCCCATGGGAGGCTCCTGCCAGAGCTTCTGGCTGTCAGGTCCCAGTGGGACAGCAAAGCCATGGATCCCTGTCCTTCACATCCCTCGGGCCAAAGGCAGTGACTTTTGCCCAGGTCCTGAGGGACACGAGGAGCAGGACCATGCCCCAGAGCCAGTGCCTCTGTCCCTGTCCCCTGCCTCGCAGCCCTCCCTGCCAGGACGGCCGCTCTCCGCAGGGTGATCCGTGGTTAAATGGAGCCTCACGGCCGGGCCGTTCCCGTGGGCTGAGCCTTCCTCTCCCCCCTCTCTGCTGTGAGAAGCAGTGAAACAGTTAAGCAGCTGAGTATGTTATTTTCCACTCTCTCTGTCAATTCCGAGAACGAGGAGCCCAGGTCGATACTTGGTCCCAAACCCCCCTTTGCTGTTTCCCTTTCCGCTCCCCCTCCCAGCCCTGGCGAGGACCAGGAGGGCACCGTCAGCAGCTGCTCCCTCTGGCTGCATTTGGGTCCCATTTTGGCTTCTCCCTCAGAGGTCCCACACTCCAAAGCACAGCAAAGAATTTACAGCCCCTGAGAAGGCTTTTTCTCATGTTTCTGGAGTGACCAGTTAACCCTTTCCCACTGGGGCTGAGGGGAGGGAGCAGCTGTGGGAACAGGACTGCCCTGGGAGACGTTCCCAGGGGAATGCCTGGCTGCTTGCATCGCTGCTGGGACACCACAGTGCCACTTTCCCTCTCCGTCCCTCTCCATCCCACGTGGCCAGACCGCGGTCGGCTCTTTCGGGATGCCGCTCCCTCAGCCAGACACCAGCACCTCGCTGGCTTTCCAGTGTCGGTGAAGGATTCAGGATCAAGCATCCAGGAGTAGAGTGCCTCTCTCTGCATCTCCATCACCTTATTTTTAGTTACGTTATGTAAGTTCTTCGCTACGTCATGGATGTGGGGGGTTCTTGCATCTAATTCCAGTGTGACAGCCCAGCAATTCAAACAAGCTGTTCCTCTGGTGAGGAAGATAAAAGGATTTGTAATTTCTGATAATAAAAGAGGCCTTCTGGGACGACCCTCAGAGAATCTCTTGCATCTAGGCCTGCTCGCAGACAGCCGCTCCACTTTCTTCCCATGCTCTGCTTCTCCTTATCCCCTGGAACCTGAGTGCTGAAAACCTTTCTCCCTCATACCTTCTTGCTCCCAGAGAGGCTCCATGCCTGGAAGCGGCCAGGGAGCTCATTTCCCCACAGTCAGAGCCACATGGAGCAAATTGTCCTTGTCGCTGGCCCTTGCCGTGTCACCACCCCCTGGCTGGCAGCGCCGCCGGGGCTGCCCGTGCTGCCCACGGCCCGGAGCTGTGCCCAGCCCCGGGCAGCGCTGCCGCCCCGCAGCCGCCCGCAGCACCCTGGGAATTCTCAGCAGGAAAAACCTGCCGCTGCCTCGTGCCGTAGCATTTGCTTTGATTGCCTTTTATTTATTTATTTATTTTTTTTCTCCTGGTTGCTGCTCGCCGCCTTTTTGTCAGGGTGATTCACTCCCCGGGGCTCGGCGGCAGCTGGAGCGCGCCCAGGGTAACCATGGTGCCAGAGCCCCCGTGGGTTACCTGAATCCCCGCGGCGCCTTCTCCATGTGCCCTTTCGGAGGCGGGACCATCCAGCACGGGGGCAAAACCCCGTGGGTGCGGTGTGGGGAACCACCACGCCAGACTGGGAACGGCGGTGGGATGAGCAGGCAGCAGCCCCGGGGCTGGCGGCGGCCCCATCCCCGGAGCGATCCCTCCCCGGGGTGACGGCACAGCGGCACACGCGGCACCGGCCACCTCCAGCCCCGGGTGGAGTGAAGTTGCTGTGGCAACAATAACTTATGTAATCCACCCCGCTCGGCTGCAGGTGTGGGGAGGAAATTGTGCTATTTTCGAAGTTTCACTAGGTTCCTTCTTAATTACCAGCGTGGCATCGCGCCAGCGCTCCCGGCCGGGTCACGCGCCCGGCACAGGGACGGAGGGTGGGGACGGGACGGTGACAGCCGTGCCAGTGACAACCGAGGGCGGCGATGGCCGGGGCAGCAGTGGCTGGAGCAGTGGTGTCCGAGGGCAGTGACGGCAGCTGCACCGAGGGACAGCTCCGGCCACCGGCCCGTCCGTGTTCCCAGCTGGCGGACACTCTCCCTGCTCCCGAAATGCCGCCCCGTGGGTGCGGTGGCTGCCAGGGAGGGACAGGGGAGGGAGGTGTTGCAGGGCAGCATAACTGCCCAGGGAGGGGAACGTGGCACTGCAGGGTCACCGAGAGCTGCCACAGCCTCAGCGAGTCGGGAAGCCGCCGGTGACATGGAGAGAGGAGAAATAAAGGTGGGTTAGAACCCCTGGTGCATTTGAGTGGGATGTGTCACTGGCCAGCATGGACAGGAGGAAGCAGAGGGACCGTCATGGTACCAGTGCTGTTTTTTGTCGCAGTCCCTGAGAACATGCTCGGAGTTTCCTAACGAAGATCCAACCCCGGCTGCTCCGGGTGGTCACCGGGTTCTCCTGGCACTGCCAGAGCAGGAGAGACCAGGCAGGGAACAGGACCAGGCTGAAGAAGCCGCCTCCATCTCCATCTCACCTGTTTGTCCACTCAGTCCCATTGTCTCTCTGGCAGCCCTTGGCTCTCTGTCCCTCCTTTCCGGTATGTGCTGAAGGGGAAGGCTGAGCCCGGCCACCTCTCGGTGCCCTGCACAGCCCGAGCGGGGCAGGTGTGTGCCCGAGTGTCACCGCGTTAATGAGATTCCCAGGAACCGCCTGTCCTGTGGTCCCGGGCAGATGGCTTCTCCATCGGAGCCCTGACATCACTGCGAGCCCTCCCTGTGCTGTGTCAGGAAGTTTTTATTTCTAAAATAATCTAAACGTGATTCTTCTAACATCTGGGGGTCACTGGGGGATCAGCCAGGTGGGTTTGAGCCAAACCAACCCCCCGTGAGCACAGGACGTGTTTTCCCTGCACGCCTCACTCAGTTCTGTCTCCTGCCCTCCTTGGGGGGCCCCTCCTCAACCCCAGGCTCTGCCCCCACTTCCTTTTGAGCACCTCATTAAGGAGCTGGGCCAGCAAACCCCACACCAGTACCCAGGTCCTGGAGCATCCTCCCAAACTCAGCCTCAGCCTGCCCTTTGCAGTGCGGCCGTTGCTCACCAGGATTCCAGCAGGTGCCTCGAACTGACAGTGAGTAGCTTTAGGTTAAATACTGGGAATAAATTCCTCCCCGTGAGGGTGGGGAGGCCCTGGCACAGATTGCCCAGAGAAGCTGTGGCTGCCCCATCCCTGGAAGTGCTCCAGGCCAGGTTGGACGGGGCTTGGAGCAGTCTGGGATGGCAGAATGTGTCCCATGAGCTTTAAGGTCCCTTCCAACCCAGCCCGTTCCATGATTCTGTCACTGTTGGTGCTGGTGGGAGCTGGTCCCTGAATCTTCAGAGGGTCAGGACTTAGAAGCTGTCCTCGGGCTGGAGACGTCCAGTGTGTGCCAGCAGCTCCCAGCAGTTAAATCCCCCCGAGCGCCACCAGCAAACCCAGCAAAGCCATTTATTGGGGATTAGCCAAGGACGAACAATTCAGGCCCTGATTCTGCAGGGTGAGAGCTGCAGGGCTGGATCCAGCAATTCCCATTTCCCGCCTCACGCCTGGGCGAGTGGGACTCACAAAGCGGGCTGGGATGCTTTCACCGAGGGGGAAACCGAGGCACGACAAAGTTGCTGGCCTCTCATCATCCCAGGGTTTCCCTAACCCCATTGGAAGCAGCATCTGAGCAAGATTCCCAGCACTGCAAGCTGCTGTTCCAGGGGTTTGTGGACAGTTCTGCTCCCTGATGCGACACGCGTGTCACTCTCTGCCTCGGAGCGCCCGGCCCTGCCCACGCCGAGGGCCGCAGAGCCTGGGGACGGGGTCTCATCCCTGGGGGCACTGATGGCAATCCCGAGAGGGGCCCCAGGACCCCTCCGCTCCCACTCCCGCATCCCCCGTGGCCGCGGGATGCAGGCGGCAGGGAGGGGGTGCTGCTCGGTGTCCCGGCCGCTCCTGCGGCCAGCAGCGCTCCTGGAGCTCGGCCCTGGCAGCCTCTGGCTCGCAGGTCCCGGCTGGGGGGACAGGCCCTGCCCCGTGTCCCCCGCGTGTCCCCGAGCCCGGCCCGGCCAGCGCGGCTGCAGCGGCCGGGGCAGCCTCGGCTCTCCCGGGAGGCTCCCGGGGAGCGCAGGCACAGGGAGGAGCCGGAATGACGGAGGAAACAAGGAGTGGGTGGGAGAACAAAGCGCTGCGGATGCGGAGCTGTGGCGGGGCCTGGGAAGATGGAGGCACCGAGTGGGAATGAGGGATGCGGGGAGGCTGCGGCTGCTGGGCGAGGGGAAGGGGCGGCGGGGCTGGCACCGGCCGTGGGACAGTCGGACACATCCGTGCTGCCGTCCCTGGGGACTGGGGAGGCTTGGGAGGGCTCCACAGCAAACCCGACCTCTGCCATGCCCCGCTGGGGGAGCAGAGCTGTGTGTTCTGGGGCAGCCCCGAAACGCGCCGGGTCCCCCTCGCTGCCAGGCTGGGGCACAGCCCGAGCCCCTGTCCCTCCTCACCTGCCCCAGCGCCTGTTCCACGAGTGAGTAATGCTGAATTACAGCGCTAAGGAGCTCTCTGGGGATCCTTCGGAATAACAGGAATAGTTTATGCGATTTGCATAATTGGCATGATGGGATTTTGCATCACGTTGCTGAGCTCGGGGAAGCGTCCGGGGCAGAGCCGAGGTGCTGCTGGGGGCTCTGGGCACCTTGGGGTGCTGCGGGCACCTTCCCCTCCGAGGGGCTGCCTCCCCCCAGCCCAGCGCTGCCTGGGAAGGACCGGCCGGTCACAGAGGGGTGGCAGAAGGGACAGGATCAGGTCCCGCTTCCATCCCCTGCCCGTGTCCCCCCTTCTGTCCCTCGAGCTGACCCTGGGCTGGTCGCAGCCCCACAGCCCCCTCGGGCACTTTTGCCTGTCCCACGGCCACCTCTGATGGCTGTGGCTGCCCAGCCCAGCTCCCAGGAAGCAGCAAAACGCTGGATCTCGGGCCTGAAGGACGCGATGCCGAATTCCCACTGCTCCTGTTCCAGCCCCAAGGCCGCCCAGCTCCCTGCACGGCATCTCCAGCCTTTCCGCAGGGACGTGGCTCCTCCTGATTCAAAGCACAGCACAGCCCTGGGACTGGCCTCCACTCGTTTCCTCTCCCGCTAATTAATCACGGAGCGTTGGGCTGCGGCTCCCCCGGCCCCGGAGCAGCCTGGCATCGCTCTGCTGTGCTGGCTGAGTGGCAGCCACGGGCCGGGGACACAGGCCGGGGACACCCATCACGCGGCAGCGCTGGCCCTCGGGGACACCCGGCGTAGCCGTGGCCACGCCACCCACGACTTGAGGAGCCACATTCCAGTGCGGGGCAGGGCAGCCAGGGCCGCTTGGGGCAGCAAAAGTGGTGACACGGGGACAGCTGCCATCTCCCAGTGCCCTTCCACCCACCTGCCACGGGTCCCGCGGTCCCCGGGAGCGGGAATTCTGGCTCCTACGTCAGAGCAGGCCCTGCTGAGGCATTTCAGCCCCTGCCAAGCACCACCATTCACCGGCAGCTCCCGTCTGGCACCACGAGCCAGCAAAGGTCACATTCCCGGCCGCGGCTCGGACAGGCCCGCTTTGTTCCCAGCGCTGCTCTAATTAGGAAATTGCACTGATTTTTTTTTTTTCCCACAGTCGAACTATCAAAACTTAGGCTTGTTCCCTGCCAAAGCCTCTCCTGTCGCTCTGCTGGTGGCTCAGCTTGACACCGGGGCACTGAAAATATGGAAGAGGGAAAGGGAAGGAGCCAGTGGTTGGTTCCCAGTGTGTCCGAGTGGGCAGTTGGGATGGGAGGGTTGGCACAGCGAGGTTTGGGTGCAGAATGCAGCACCCCAGTGGTGCCCCCAAGTGTGGGCAGCACCCCGACCCCTGGGAGCCCCCCATGGGGCAGGGCAAGCTCAGGGTGTGGATGATGAAGAGGAGGAAGAGGAGGAAGACAGAAGATCCTCACCAAACTGTGCCTGATCCTGAGCCAGGGTTTGCCAGGGAGGGTGTGGGACAAGGGACACGGTGAATTCATTCCCAGGGGTGGGAGCTGAGAGGGGACAGGGAGAGCCCCCAAGAAGTGGCAGGGCCCAGAGGAGAGGCCCACGGATCCGACACCTCCGGGGTTCTCAGCTCGTTGTTTTGTGTTTCCATGGGTGTTCCAGGAAACATCGGAGGCAGTGGAGCATGACAGCGTGTCAGGGGGTGCAGTAGTGTTGGGGTGCAGCTGTGTTAGAAGGTGCAGCTGTTTTGGGGCTGTGCAGCTGTTTTGGGGCTGTGCAGCTGTTGTGGGGGTGCGCTGGCAGCCCCCCTTCCCCCAGCACTGCCATCCAGCTGTGTTGGCATAGAAACTGCCAGGGCTCTGCCACCGCCTCCTGTTGCACAATTCCCTCAAAGCCCAGGGAAGAGGCTGCTGAGGAGGGGAGGCAGCTCCCGGCCTTTGCCCCAAACCAGCTTCGAGTCAGCTCCCGGCACATGGAGGGGGAACGGTGCTGGTGCCCAGCGGCTCCGCTCCCTCCTGGACACCAGGGAATAAGAGACTATTTAAAGGCACTGCTGCTTGCATAACGCCGGCTGGAATTCCTGCTCCCCCGAGTCTCATCCCTCGCTCCCAGGGTTGCGGGATGTTGGACGAAGGCTCTGCGCAGGCAGCGCTCCCGGCTGGGCAGATCCCATGGGATGGGGCAGTGTCCCCATGGAACAGGATCCCTGTGGAAGGAAGTATGGATTGGGCAGCAACATCTCCCAGCGGAGCTCCTCGCTTCCCCCTTCCCCTGCACGGAGCCGGGATCCCACACTGCCACACAAACCACGTTAAAGGCCACGGAGCTGGATCTGGCACTCAGTGGTGTGCTGGGAATAGCACGGAGATCCGGGAGTGAGGGCTCCAGGAATGCTGAAATTCCCTGCCACCGTCACACGTGCTGTGCCTGCATGGGCAGGTTTGCCGTGGGCACTGTCCGGCGGCCAGAACCTCTCCAGAGCCTCTGGAGAGGGGCCGGGGCCGTGGCAGGGCCGGGGGCTCCGGGGAGGGCTCCAGGGAGGGCTCCGGGCCCCAGGGAGGCAGCCAAGGCAGGAGCATGAGGTTTGTTCCTGTTCCCCAGGGTTTCATTAGCAACGAGCAGCACTGCCTCCACACTCCTCTAACTCAACATCTGGCCAACCCAAACACAGCTGGAAGAGCTCCGTGAGCAGCCCTCCCGGCGGGAGCTGGCTCCCACCCCGCTGCCACAGCTGAGGGGCACGGGGAGTGCTCATTACACACTCCAAACTCGGCACAGCTGCCTTCCCAGGGCCCTGGCAGGACGGGCCGGGGGGGCTGAGCTGCCACTGAGGGTCCGGCTGGCGCAGGCAGGGGGGAGCCAGGGGCATCCCGCTGCTCCCAGCGGCAGGAGAGACGTAAATCCAGAGTAACAAGGGAGCAGCTGGTGCCCAAGCACAGCCAGAGGCTCAGGAACATCCCAGGTGGGGCCTCATCCTGCACCGGGGCCGAGCGTGGGGGTGGTGCTGCCCTGCTCCTGCCAACCCTGTCCCCAGTCCCTGTGCCCATTCCAGTGGGGGACGGTCACACACGGGGGTTGGTGCTGGCTGGGGCAGGTGGTTGGAGATGGAAGCACCAAGTTCCTACACAGGGAGGCAAAATGGAACAGGCCAGTGTGGTCCGTGAGGAGGGAGCCACACGTCCACGTGAGCCCCGGGTCTGGGCACAGACTGGTCGAGGATCAGTTTGACAATTCCAGAGTAACTTTTACAAAAACCCCTCATGTGGCCTCGCTGTAAAGCCAAGGACGGGAGGGAAGCGGAAGAGGCTCTCAGAAATCTCAGCCATAGCTGGTTCGGGGCTGTGCCAGGACTGTCCCGGCGCTGTCGGCTCCATCTGAGCCTCCCGGGGCTATCCAGGCACACAGGACCAAACGGGATTGTTGGTGTCACACACGGAGCCTGCTCCGAAACTTCCTGCCCACATCTCTGCCGGGAGCTGGGAGCAAGGAGGGGCAGGAGGAAGAAGGCAACTCCTGCTCATCCAAAACACTCCCTGTGAAAACACGAGGCTGAAGAGGAGTCGGTGGAACCACTGGAACCAGTTTATTGTCACAGCACAGCACAGAGGTCACGGCCCACTCCCGGCTCTTCCTCCCAAGGAGACCCGGCCCAGGCTGCTGGGGCAGGGATTAGCAGAGGAAGCTGCGGCCGATCTGCTCCCAGCTTTCCTGCTGGATCAGTGAACGGCCTCTCCACTGTGCCAGCGAATGGAAGGGGCTGCATTAACCCCTTCAGCACCAGCCCCGCTCCCTCTCCACACCCACTTCCACCGGGAGCGCGGCCACCGGGACCCGGCCCGGCCTCGGCACAGCGTCCCCGGGGAGGGCTGGCTCGTCTGTCCTGCTGCCAGGGCGTTCAGCAGAAAGAAAACCGGAGCAGAGGGACTGCAGCACACCCTCCTCATCCCTCTGCCCCTCTCCTGCAGCGATGCCAATCCCAGGGAACAGGCTTTTCCCAGAGCACCGGCAGCGGAAGCCGCGCTCCCAGGACAGATCCCTTCCAGACCTTCCTGGGAGCGCCCAGCGCTCCTTTCCGTGGGTCCACATTAGTCAGGGGCCCGTTAAACAACCCGGCACACGGCTGGCAGCGGGCTGAAGGAGCCTTGAAGGAAAAACGCTGCCCAGAAATGCTCCTGCCAGCGCGGCACCGGTGAATCCAAGGCTCTCTCTGGTGGGAATGGGCTGCGTTGCAGCACAGCCCGGACCGAGCACAGAACAAACCACCGGGAGCAGAGCACGATCCTGTCCCTGGGAGGGCTGGGAGCAGGAGCTGGCTGTCCCAACAGCGCCTGGGGTGACCAGAGACACGGCCTTGGGATCATCCAATGCCCCGGCCAGCTCCAGAGGCAGCAGCTGCTTTGCCAGCACTGTGCTGGTGGCAACCACAGGGCCAGGGACTGTGGGCCTGGGTTTGTTACGGAACATCAGTTAGGAGACAGCAGCGGGATTGGAAACGGGGTGGCTCCAGGGCACTCAGTGCCTTGGGGACACACGAGGAGGACGAGGATGCCCTGGCCAGTCTTTGGAACACAGCAGAGAGGACACGGAGAGCAGGACTATCCCCAGAGCTGCCGCTGGCCCAGCACCACGGGGGAGCATCCCAGTGCCTGGGATCGCTTTTCTGGTAGCACCAGATCCCACAACCCCAACGGCAGCCTCCCAAAATGTCCAAGGACCCTCTGGTCCTTCTGCTGTCACAGAAATGCAGATTAAGGGTTGTGGCATCAAGAACATAATAAAGATCTGCAGTGTCCTGGAGAGCATCTGCAAGCTGGCAGGTGAGCTCCTTCCAAGAGCAGCCAAATCTGCCACCACCTGGCTGCCCAGGCAGCGGGCCAGACCTTCAGCACCCGAGGGAGCCGGCGCTGCTCCGACTGTCCTCAGAGGGGATGGGGCTCCCTCGAGCTGCTCCCGGAGCACTTTGGAGTGGTGATTTCTGGAGCTTCAGGCCCCCTGTCTGGCGCAGCACGAGCCCGAGGAAACGCGTCCGAGCCCCCGAGGAAATGTCCGGCAGGAGCAGCTGGAGCAGAGTCCATGTGATCAGTCAGTCCATCCCGGCCAAAGGTGAATTCTGACGCTGGAGCAGAGCCAACGAGGGAGGGATCCTGGCTCCTGACACAGGCAGAAGCTCCTTGCTGGCATCGCAGGCGATTTCTGCCAGCCCAGGGCTGCTCAGCCCCGCAGGGTTCCGGAGCCGGGGCTGAACCGTGCCCGGGGCCAACTCCTCAGCTCACAGCAGATCAGGCTTTGCCCGCCAGAGCCGCTGCAGCAGGAGCAGAGCCGAGCTGAGCTCACCCAGGCTGAGCTCGGCCCATATCAAAGCCCCTCGGGCTGGTTCTGAGTGAGCCAGAGCCGAGCCCAGCCCGGTGCTCGCGTGGGAGCTCCCGGCTCCGGCGCTGCCCAGCGTGCAGCAGGACGGGGACACGGCAGCCCCTCCACAGACGGAACCAGGAGAGAGGAGGGACGGAGGGACACAGACACCAGAGTGCTCCACAGGGCTCGTGCTCGCCCAGCCCACGCCCAGCACAAACACTGTCGCTCCGAGCGTGGCATTTTCTGGGATCTGGCCACAGCAAAGGCAGACTGACCTCACCAGAATCAAACCTACAGAGAAAAATTTGGCTTTGGATGTTTTAGAGTTGCTGTTTAATCCCGAGACAGCGCAGCTGAGTGAGTTTGGAATTTAAGTTACAAAAAAAGAAAGCACTAGAAAATAATCTTGATACAAGAGCGATAATCAGCTGAGGTTCCCCACCCTGCGCAGGGAATCCTGCTCCACAATCCACCCAGCACAGCTGGGATGCTGCCAAGGCATTGCCTGTTCCCAGCACATGCTGGGAGGGCAAACTGTCCAGGGTGAAAGTTTCGTGGGGGAATCCCCAGCACCGGGAGTTAAGATGCTGCCACCAGCTCTGGCTTTGGCCTGTTCTTGACGGGTGACACTTCTGTGGAAGGAAAAGAAACTTGTTACAGGAGCAGGGAATGCAAATATCCTGCAGCCATCTCCCGAGGAGGATCCAGGGCTCGGAGTCCACTCTGCAGAGCAGCAAACGCTTGCACAGCACCTGAACTAAGAGAAGTCGGTTATAAATAATCCCACATTCCCATGTGGAAATGCCCCTTTTCCACAGCACTGAAGAATTACAGACGTTCAGAACATGCCCAGCCCAGCAAAGCCACCAGCCCAGGGACAGATCCTGGGCAGGGCAGGGCCAGCTCTGCCCTCAGCCCTGTGACCCGACACTCCTGGGCCGTGTTTCGTTTGGCCTCAGTGCTGACATCGGAGCCCTGTTCAGGAGTAAACAAGCTCCAAGGAAACCAGCCCCATTCCCCACATCCCAGATTGCTCCTGGGCAGATTCCACACAGGGAAATGGCTTCTTCCAGCTCCTCTTTGCACAAGCGGGGAGGTCCAGCTCCTGTGAGCTACAGCTCAGGGCTCTGCTGTCCCAGAAGAGTCTTCACCAGTCTGAGTTTTCAGCTCCTCAGCACAGACACCTGATAAACCCCAGTGAGCTCCTTCCCCGCCAGGCAGGGCCACCAGGGCCTGTTTGGTCACCTTCTTGGTGAGCTCTCCCACTTCCCAGCTGGACTCCCACACAAATCCATCCACTGAGGTTTCGGATTGCTCAGGAACACTCGGGGACCATCATCTGTGTGGAGCTCGTGCTCTGACATTCCTGGAGCTGTGGGACCCCAGTGATCCTCATCCAGCTGGTTCCAAATCGCTGTGAAGCGAGGTGGGAAGAGCTCCAAGTCATGCCAAGCCTCTGGAGATCCGGTGCTGAGCAGGGTGAATCCAACATCCACAAAATCCCCGCTGTGACGACGGGACCGGACCAGACCGGGGCTGGGGGAGGAAGCCTTGCCTGGCTCAAGCAAGGAAGGAATTCCTTATGGAGCCTCCCGATGGAACGAGGCGTCTCAGGGCAGGTACAGGATGTGACAAGAACAGCAGATGTCACACAGGGAGCTCCCCAAGGGAATGATCAGACGCTGAGGGGACAGAGAGCAGAGCCTCGGGTGCTTCTGGAGCGAGGGCTCAGCTGGGCCTGTCCCCACGCCAGGAGCTGCTACTCCTTCCCATCTTCCAGGACAACACTTACACTGGGGGAGGGTCTCAGACCATTGCACGGGACAGGAGCACGAGGAGCCAAAGCTGTGCAAGGAGAACATACCTGGGATCTTCTCTGGGAGAGGCTCCGAAGGAACTTCTGGAAGCTCCAACTGTTCCTGCAAGGACATTAAAGACAACGTGTCACACGTGTCACAGACCATGACTGTGGGCAGAGACTGGGGGTGGCAATGTCCCAGATTTCCCCCCAGACTGAGCTCTGAGAGTAGGAAAAAGGTACTTTATCTGCTCTTACAAACAGCTTCCTGAAAATGTGGTTTTCTATCACAAGAACATCAACCCCACCTGAGTAATAGCATTTAATTCTTCTAGAATGGCATCTTCATCCTCCTCAGTGAGGCTGCCAGCCAGGAGCTCGTCTATTTGCTGTGGGAGAGAGGGAAGGACGTTACATTCCCAGGCTGGTGGCTCTTTGGTACACTGCACATGCAGAAGCTCTGTGCAGAGGCAGAGGCTGCTCCCAGCTCCTCACACAGCCGTACGTACCCTCTGGTACTCCACAGCATCCTGGGTTTCTCCTATTATCCTTTCCACTTCTTCTATGGACATAACCTGAAGGGAAGAGCCAAAATCCAGGTGTGGGAGGGGCCTGCAGGGAGGCAGCTCCGGCCAGGCCCCTCTGACCTGCCCCGGCCACACGCACCTGGTGCATTTTGTGCAGACACTCGTTGCCTATTTTCAGGCCCTCGATGACCTTCATTTCAATCTGGGTGAATTCAATGTCCTGGACCTGGAATGGGAAGGAGAAAGGGAAGAGCCTGTCACACTTTGGCCAGGCACTGGCACAGGCTGCCCAGGGAATCTCGAAGGGATTTAACAGATGTGTGGATGCGGCAGCTGGGGACAGTGGTGGCCCTGGCAGAGCTGGAGAGAGACTGGGCTCAGAGGGCTCTTCCCACCTAAATAATTCCATGATTGCCATTATTAGGCAGACACGAGCTGCCAGCACCACCAGAGAAGCTGCACGGAGGAATCAGCTGAGCCCTTTCTGTCCTGTCAATGGCACCAGCAGCAGGAAACATCCACACAGAAAGCTCGGCGCAGGCGGCTGCACCAGCAGGTCCAACAGCCCTCGAAGCGATTTCACCGGATTTTCCAGCTGCCAGTCCCAGCTGAGACCTCCCCAAACCCAAACACATCCAATTCTGAAATGACAGTGCTGAGACAAGCCCAGGAAGCCCCCAGTGCAGCCATCCCCACTGTGAGTAATGTTTCAGCAATTTCCAAAACACACATTTAACACGGAGCCTGCAGATTCCAAACACATCACTCCGTGTCTCCAGGGAAAAGCTGTGGCACGCGTACAATTCTGGAGACATTTGCCCTTGGAAAGAGGGCTGAACACCTGCCAGGACCTGCCAGCTGGAATGGAATTCCACGGGATCCAAGGGGAGCCCCACCCCAGAGCACCCCAAGGCTCTCGCTCACCATCCGCTCCAGGTTGCTGATCTGGTTCTCTGTTTTATCCAGAAGCTGCTCCTGGTACCGTTTCTTCTTCAGCAGGAGCATGGCTTTCCTGAGGGACACAGAGGGAGGGAAACTCAGCCGGGATGGAGCAACTGAAGCCTAAAGGAACCCCATCAAAGCCACGCTTGTTCTGTGCTTCTGCTAAAAGGGGACGACTTGTGTGCAGCTGAACTGGCAACCCTGAGCTGCTCCTGGGAAGAGCAAGGATGAGCAAATTGGACATGCGGAATAAATCTTTCCCCGGGAGGATGAGGAGGCCCTGGCACAGGGTGCCCAGAGAAGCTGTGGCTGTCCCTGAATCCCTGGAAGTGTCCAAGGCCAGGCTGGGCGGGACTTGGAGCAGTCCGGGATGGTGGAAGGTGTCTCTGCCCACGGCAGGGGGTGGGATGGGATGAGCTTTAGGGTTCCTCCCAACCCAAACCATTCCGGGATTCCGGTTCCTACGAGCCGGCGGTGTTTCCGACCCAGGGACACCCTGGAGGCGGCACTGCCGCTCCCCCCCTCGCCCCCCGGGACCCCTTCCCCTCACTCTTTCTTGCCGTCCCGCAGCAGCTGCCGGGCCAGCGCCCGCTCCCGCTCCAGGCCCAGGCTCAGCCGCTTCTGGTACTGCCGGAGCTTGTCCCGCTGCTGCTTCAGTTGCTGCGGGAGAGAGGGGCACGGAGGGAGCGCGGGAGGGACGGACACGGGGATGGACAGACGGACGGACAAGGGTCACAACTCAGCCCTGACAGTTCCAGCGCCCCCTCAAGCAGCGCCGCTCCCCCGCCCGGTCTCTCCCCGCCGCGTCACCGACGGCACCGGGGGTCCCTCAGCCCCAGCCCCAGCCCCAGCCCGGCCCCTCCATCGCCGCGGGGACCCGGCAAACCCCACGGGCGCGCCCGGAGCCAGGCCAGGCCGGCCCGGTCCATCCCTCCCGCTCGCCAGCACGGCCCGGCCCGGCCCGGTGCCCCCCCCCTCACCAGCACGGCCCGGTCCTGCTCCGTGACGCGGCTCCGCCGTTTCC
>VZTD01001657.1:68079-170344 GCA_013397725.1 Rhagologus leucostigma
ATCGGGAATGGGATATCGGGAATGGGATATCGGGAATGGGGACAGTGATATCGGGAATGGGGATAGTGATATCGGGAATGGGATATCGGGAATGGGATATCGGGAATGGGGACAGCTATATCGGGAATGGGATATCAGGAATGGGATATCGGGAATGGGGATAGTGATATCGGGAATGGGATATTGGGAATGGGATATAGGGAATGGGGATAGTGATATCGGGAATGGGATATAGGGAATGGGATATCGGGAATGGGAATAATAACATCCGGAATGGGATATCGGGAATGGGGATAGTGACATCGGGAATGGGAATAATAATATCGTGAATGGGAATAATAATATCGGGAATGGGATATCGGGAATGGGATATCGGGAATGGGATATTGGGAATGGGAATAATAATATCGGGAATGGGCTATCGGAATGGGAATAATAACATCGGGAATGGGATATAGGGAATGGGGATAGTGATAGCAGGAATGGGATATCAGGAACGGGGATAGTGATACAGGGAATGGGATACAAGGAATGGGAATAATAATATCGGGAATGGGATATAGGGAATGGGATGTAGGGAATGGGGATAATATAGAGAATGGGGATGATATAGGGAATGGGGATAATACAGGGAATGGGATATAGGGAATGGGAATACCAGGAACGGGAGGTATGGGATGGAGGCTGTAGGGGGTGGGGGATACAGGGCCACCACCGATTCTTTCATAGAGTCATGGAATTGTTCGGGTTGGAAAAGTCCTCTGAGCCCATCGAGTCCAACCATTCCCGCAGCACTGCCAGGATATCCATTCATCCAACCCAGCTCATTCCTCGGAGCGAGCGGGGCTGCAGCCAGCGCTCCAGAGCTGGATTCGCACCCTGGGATCGCGGCGTTCCTGCTGCTCCCCAGAGCAGCCATCGGGGCTGGGACACGCGTCTGTCACCAGCGCCTCCCCTGGGACCGGCCTCGTCCCTGGGGACACTGCCCACACCCAGAGCCCAGCACCCCAAATCCAACCTGGCTCCTTCCTGGGCCACAGCTGCCCCCGGCCCCACAACAGGATCCTCACACCAGGAAGTGTTTCTGCATTTATTTTTTATTAACCATTTATTTGTCTGTAATTGTTTTACTCTCACATTACAATCGTGTGGGGGTTTTTATATATTTTTTTAAACTTTATTTTTGTAAAATAAATAGAGATAAGTGAACTTTTAAGGTAGGACGCTCTGCAGATCCTTGGTTAAACTCTGTGATTCCATGATTGAACCTCTGCATCAGACCTGTGGAAGCACAGCCCACACACGCTCAGGTAAAAGCCCCACAGCCCCAATTCCTTAAAATCCCACGTCCTGGACGCAGGGCTGCACCAGAGCCTGGCGGGAGCAGCCGGGCAGGAGCAGCGGCTCCCACCACGCCCCTTCCCCTCTCGCCAGGTATGTCCTGTTCCTTTCACAAATACACTGATACGAGTTAAAAATCTATCGTTTTTGAAGCTGTGAATGTTAACGGATTACATGAGATCCCAAACTCTGGCTCCACCCCCGCGGACAGCCCGGGAGCGGGTCGGGAAGAGGCACAGCTCTGTTAGACCATAATTAACTTTGGGTAACTTAGAAGTGGATTTTTAGGTAGTTTTTAAGTTTAAAGCCTTTGATTCATTATCCTGTGACGTAGCCCTCGGCCTCCCTGACGGGGACGGTGCTTGGGGGGACCCGACATCGGCTCCACCGCCGTGGTTTGGGGACCCTCTCCCAAGCCAGGGTCCCGACGTGCCTGTGGCACCTTGGGGTGGCCACGGGGCCGCTCCCCGGCGTGGCCCGGGTGCCTCAGCACACACGGACACGGCGACGAGGGGCAGCAGCAGCAGTGACGGGCCGGACGCTCCGCGGGGCCGAGGCGCAGCTGCCGTCAGCACAGGGACAGAAGGGTTCCGACCCCTTCCCTCACCACGTTCCCTTCAGCACGGCTGGCAGTTTGCTGGGAGCCCGCAGATCCCGCGGGACGGGCTGGAAGAATCTCTGGGAATTCCGGGCCCTCGCAGTGAGTTCTGCACAGAGCGGGTTCTGCCCCCGGCTGCAGCTCTGGCAGGAATCCCGCCCTTCGGCTGTGCTCTCCCTTCCCACACCCATCTCCAGACCCAGCACGGATCCCGAGGGACAAAACATTCGTTGTTCAGACGTGGAAGGTGCGGAAGACGGAGCAGGCTTTGCCTGGGCAGCTGGGACGAGGGCGCTTTGCTCAGAGCAGTGAGCTGCTGCCTTCCTCCTCCTCGGTGACTCCCCGTGCCCGGGTGGTTCCACGCCGGGTTCCAAAGGGGCAGGCGAGCCACAGCCGCGGCACGCGGCGTCTGCAGCTCCGAGTGCCCAAACCCCGGCCCTCACCTCGGTGCACAGCAGCCGTGGGGAGCACACACAGCCCAGGGCAGAGCTTCCAGGGCCCAGCCGTGGGTGTGGAGTTCTCTGTGGCACAGCGACAGAGGCAGCAGGAGGGGCAGTGCCTGAGGTGCCCCCAGCTCCCCACCAGCACCGTGGGCTTGGCTGGAAGGTGGTGACACCAGTGACTTGCTCCAGGCTCGTTGGGACGTTGGAGATCTTCGTTCTCTTTCTTCCCTCATCTTCCTCACGTGCAGCTTTACGGCGTGGGACATCAGGCCCTGCTCTTGTCATCTCCCTGAGCCCCTTCCAGCAGGATCCCTGCCTGCCCAGGCCACCAGGTCCCTCTCTGTCCTTGCTTCCAGTGGAGAGGACGCTGCAGGGAGGGAGGAGGAGGTTCATGCAGAGGAGACGCTTCCCTGCCTCCCTGGCCCTGCTCAGCAGAGCAGGAGCAGGTACATCCCATGCTCGGGTCGCGCTGCCCCGTCCCAGGAATTGGGTTTGGCACAGGGTTGGCAGCAGCTGGAGGGTCCCGTGGAGCTGGACCTCCAGGCAGGTGAGTCCTGACAGTCCTTGAAGAACCCACACTCCAGCAAAACAAGGAACAAAGACTAAAACAAGACCCTTCTCAAGGGCGTTGCCTCATCCAAGTCCTTCCAAGCTCAGGAGCCGTGTTTCTGACAGAGAAGCCAACCACTGGAAACAAAAATAAATGTTCCTTTTCTGTAGCTTTTAGAGGATATAGCTGGAAAACAAAACAAAACCAGGAGATTGTCTCTTCCCCTTGTCAAACCCATCAGTAGCTAAGTCAGAAGAACAAATGTTCAAGTTATGGGGTGCAGCAGCAGCCAACACGAAACATTCAAGTCGATGATTTCTCTATGTACAGGGAGGCCCTGCCCTGGAGCCGCTCCGGCCGCGCCGGGCGCCGTCATCTGATCCTCTTCTCCACCGAGTACACCGAGATGTAGAAGTCATTGCTGCCGACGGCCAGGTGGGGCTGCGGGAGAGCACAGGGACAAAGAGGCACAGTCACAGCGTCACCCCGGCTGGAAGAGCCCTCTGAGATCACTGAGAACAACCTGTGACCGATCCCCACCTTGTCAGCCCAGTTGTTCCTTGGACACCTCCAGGGATGGGGACTCCAAACTTCCCTGGGCAGTTCCAAGGCCTCACCACCCTTTCCATGGGGAAACTCCCGCTGGTGTCCATCCTGAGCCTGCCCTGGCCCAGCCTGAGGCCGTTCCCTCTCCTCCTGTCCCTGTTCCCTGCGAGCAGAGCCCGACCCCCCCGGCTGCCCCCTCCTGTCAGGGACTTGTGCAGAGCCACAAGGGCCCCCTGAGCCTCCTTTTCTCCAGGCTGAGCCCCTTTCCCAGCTCCCTCAGCCCCTCCTGGGGCTCCAGCCCCTTCCCCAGCTCCCTCGGCCGCTGCTCCTGTGACCGACTCCAGGTCCAGGTGTGGAGCAGTGACAGGCACAGGTAACAGTGACATTCCAGCAGGGACACCCAGCTGCTCCACAGCTCTGCAGGAGTTATGGGCCCCTTTCAGCCACAGGGAAAAATTATGGGCACTATTAGTTGCCAACTGCTAACATAATTTCTCTCAAATGACTGCAAATCTGCTCGTTAGGAGCTGATGCCTGGGCTGAAAATGAGCATTTCCTGCAGTGAGGGGACCTGGTCTGGCCGGACAGGGCTTTGCTTTGCGTGTTTAAAGAGCAAACTGCTCTTCCCATTACATATTAAATATTTGTGAGCTGATCTGCAGGTTTCTAAAATAACTCTTGTAACTCCCTCCTGTTTTCCCACCCATTCATTGTTTTCTCAGGTTTTCCAACTCCTCCATTTATTCTCCCCCCTGGGTGAGCAAAGTCCACCAGGCAGATGGGACCTCCCTCCTCCCTGAGCAGCAACCAGATTCTCTCTGCGACTACTGCAGAGCCCCTCAGCTGTGAATACTCCAAAATCTCCTTTTGTTCTGCCTCATTCCAGCCTTTATCATCTCGATCCCTTAATTTTTGCAGCTCTCCCGTTTTCCTGACGTGCAGTTTTCCCCTGCACAGCACCAGCCGTACGTGAGGCGGTGTGAGAGCAGCCCCAGCGAGGCACGGCTGCAGAGCCCAGGCAGGCTCTGGAATTCCGGAGTGTGAGCCTGCACTTCTGCTCTCACCTCGGACAATTCCTGCGGCCGAGGAGTCCGAGCTGAGCCAGGCTGCAGAGCCGGGATGGGAACTGCACCTCAGCCGGAAGGGCTCGAGTGTTGGAACCCTGGGTAGCTGCAGGCGTCCCTCGTGGACCAGCAGCACCAGCGGCACCACCAGTGTGGTTGTCTGGAACAGCCCAGAGGACTGGGAGCACTGGGGGCTGGGCTGGGAGCCAGCTCAGAGCACCAGGCTGGGGCAGCTCCCCTTCCCACGGAGGGGGGGTCTCTGTGCCACCCCCTCTTCCCACAGGGACACTGGGACATGCCAGCCCCAAATGCCAGCAGGGATACAGACCCAGTGAGGATGGAAGGCCAGGCAGCTGATGGCTCCCACTCTTTGTCCCATGAACCCATCGTAGTATTTGATGTTGTTGATGAGCTCCCCGTTCCCGTTGTAGATGGCGGTGAACTGGTTCATGGAGCCGCTGGAAGGGAAGGACAGAACACGGAGTCACCGGCAGGGCTGGGAGGGGACAGCACTGCTGCTGCAGCCCCTGGCTGAGCTGCGTGCCAGACCACAGAGCGGCCACTTCCCCAAGTGGGAGAGCATTAACTGGTGGCCAGAACCACAGCGACCCGTGGTCACCTGGGACAGGGAAACACGGAGAGCTGATGCCCAAACACACCCAGGGCATCCCCAGCAGGCTCCAGGCCACAGGGCCAGAAATACAGGCACTGAACAGGGACCCAGCATCTGTGTTCAACTGCCCACCATCACCCCACATTCCAGGGCAGGGGTTTCACTGATGGGTAAAAAAAGGGATAAACAGCAGCAAACACGGGAAAGAAGCTGCACTGTTGTGGTGAGGTTAAAAACAGGAAAGTCAACACCACCCCATGAATGGTGTCTGTGGAGACAAATCATCCTCTCCAGGGATCATGGAATCATGGAATGGTTGGGGTTGAGAGAGACCTTAAAGCCCACCTTGTTCCACCCCCTGCCATGGCCAGGGACACCTTCCACCATCCCAGGTGGCTCCAAGCCCTGACCAGCCTGGCCTTGGGCACTTCCAGGGACCCAGGGGCAGCCACAGCTCCTCTGGGCACCCTGTGCCAGGGCCTCACTCCCATCACAGGGAATAACTGCTTCCCAATATCCCATGTAACCTCTGGCAGTGGGAAGCCATTCCCTGTGTCCTGGCACTCCAGGCCCTGCTCCATCCCCCAGTCACCCCGGTGCCTCCTCGGGACTCACTCCAGCAGCTCCCCGTGCTGGGGCTGCAGGAATGGCAGCAGCACTTACCACGCAAAGAGGTTGGCCTGGGGGTGGATGTCGAGGGCCGTGAGCCCCTTGACGATCTGCAGCACCTTCATGGACTCGGGCATGCGGGGGTCGAAGAACCGCACGTCGCCGTTGACGCTGCCAACACAGTGCCACAGGGTCAGGCTGTGCCCAGCCCGATCCCAAACCCGGGAAGTGGAGCCACAGGGCCGTCCATGGGCCAACCACCTCCACGGGGCCTTGGGACAGGGCACGCACACGGCCGAGTCCCCACCGGTGCCGTGATCTGGTCCCATGCACAGCACGTCCTGTGCTGGAATAGCAGCTTGGGAGGGATCCCACACTGCTGATCCCTCACTGCCCCTGTCGCTCCCAGCCCATCGCCGAGTGTGTTCTCCCTGTCCTGTCACAGCCAACACACCCAGCTCCATGTCAGCCCCGAATTCCTGTGCTTTGCACAGCAGGGAATTGCCTCAGAAACCCCCAGGCAGAGGGGATGTGCTGGTGCCATCCTTTACTCCGAGTGCCTGGACACCAGGATCTCACTATGTCCTAACATTTGCTTTCCTCGGATTTTGCTGTCACCCAAAGCAGAGGGAACTGGGAGGAACTGGAAGTGAGGTGGCTCAATTCCACAGCCTGAGCTCCTCTGGGAAGAGCCCAGACCTGCCTTTTACATTCCCTCACAGCTCAGCAGCCCGGGAGCAGCTCCCAGGCTGGAAGGGCTCTGAGGAGAGGGGACAACCAGCCCTCAGCCCTGGGCACAGGGACCTGACCCCGGAGCTGCTGGAGGAGCTTACGGAGAGGAAGATTAAAAACTCCAATATGGGAGCTCGACAAATCTGGCGGCTGCATCACATAATCCCCTTTCTGAAAATCTTAATATATTTTTGCTGGCCCATCCCCCGCCTCAGGAATGTTCTGAATCCCGGAAAATTATGTTTTGTTTCCATTTTCTAATCAAGAAAAAGAGGCTCTTTGTGTGCAAACGGTGGCTTTGTGACAATAAATTCTGTTCTGCTGTTCCTTAATGGCCCAATCAGTACCTGCTGCTCTGGCCGCAGTATTTACCAGGCAGCAGGAATGGATTTAGGGAATTGCACAGGAATCCTGCCCAGGAACGTGCCCGACAGAGGCACCATCCACCTTCCTCCTCTTGCTCTCTCCCAAATGACCCCACAGAGACGTTGGCAGTAAAGCCCCACCCCCCCACAAGATATTCTATACCCAGCTCCTGCTTCCCTCCCCTCCTTCTCACACACCTCTGATTCCAGCACCTTGTTCACTCCCAAACCACACCAGCGGCCTCCCAAGGAAAGCTCCACATCCCTTTCTGCCTCCTCTCCACTGAGTTTGGAGCAGGAGTTAATTACTGAAGCAAATGTCAAACTCAAGAGCTTTGCCCTCTCAGCTGCTGGAATACCAGGGACAGAATTTAAAGGGAAAACCGAATTGTGTGTAAGGGCAAACAGCTCAGGAGCACGCGTACCTGACGCTCATGATGTTGCCCTCGGGGTGCTTCTGCAGGTAGGCCTTCACCACCCAGGCCGTGTGCTCCCGGTAGGTCATGACTCGGCTGGGGACAAAGGGACACGAGTGAGGTGAGGAGGACACGTGAGGCCCCCCGAGCCCGGGGAGGACGGGAGTTACCATTCGCTGAGGGCCATCCTCCTGTCGAACACGCGGATGGAGCCGTCGCCCAGCCCCGCCACGATCAGGGAGCGGTGGGAGTCACAGGACAGGCTGGTGACGCAGCTGTCAGCTCCCGTGGGAATGTCCTGCGAGAGAGCACACAGACACCACGGCGTGGCTTCGGGGCACTTCGCTCAGGGCCCTAAACCAAGGTCCTCTGCCCTCCCTCAGCCCCATCCCCATCCTCACACCGAGCAGGGTGAGGCAGCTCCGGTGCCCCTGAGCCCCACCAGCGACCCTTTGGCCCCCGGCAGCTCTGGAGCCCCGGTGCAGCCCCAGAGAAGCCAGGCAGTGCCGTGCCCCCTCCCGCCCCTGCTGGGGCACGTGTGACAGGGACACCCAGCGCATCTCATCGGAGATGCCAGGCACGACGTGTGTTGGGAAAGTGACATGGAAAGAGGCAGCTGGAGCTGCCTGGGACAGCTGTGCTGGGAACACGCTGGGCACCCACGCTGCCACTTCCCCCTTTTTACTTCTGGAGGCAAAAGAATTGCTCAGAATAATCCCTGTGCCTGTTGGGAGGAAAAACACTTTCAGTTAAAACTAGCAAAAAAAGCTCAGCAGCTCTGCAAAAGCGGGAATGACAATCCCGGAATCACGGAGTGGTTTGGGCTGGGAGGGACCGTAAAGCTCCTCTCATTCCACCCCCTGCCATGGGCACACCTTTCGCAGCCCAGGCCCGTGTGCAGGAGCCCCGCTGGAGCTGCAGGAGCTCATTCCACACTTCAGTCCTGCTTGTGCCTCTGCAGGTTCACCTCTGGAGCTGTTCCAGCCGGGGCTGGAGCACGGAGAGGCACCAGGCCTGGGGCTGCTCCAGCCTCTGCCCATCCCCAGCTCCTCCTTTGAAGCAGCAACACTCAGCAGAAGTGCAAATGAAGCACTTGTTCCTCCAGCTCCAGCCCGAGTGCTTCCAGAGGTGTGGGTTTTTGTAGTTCAAAGAGGGAAGCACCTTTATCGGTCTCGATTATTCCTGCTCTTTGTGCTGATTCTCACTTTCCCAGTTACTGAGTCAGGAAGTTCCAATCACTTGAATTTCAACACCCAATCTTTGCAATTAAAAAAAGAAACAACATGTTTTTAGATACTTTCGGTGCAATCATTAATCATCATCATTTAAAAGATTTTCGCCTCCTGAATTTTGCCGCTCCCTAATTTGCATAGAAAAAAATAATATGTGAAAGTAATTAAGATGAACAGAGGCTTAATTATCCTGCATCGCAGGGTCAAAGTGTCCCAATTAATGTTCATCCAAGGGTAATTAATTTCGAGAAGCTTTGAAAACTCCACTTCCTTTTTATTCCAGCATGGTGCCGCCATTCTCACCGACCAGCTGCTTCTCCTTGGAATTTCTGGGAAAATTCCATGCGATTGTGGCTGACACGAGCTCTGGCAGGGCCTTTCCCCGTTACATGGCACAGAAAGCCGTGTGTGCTTTCACAGACTTGTACACTACTTCAGTTACATGTTAATGTGAAATCCAACTGCACCCCAGTGCCCATCTCTGCACCCCAGTGCCCACCTCTGCATCCCAGTGCCCACCTCTGCACCCCAGTGCCCATTTCTGCATCCCAGTGCCCATCTCTGCACCCCAGTGCCTGCTCTGCACCCCAGTGCCCATCTCTGCACCCCAGTGCCCGCTCTGCACCCCAGTGCCTGCTCTGCACCCCAGTGCCCATCTCTGCACCCCAGTGCCCGCTCTGCACCCCAGTGCCTGCTCTGCACCCCAGTGCCCATCTCTGCACCCCAGTGCCCGCTCTGCACCCCAGTGCCTGCTCTGCATCCCAGTGCCCATCTCTGCACCCCAGTGCCCATCTCTGCATCCCAGTGCCCATCTCTGCACCCCAGTGCCCATCTCTGCATCCCAGTGCCCATCTCTGCACCCCAGTGCCCATCTCTGCATCCCAGTGCCCATCTCTGCACCCCAGTGCCCATCTCTGCATCCCAGTGCCCATCTCTGCACCCCAGTGCCCATCTCTGCATCCCAGTGCCCATCTCTGCACCCCAGTGCCCATCTCTGCATCCCAGTGCCCATCTCTGCACCCCAGTGCCCATCTCTGCATCCCAGTGCCCATCTCTGCACCCCAGTGCCCATCTCTGCATCCCAGTGCCCATCTCTGCACCCCAGTGCCCATCTCTGCATCCCAGTGCCCATCTCTGCACCCCAGTGCCCATCTCTGCATCCCAGTGCCCATCTCTGCACCCCAGTGCCCATCTCTGCATCCCAGTGCCCATCTCTGCACCCCAGTGCCCATCTCTGCATCCCAGTGCCCATCTCTGCACCCCAGTGCCCATCTCTGCATCCCAGTGCCCATCTCTGCACCCCAGTGCCCATCTCTGCATCCCAGTGCCCGCCTCTGCATTGCACAGCCTCACCTTCCCCAAGCGTTGCTGCCCACCCAGAAGAGCACAGCAGCTTCCAGGAGAGCCCCGGCACGCTCCCTGAGCATCTGCGTGGTTTTATTGATCTCTCTGGGGCAGGGCGGCAGGGCAGCAGGAGCTCCAGGACCTGGCAGCTCCTCACAGAGCAGTCTCAGGTGCTTTGGGACACTGGGCCCATGGGAGGAGCTCTGGGAGGCAGGTGCCAGGGACGAGCAGGCAGGTGTTACCTGTACTTTCATTTCCCGGTCCGTGTCCCAGATCCGGATTATCCTCACGTCTCCCGAGGTCATCAGGAGCCCGGTTTCTTGTTCCCAGTCCACCACCATCCCTGCTCCTGAGACACAACAAGGCAGGGGTGCAAATCAGCGCCAGCACGGGCAGAGCTGCACTCCTGGGAGCATCAGCTCTCCTGTTCCACACACTGTCACCGCCAGAGGAAATGTAAATGACACAGACACCCCACACTGAATCAGCTGCTCCCGGACTGGAGCCCAAACTGCCTTTGCCCCCCGTGTGAGTGAGCGTTGAGAGAAGCCGGTCCCTGTGGGAGGGGAGCACAGAGGAACTGCTGGGGCTGCCAGGGGTCAGTGCAGTGCCCAGCACTTCAGGAGAACATTAAATGCTGATTGAAGAGACTCAGCTGGTGCCACCTCGCACAGCAAGACCTGAGAGCTCCCGGACTGACTCCTCGTTCTATCGGAAAGATGTGGGAGATGTTCCTGAACAAGGAACAGCCAAGTCAGGGCTGCAATAGAGTGAATTTAACAGCTGGTGGGAGCACAAACCAGTTTGCTGCACAGACTGGTAAGGAGAGGAACACCCTGCAGTGACAACAGCTCAAACACCCTTACAAGAGCTTTTGCTCCTCATCCCTGAGGACACAGATCAATCTCCAGAGGAAGTTCAGGACAACGTTCCATCCGTGCTGCATTAAAAACACAAACAAAAAACCCCGGGAGCACCACAGGAGGGAACCAGGGACGAACTCCAGGCTTGGTGTCTGTTTCCAGCCCCTCGGGCAGGGCAGAGGCGGCAGCAGCAGCATCCCTGCCTCACACAGCAGCATCCCTGCCTCCCAGAGCAGTTGTCCACCCTCTCCTCCGTGCCAAAGCGAGTCTCTGGTGCTGAGCAGTGTTTCATAACCACACAGAACTGGAGTCAGAACCCTCTGCAATGCATCAGGACTGCAGCTCCTGCCCCGAGCACTCACAGTGCCTTCAGCACCATCCCTGTGTCTCCACTCCACAGTGTGCTTGTCCATGAGGTAAAAACGTGCATTTGTCTGGATTTACTGCCAGGAATTATCCCCAGCAGGAAATTTAAGCCTGCCCTGATATGCTCTTTTGTCACCAAAGGGCCACCAGCACCTCGTACCAGAACATCCACTGTTAGCACAAAGGAAGCAGCAGACACATCCTAAGAACACTGAGCTCTCCTCCAGCACGACGGAATGACCTTGTTTTGCACAGCTTCAGAGAAAACATTCCGCCCCTCTCCCCTTCCTAAGCATCACGTCCGAGCTGATTCCTGATCTTGCCACATCCACGGAGGAGGTTGCTGACGTTCGTTGACAGTCCCTCACCTCACCGCAGGAAATTCGGGACTCTGGGCTGATCTGGGAGCTTGGATCTTCATCTTCAGTCAAATGGATTGTTCCTTCAGATTGCCTGGCAGCCCGCAGGGCTGGAGAGCTAAGACAAACAAGCAGGCAGTGATGGGGATGATGAACACCACTCAAGTGTTTGCATTTGTCATGTGTTTACGGCCCCTGTGACAGGACAAAGCTGGCAGCTGAGATGGATCTGGCCATTACCATCCCCGACGGAGTTCAGCAGGCAAAGAGCTCCGAGGCACATCCAAAGCTCCCAATTTTCCAGGAACATTCCCCAGTTTGAAGACAAGGTTCCTGTCTGATCAGCACCAAGTCCCGCCCAGCTGCGGTTCCAGGGGCTGTTCTGTGCAGGGGGACGGGGAAGGTGAGTTTGGGGGCAGAGTCGGCGTTTTTGGTGCCTCTCTTGGTGTGCCTGTCAGGAGTCTGCCACTGAGGATATTCAGCAATGCCATCCAGAAGGGCAGGGAAAGTCTCACTGAGGGGAGAGGCTCCAGAGCGAGTGCACGGAGGTTCCCATGAGAGACAAGCAGACGGAAAGGACAAACCAGGTTGGAGAGAAAGGAGGGAGATGATCATGGAATCCTGGAATGGTTTGGGTTGGAAGGGACCCTAAAGCTCATCTCATTCCACCCCTGCCACGGGGAGGGACACCTTCCACTACCCCAGCCTGGCCTTGGACACTTGCAGGGATGATGCTGGGTATGGTGTGGCTCGAGATCCTGCAGTTCCTGCCTTTCTTATTAAAACTTAAATAGTCCAGCTCAGTGATAACTGCTGCTCCCTGGAAGAGGGAAGAGCAGGATTTGGATCATCCCGAAGCAAGGATGTGCCTGGAGGTGGTGGGTCCTGGCTGCAGAGGTGCCTGTGCTGAGCCCTGGGCTGGGGGCTCTGCTCCTGCTGCACCCCAGTCACGCCCTGACCAAAAAGGGGACACAAGTGGGAACGCTGAACCAGAACTGCGACCTGTCTGAAGAGAAGAAAAGCCCTTGTTCATAAATGTCAGTCACTTGGAAGTGTGTAAGGGGAAGGAAAGCTTCCTCCGACTGCGAAATGTTCCATCCAGAGCTGGCACTCACAGCATGGAACGAGACAGAAATAGCTGAACTATTTCTATGTACAGGCAAAGGTTTGCATGGCAGAGATGATACAGGATTGGCTCATGTTTCCATGCTCAATCCATAGTATTTTGGGATGAGGAGCGAACGCGGGATTGAATACTAATGATCATTTCCTTTTTAATTAACAGAGGTCCTACTCCAGGATGTTACAACTGAGCCTGCAGCCCACCCACCGGGCCTTGGCTCCTGGGCTTGGCAGCCGAGCTGCTCCTCAGCCCCTCCTGCCCACAGGTGCTGCTCTGAGCACCTGCACAGCCCCAGAGCTGGCTCTGACCTGTCACCCCCACACCTCCTCACAGGAGCAAACGGGGCCAGCGCTGTCACAGCCCCTGACACAGGCCAGTGGTGGAATCCTGGTGCTGCAACGCATCAGGAGCTACAAGCACAATTTTCCCCTAAGGAATATTACGTTCTTAGATAATGAGCAACAAATCTTCCACAGCTCAGGGAAAGGAATTTTTAAATGTCTGTGGTGGAGGTGTTGCTGGTTTTCTGATGTGGGGTTTTTTTGTTTGTTTTTGAGTCTTTTAAAGCCAGCACTGGCAGCTGTGTACAGCTGAGTTTACACACACTGACAGCTGTTCCTGAAGGTGGAACTTCCCATGGCTGTTCCCTCAGGACTGCCCCTGAGCCAGAGATATTTGCCTGGATGGGACAGTTCCGTGGATGAATTCCAGTACTAATGTGGTGAAAGCAGCTGCACTCCCAACGTCTGCGCGCCCCTGTAACGTCACGGGAACGTGGCCAGTCTGCCCTTGGCATTTCAGTGGAATCAGGAATACCTACATGGAACACGATATAAAAGCATCCTGGGCTCTGACTGATCATTTTTTAATCACGGGCCCTCCTGGTTGAGCAGTGAAGCACATCCTTGCTTTAATTTCCAGGAAGCAGTGGGAGGGTTGGATGACCTCACTCATCATTAATTTCTACAACATCCTCTCAAAAAGTGTCACCCTCCTCCTGCCAAGGACTCTGCAGTGAGGGACAGCAGGAGCTGGGATGCTGGGAATTCAATTAAGAGAACACAAACCCCTGGAGCTGCGATTTCTCTGATGACTTTATTGCCATAAAATAATCTGACCAGAACTGTGCTGCTCCCCTCGAAGTCCTCACTCCTGAAAGGCACGATGTGGGCTCCTGGGAGATGTGGGAAGCCTCCCTGCAGCTCCCTCTGCCCCTCGGTCTCCAGGACGAGCCTGAGTCTGATCCCTTGACCAGCTCCCGGTGCAGGCTGGAGCTGTCCCCCTGCTCTGAGCCCCATCCAACCCGGCCTGGGACACTGCCAGGGGTGGGGCAATACCGAAACACTGCTGCTGTCCTTTGCTGTCAGGAGAGCACTAATTCCATACACTTGTACAGTTCTTCAGAGGGAAGGGGGAATGCTTGTGCTGCTTCTGTCACCAGAAGCAGCTGGAGAAGGCTTTTATCGACCCGCCCTGCCCGTGAGCCGGGGCTGTCGTGGCCTGGCAGCAGCGGCATCGATCCGGCCCCAGAACTCCCTCAAACCGCTCCGTGCCCGGCTCGCTGAGCGGGGGATTCCCTGCAGCCAAGTCCTGCTAATTTTAGCCTTTGCTGGGGGATTTCGGAGCCAGCCACACATCAGCCCTGCTCAGTCCTGCCCCAGCTCCCACAGCTGCAGAGATTTGCTAAACTGCACTAACGAGCTCTGAATCAGCCCCCGCCAAGAGCCGGGGTGATTAATCAGTACAGACACGGCCAGCTCCGATCAGTCAGCAAATATCAATAATTGATGAACATCCTGAGGTGACGACGTCACCACGAGCAGCCCCGGATGGACCCCCTGACACATCAACCACCTGCTCCCCTGCCTTGTGGGAAAGGGGGTCAGGATCCAGAGCCACACAGACCCTGCACAGCCTCCGTGGGTGAAGGCTGGGGACTTCCTTCACCTTCCCTCCACGTGACAGAGTGGAATTTGGGACATTTATTAGAGTCTCAGAATCCCAGAGGGGTTTGGGTTGGGCACAGCTCATCCCATTCCACCCCTTGCTGTGGGCAGGGACACCTTCCACTGTCCCAGGCTGCTCCCAGCCCCGTCCAGCCTGGCCTTGGACACTGCCAGGGATCCAGGGACAGCCACAGCTTCTCTGGGCACCCTGTGCCAGGGCCTCACCTCCCTCACAGGGAAGAATTACTCCCACAGATCCAACCTAAATTTCCCCTCTTTCCTTTTTGGCTGATCTCTGCCAAGGTTCCACGATTCTGAGGCTGCTGGGAAAGACTCCCCAGCATCCCCTTTCCACAGGATCTTTACAGCCCAGGTGTGTTCCCAATAAACCCCAGCCAAACCCACAGCAGCTTTATGGTGGCGCCCATCTGGAACCTGCCACTCAAACCCTTCTGTCCAGGGATGCTTTGACATCTCCATGGAACAGAGAGAATCCCAAATCCCCCCGCACCTCCTGCGGTTGCAGGGAGCTCAGACAGGCTGACACGAAGATTCCCTTATCCTAGCAGGGCCTGTGCCTGCCCAGGGAGCACAGATCCCCTCCCTGCCTTCCTCAGGGCTGTCCCGGACACAGACACAAGGCAGGGCACGGCAGAGGTGGAAGCGAAGCTTCCCAGGAACCCCAGGCACCCAGCACTCATCCAGCCACGGCAAAACCCCAACCAGCCCCCCTGAGGCGGCCGAGGAGCTCCTGCCCACCCCCCTGAGCACGGGGAACAGCAACAGCACTCACCTCCCTGCTTGCTTCTGTCCAGATAGATGGACACCCTTCGGGCCAGACCTGTGAGGAGACAGGGGTCAGGGGCTGGTGCTCGGGGTGAGCTGTCAGCCAGAGCAAAAACCAGCTTAGAACAAGGATTAGAAACAGCAACTCCGACTGAAGAACACGAAGGGGAAGCAGCAGCACCCAGAGCAGCACAGGCCTCCCTCACTCACTCCAGCAGCCCGTGTGTGGAGCCAGGCTCTGGCTGGCTGACAGCAGCACAGTGCTGACAGCTCTGCAGGAACAAGGAGCCATCCTCTGCCTCCGCTGGGCCCTGCTCTCCAGCACATCGAGGAGAGACAGACGGAAACCCAAGTAGCTCCTGGGATCTGCACAAATCCATGGGAGCACGGGGCTCCTGCCATGGGAGGTCAGGGTTTCTGGGAGGGCAGGCAGGGAACCAGCACCCCCAGAGTGCAGACAGCTCATGGGGGCTCCCTTTGCAGAGCTCCTGAACGGGGAGCTCCCCTCAGACACGGACTGGCTTTGCCATGAAACCCCCAAACAACGGGAGCAGAGCAGCAAAGGGGTGAGAGGCACCACAGGCCACCCTGGAGAATCACAGAATCATGAAATGGAATCCCAGAGAGGTTTGGGCTGAAGGGACCCTAAAGCCCATCCAGGGCCACCCCTGCCATGGGCAGGGCCACCTTCCACTGTCCCAGGCTGCTCCCAGCCCTGTCCAGCCTGGCCTCGGGCACTGCCAGGGATCCAGGGGCAGCCACAGCTTCTCTGGGAATTCCATCCCAGGGCCTCCCCACCCTCTCCTGCACAGGGAGCTCCAGGTGCTCAGGAAGGGAGCCAGCCAAGCCCTTCAGAAATGATCTCCTGGGTCCCTTCACTGGGCTGGAGAGGGAAAACCCCGCAGGAATCTGCCTGGAGCACTCCAGGAGCTGGGGAGGAACAGCCGGCAGTTGGTGATCCTCAGCCAGCTGGGCACACTTGGGCATTTTCCCAAATTCCAGAACCGTGCTGCTTTCAAGGACAAAGCCACTCTGCCCATGGAGCTGTGGCTGTTCCCTTGTCACAGAGACACCACACCACTGTGGCACATCTGCTCGTGCTGCTGTGTGAGGGCTCACACCAGGCCACGGTCCCTGTGCTGCTCCACAGCCGCAAACACCCTTTTCTGTGGAAACTGCCTGAATTCCCAAAGTCTCCTGCTGTGAAAGCGCAGCTCCAGAGCATGTCAGGACAATGTTCTTCCTGCACTTCTCAAGAGAAAACGCTGCTTTTCCCCCTCCCAGAAACCCCAGGAGCTGTGCCTTTCCCTCAGCTCGCTCCACCTCTCACGCTGGAGGTTCCCAGTCCCTGCCTCACACAGGGACCAGTCCTGCTTTATTTCCATTGCAAGAGAATTTTTCCTTGATGCATCAGTTCTAAATAAGATCAGAAGCAAAACACCTCACATAGAACATAGAGAGGGCTCGGTACTGAAATCCAGACTCACCTACCCCGAGTCAGCTCCTCAGAGCAACGAGCTGGGGCCAAATTTAACCCTGACCCGGCTGTGCCAGCCCAGCTCTGACCTCCCAGTGGAAATGTGTAACATCTGTGCCTGCCCTGGGCTGCTCCCCCTCTCAGGCAGCCCCTCGGTGTGTCACTGTCCATCTCCCACTGCTCAGACAACCCAGGGGTGCTTTTCAAGCTTCCAAAGGATGTATTTAGGGTATTACATATGCCCCTCTCCTTTTGTAAGTGGAAAAATGGCTCAGGAAAGTCACGTTCTGGTCATGTTCTGGCTGCTCTCAAGAGCAATTCAGAGGTGAGTGTGACATTATGACACAGGGGAAAAGCTGGGAGAGGAGGGAAGGAAATCAATAGTGGGAGCAAACAAACTCCAGTAAAACTCCTGAGCTTTGCAGCTTCAAAGATGCATCCTCAGTTTTCTGAGCCAGTGCTGGACCACAGCTGTGGTCTTGGCAGCAGATGACTCTGAAGACTCTCATCTCCACGGGGACTTGCTCCACTTAGCTCTTTTGAAGTGGCTACATTTATTTCTCTCTCCACAAACAGACCTGTCCTTCTCTTCTGCCCAATCTGCTGGGAAGGTGGATGGCAAAGAAAACAGGCCCCAGACTGCTTCAGTCCACAAGGGAAAGAAAAAGCCAAGGGGAAAAAAAAAACCCCAATCCTAAAGAACAGATTTTAAAGTTTCCCCAGTCCTGTTTTGGCAAGCGCAACCACGCAGCTCCCGGAGCTCTCTCAGCTCCTGCTCAGCTCTGAGCCTGTTCTGCAGTGTCAGACACTGACAGTCCTTTCTGGGTGTTAAATCCTGTCCAGAGTGAGGCACAACCAGCACAGGCTCTGCCCTGGCACAGGGCACGCGGAAGGGAGTGCAGGACAATGAGGGAGCTGAGGCAGTTCCAGGGTCAGCGTCCTCCCTGCCCAGGATCAGAGCCACGGCCAGGGCAGCCCGGGGGCATTCCCAGCACCAAGAAACCAGATCCTGAATCCAGGGATGGGAAACATCAACCAGCAGCCAGGAAAGCTGGTGTTTGGTGGCACAGAACTACAGAATGACACCATGAAGGGCGACTTGTCATGACTCCTGGGCACGTTGTGCCCAAGAAGAGCCAGGCCCCGCCTGCTCACAGCAGCCCCTCCTGCTCCTGCTGCCAGCGTGGAAAGGGCAGGTTCTGCCATTTGCACAGCAGGCTCTGAACTTCCAGCAGCTCCTCATCAGTTCTGGGCACTGCCCTCAGCGAGGCAGAGCCTCAAGTGCCTCAAACACAGCTCCTCTTCCCTGAGAGAAACGGGGAGGTGTTGAAGGAAAAACAACACACACAAGGCAGCCCCAGGAAAATCCAATGAATAGCTGAAAGAGCTGTGTCAGGCTCCTGGGATGAACCACAGCAGCTCAGAAATGAGAACTGTCAGCTTTTAAGGTCAGGATGAATGATGACGGTCATCTCATCTGACCTCCTGCACAGCACGGGCCAGGCAGCCTCATCCAGCACTTCCTCCACCAATCCCACAGAGGGCTGATTGAACCACAGCACACACAGAAAAACCTGGAGCCTTGATTAAAAATATTCAAGTGACAGAGAACTGCCATTAGAGCATTAGTACCTGATGGGGTCTGGGAAGGACGGAACATCCACCTCCTGGAATGCTGTAAAACCTCCTTTAATATCCTAAAACTTCCTGTAATGCCCTAAAACCTCCTGTAAAGTCCTGAAACCTCCCGTAATGTCCTGAAAGAGATTTCAGGGTTACACAAACTGGTTTTCTGGCTTCATCCCATGTGTGGCTGGATGCCAAGGCTCTTTTTTACACCCTTTTCTGCCCAGCTTTCCTAACACTCCAAGCAGGCCAATGTCTCACTGTGCTGTCCTTCTGCATGTGCCAGATTTAGACCACACGTTCCTTTGCCACCTCCTGACCCACAATAAACAGGGAAGAACAAGTGCCAAAATTGGAGCTGGGGCTAAAGGAGGTCACGGGTGCCACACGCAAAGCTGCACAAAGGCTGATCTTCACCTTCCCCCCGCCAGAAACCTCAGTGGGACCCACCTCGTGTGGTTGGCAGCATGTCCGACAGCCCCTGCCAGGCTGTCACCATCTCTGGGTTCTTCTCCAGGTCTGCAAAGTTCTTCCACACTCTGATGGCACCATCGTCTTGGGGAGCACAGAGAAAGAACACAAAGCAAAGTCACTGCTGGTGCGGCTCCCACAGCTCCTCGTGCACGAGGAACAAGAGGAGAAGCAGAACTGAAGTCACACAGACCCCAAACCTCAGAGTGTCACTTTGAACATTTCCTGTTGGAGTTGTTTTTCCTCTCTAATTTACATCCAAGAAACCTAAAGCTTTGTTCTACCGGAGCTGTTCTGGAAGAGCTTTTCTCCTCCCTTGAATAACACCTGACATTCAATGTCTCTCCGTTTCCCTGACATTCATTTTCTCCAGGATTCATCTCTGTCCTCCTCACGATTGGTGCCGAGAGCCACACAAGTACCCACTCAACACAAAACAGCCCCACAGAAGCAGCAGCAGCAAAGCCCAGCCCATCAGCAGCAAATCTTTCAAGAACATTGTGTATTTTTTTCAATTTGCTCCCCATCTGTGAAACTTTTGTGCTAAGAATCAATAAATTGAAAGAAATACGTCCTAAAGGCTCTCTCAGCTCCCCTTCCCCCTCCCTTAATTACACCCAACCTGTACAGTTGAGCAGGAAGTTGGAGAAGCTGTTGAAAACACTCTGAGTGCCAGGTTTGAAACGGTTCCTTGGGAGAGGAGCAGATCTGACTCACAGCTTTACAGACCAAAGACCGGGCAAGATCACCTCATGCAACCCCCTCGATGCAACTGGAGAGCTGCTCAGGTGAGATGTTGACTAGAGAGAAACTCAGAACCACCGGAGAAGTTGGGTGCTGAAGCTGAGCCCTGCCTGCTCTACAGGGACACGGCACAAGGAACAGAACTGGAGTTGTTGTATTTTGGTTGCTGCACGATTTCAGCTCCGGACAGCAGCTTTAAGCAGCTAAAATCACCTTTCCCCAGGTGTGCCACAGGAGGAGGTGACCACGACCTCGCAACGACAAGCACAGACTCAGCTGGGAATGGCTTCAGCAAGAGTTGGACTGGTCAGTCCTTGGAAAGTCTTTGCAGCACCTCCTTGAGAGATTTCAGTACTGCCAGGAAGAACTTGCAAGTCTGATCCTGGAAATGGCCTCCTGAGCTGAGACCAGGCAGGGAGGGGCAGGGAGGGAAGAGTCAGGCTGGGACCAACCCACGGAGGGGAGAGAACGAGGTCCTGAATGCTCACCTGGACCGGAATTCTGCCAAGGCCCCCCCGTCCCGGCCCCACTGGGGGGACAGTGTGTCCTTTACCTGTGGCAGTGAGCAGCAGGGAGCAGTCCTGGCCGTTCAGGTACTCCATGGCTGTGATCCGGGTGTACCGAGGGTTCCCGTTGTGGAAGTAGTCCAGCTTTTCCCCTTTCTCCCAGTCCCAAAAACTGTGGGAGGAAGAAACAGCAAGTGAGTTTTCAGTTCTCTGTGCAAGCTGTAAAGAGGGGCACTCGTTACCCAACTGTATCTCACAGATATCGGCTCAGTTTGGATTTCTCCTTTGGAGTTTGGCATCATTTGATTAACGACATGTCAGGCAATCATGGAATGGTTTGGATTGGAAGGAACTTAAAGCCCATCCCACCCCATCCCATCCCACCCCTGCCATGGCAGGGACACCTTCCACTGTCCCAGGTGGCTCCAAACCCTGTCCAGCCTGGCCTTGGGCACTGCCAGGGATCCAGGGGCAGCCACAGCTGCTCTGGGCACCCTGTGCCAGGGCCTGCCCACCCTCACAGGGAAGCCCTCACACAGCTCCCCCTTCTGAGAGAGAAGCAGGACAAAGGCACAGCTGTCCCTGCTGGGACCCCCCAGCCCTCACCAGATGCTGTCCTTGTCGGCCACGGCGATGCAGGGGGTGAAGGGGTGGAACTTCACCACGGAGGGGACGCCCGGGTTCCTGTTGAGGAAGATCTGATCGTCCAGCCGGGAAATGCCTGCGGGACAGGAGGGAGCTCAGCTCACACCCGGGATGTCCCCCCAGGGACCGGGCCGGGACAGCCCCAGTGCCACAGGTCACCCCGTGCCCCAGTTCCCAAGAGGACACCCCCAGCACTTCCCTCCTTCTGGGAGCTTCTCAACCCCGCCGACTGTCTCAGGTCTTGAGGTACAAACCAAGAACTGTGGTGACAAATCCTTCACCCTTCACACTGGCAACCACAGAGAACAAGCACAGCCAAACCCAGGGAAGTGCCAGTTTGTGTTGAGGGAAAAACCAAGACTATTTCTTCAAAATATAAAATATGAAAATGCCTTTTTTTCAATTTAAAATACAGCATTTCACTGTAGCTTGTGGATTATTTATTTAACCTTCCATTTCAATTCCCTTAAATTTTAGGTTAATTTGCAAATGAAAAATGTATTTTCCACGGAGACCTTAAAACGATGGGTAAAGACTTTCCCCATCTTGCCTTCAGAGCAGTTTGCTATTCACAAACAGTGTTGGGACCCCTGACACTGCTGGGTTTTGGCACTCTCTGAATTCATCGCACAAACCCCTAAGCCCAGAAGACATCCATTCAGCTCGAGTTTGTTTTAGAATGCATCCATTGAATCTAATTTTCATTAAAAGCTTGTAAGTCTATTTTAATTCTTTTTAATATTTCACATTTTCATTATTTTTTTAATGAATAGTGGCATTTTAGTCACTCAGGTCAAGCAACCAAATATGAACGCTGTCTAGAAAGAGATTGAACTTCTCCAGGCAAGCATGAAAAATCCCCTTCTTTGTATTCCAACAGATCTCCCAGGCCATCTCCTGGGCTGCAGGATCATTTCTCTGTTGCTCTGGCTGATGATATTCCGCAGTTTCCCGGCATGAAGCTCCACACTGCACTCGCAGGAGCAGCCTCCCAGCGGCAGGGCTGAGCCCTGGGCACCTCTCCTTCAGCACACTGGGACTTCCAGCTCTGTGTGCCTCGGAAAGCATCCCTGGGGAGGAGCAGCCCCCACCGCCAGGCCTGCTCCCAGGAATGCCATGGGGAGGACACCAGGAGCTCCCGGAATTGTGACTCCCCAGCCTCTGCTGCTCAGGGCATGCAGGGATAACTGAGGAATGCAAATTCCTCAGGAAGCTTCATTAGGTTCCACTTTATTCAAATAAATTCCTGTGCTGAGAGAATTCCAGCCCAAAGCTGCCTCAGAGAGCCCTAAAAAGATGCAATCCCAGGTTCCTGGGGAGCTCCCACTGACGCAGCACAGACCTGAGGCACGCTGGGAGCAGCACACACAAACCACACGCATGAATATTCCAAACAAAATGGGATATAAGGAGTTGACAATCATTTCCAGAGCCCAGCAGAGCAGGGAACATGAGAGACATCCCTGAGGTGTCTCCTGAGCTGGGGGGACCCGTCCAGCAGCTCCAGGGCTGGTCTGCCATAACCTACCGGTCCCCATCAAACCCTGAGCTTGCAGCTCTGGAGTTTATCCTACAGCATTCCACCTTCCATCCCTTTAAAAACAGAACCTGAGCTGGTGACCAAGCGCAGCAGCTGAGAGCAGAAGGGTGGGGGAGCACCAGTGACACACCTGCAGCAGCAGCAGCAGCACCGGCAGGAGGGGCTGCACGGGGTCATCACTAACTGGGGTTTTACAGTTCAGTGTCCTGAAAAGGGAACCACTCACCCTTCTGGATGATCTTCTGGGCCTGTTTCCTGACGCGGGCGTTGCGCAGGAAGCGCCACTCCCGCTCCTTGCGGATCTGGCTCTCCAGGTCGTGCTCCTCAGGGATCTGCCAGGACAGGAATCCACACAAACAGAACCAGTGACCACCAGAACTCCAGGAATCAGCTGAGTGATGCCCCAGTGTCCGTGGCTCCTGGCCCCTCTGAACACTGCAGGTCTGATCTCGGTACAACACGGATTTCTCTCCTAACTCTCCTCAGCTGAAATGCATCACGTAGCAACCCTGAGATCAAAGAGGGAGCACAGCCCTGGTACAGCCAGCTCAGAACAGACTGAAATCTTTCCTTCCCTGCTAATCAAGGACTGCTGGCCAAGCAGGGCACAGCTACATTCCCAAATCCCTGGGCTGCTCAGGTTCCCACCACCATTTACCAGGAACAGCCCCTGTTTTGGTTCCCTGTTCTGGAAGTTGATGCCCCCTTGTCACCTGGCTTTGATCATACACAAAATTCCCCCCGAAACTGGAGTGTGGCCCTGCAGGCACAGCCACTCTGAGCCATTTGATGATATTTATTCACACCCCACAGCTCCAGGTTTCAGCACGCCATGGCTTCCCTACAAAACCTGTGCTCCAGGCACGAGGCCAGGTCGGGACTCGGCAGCTCCAGCCCGGGATGGAGCAGCCCCAGTGCTGCTCCCACCATGGGTTTTCCCACCCTTGGTCACAGCACAGGATCAAAAGGAATAAACTCCTAAGATCTCATCCCAAACCATGGCAGGAGCTACATATGAGGTGTTTTCAATACTTAAAAAATTATCCAAGACTCCCCTGCTCCAGAACCATCCTTGGATCAGTTAAGGAGCTCAGCTACAGGATTCTGATCCAGCTCCCTTTGATGCCGATTGTTCCAAAGGAGAAACTCTTGGAGAAGGAAGACAAACTCCCCACAAACAAACCCTATCTTCCCTGAATAAGAAAGTCCTTAAATCATCCGTCACTATTACAAACACTGCTTTCAAACCATGCTATCCTTTGGAAAACAGCTGTTACTGAGCTGGACTTCTGCTTCTTTAAAAGGAATAAAAAACAAGAAGCCCACCCTCCACCTTTCCTCCTGGCAAAAAAAAAAAAAAGAAAAAAAAAAGAAAAAAAGCACTTTATTTCAGCACAACACCTATTAGAAAGGCAATGACAAACGACCCCTAATGAAAAGCAATAAACAAACCTGAGCTAAAATACATCAAAGGAATTTGCGAGGGGAGAGATGACACCTACACCTTAATGAAAATCCAGCTTCTCTAGGAATAAATTAAAAGAAAGCCCAGGGAAGAGCCCTTGGAGCACCAGTGCAGAGTCAGAGCACGCAGGTGAAGGCTGTCCCGGCCCCCACACCCACCCCTGTGGGGCTCTGGGGATCATCCTGCCAGAAGGGAGGGAGGGTCAGTGAAAACTGGAGCCCAGCTCTGCTCCCTGCCCTGGACACGCTCCAGGTGCAAGATGGGGACCACGACATGCCAGCACTTCCCAGGGCTCCAGCTCCCACCAGACAGGAACCAGTGAGCACCTGAGCCCTCCCAGCCAAATCTTCCTTCTCTGACCGGTGCCTCTCCCTCTCCCCGCGGCAGTGGGTGCCAGGAGGGGAGCAGGGAGGGCTTGGCCCTTGGCTCCAGAGGTAAATCCAGTTTTCCCTGGTTACCGTTCCTGCAGCAGCTGCAGGATCTCGCTCCTCTCCCAGGACTCGGACCAAGGGCCGAGGCACGGCGCAGCAGCTCCGGCAGGGATTTATCAGGAAGGGCTGCTTGTGTAATTCTCACCTTCCAGGATCCTTCCCAGCTCCTGCCTGCATGTTCTGCCAGCCCTGGCAGTAACAGATGCTGGCGCCCGCTCTCCTTGACTCAGGACTTCCTGACAGCTGGCACCGAGGCTTTCCTGCGCCCCGTGGCTCCCAGAGCAGCCTTGTGCCACGAGGGGCTGCAGGAAGAGGAAAAGCTTTTGCAGAGATCAGAGCCGGGGAAGGGACCTGCTTTTCCTGGCACATGGAGAATTTACAATGCAGCATTTTCTTCCTCGGTTTATTTGATTGGATAATCAATAAATCAAACCTGGAATGATGGCTTGAAACGGAGCCCCTGATTTACACTGGAAATTAATCCCTCAGTCTTTCCAGTGAAAGCATTCTCAGGGCAAGGTCCATGAAGCAAAACTAAATTAATAAATTAAATACGACTAAGATGCACTCACAGTCATTTTATGTTTATTCATTACAGGAACAGTTGTCTTGTCTTTCCCTGTTTATGAAGGCAGGCAGCAGCTCCGAAAGAACGGCTGGAATTAGGCATCAATGTCATCTTTTTCCATCAGTACTTGGTACACTTTACTCTTTGCCTTTTTCATGAGGCTGAAGCTCCCAAAAGGCAGCAGCCACCAGCCAGGACTGTTCCTGTCGCTGCAGGAACAGAGACTCCATGGAAACTCAGGCAGCACCCGAGCTGTCAGCCCTGATTTCCAGCCAAAAAACCTCAGAGAAAGTTCTCAGAGAGGGATTTCTCCCTGTGCCTTGCACACACACCAGCCAGTCTAATTCCAGAGTTACCTATAACTCCCTGTTAGGACAGGATAACCTCCGCAGAAAACTCCTCTCCTTGGCCCTTCAAAGCTGCTTTGCAGAAGTAGCAGGTAAATCAATTCTCTCCCTTGTTTGATCAGAAAACACAGATTTGGTTCTGCTCCAGCTTCCCCCATGGCTGGTGAGGACAGTCCATGGTCAGAAGCTCAGCCCCAGGCAGGGAGAATTCCCAGCCCAAGACACTCGGGGAACTCCTGCCAGAGCCAGGGCTGTGTCCTGCTCCTGCTCCCTGGGACACACGGAGCACTCTGGGGCTCCAGGAAACCCCCATTTCCATGCCTCCCCTCCCTGGCTCCTGTGAATTACTACAGGAATGCTCCATGTCTTTTATTGCCTCCCCTAAAGCAATTTAGTCTATTTTATGTGCAGGAAGTGGTAGTAAAGCCACCCCCCCACAGAGCTCCCCATGTCCCCACTGCCCCTGCCCGTGCCTGGCTGCCTACTCTGATTTATTTTATTAATAAAGACACCCCTCTTCCCTGGGAAGAGGTTTTCTTAAGGAGCAGAAAAATGTTTCTAATAAGAACTGAGAGCTCAAACATCATCTTCCTCCTCTTGTGCTCTGGTCTGGACTTGAATCAAGACACTGAAACTCATCCTGAGGAGAAAAAGCCCTGTTTGAAGCTTGGCCAGGCAGCCCAGCCCCACATCCCAGATGTGGTTTCAGCAGAAAGGGAATTTCACAGCAGCTGAGGAAGTGGCAGGCTGCTGATTCCCTCTGGAAATCAAGAGCCTGCCCTGTTCTGATATCCTTAAACTTGGGCAATTACCTCAGCCCAACACTTGCACATTCCAGGAGAGTGGTGGTGACGGCTCGGCCCCAACTCCCGGATGAGGCAGCACTAAAACCACACAATTTCCTCATTCTCACGATCTCAGCAGCGGTGCTTGGACACAAACATCCGCTGTGGAGAGGCACTAATGGAGCCTGGGCATCGCCCCTGCCGGGCACAGCAATCCCTCCAAGAGATGGAGCTCAAAGTCCTGACATCGTTTGAGCTCTCTGAGACTCCCAGAGCACCCGAAGGTTTCCTTTAATGAGGGAGATTTACTGCTTGTCCTGTTTCATACTTACACCTGAAACCTGAGCTTTGGCTAAAACATTCTGGGAATTTAACAGCTAAAACATTCTGGGAATTTAACGGCTTCTCTTTCCAGTCACTGACGATCTTTGCCCATCTCTTAAGAGCTCTGCTTTGGGTTTTTCCTGGAACAAGGCTTCAGTTTCTCTCTCACTTCAGGAGATAATTAAGTTACCCAAACAAGTCACTTCTGAAGAGACCTGGATGCAGATTTGTCATTAGCACCTTTATTCTTCGCTGTAACACAACTTCTTAAATTTTTTTAAACTTTAAAACCCAACAATGCTGCTCCCCAAGCTTCCCCCAGGCACTCGTGGGCATCCAGCCACTCTCACTTTGTCCTCCGTAAGTTAAAGGCGTCTGCACTGGAAGCAGAGCTCAGCTCCCACATCCCACCTGAGGACAGCGAGGCAGAAGGTCTGTCCTGCTGCCTCCGGGACACCGTGGCCTCCCCCAGGGCAGCCTCCTTCCACCATTTCTCTGCCTTTCTTACCACAGCCAGGAGATTCAGCTGGAATGTCAGAAAGAAAACAGCATCTCTCTCTCTCTCCAGCCTCTCACTGCCCTTTCTGGAAAAAAGGGCCTTCCTTGTTCCATTTATTTATTTAAAAAACCAATTAATTTTAGCTATAATGTAATTTTCCATATGTAGAGAAGCAGAGCATTTCAGATGGAACAACTCTGCAGTGCAGCCAGGCAAAACTGGGGGATCTGGATACAGAACCTCTCCTCATGCCTACATTCTCTGTGGATTGTGCTCCACAGGCAGCAGAGCTTCTCCCCTGGGCTCTGTCTCTGGCCATACCCCACTGTCCCACCCTCACTGACCCTCCTGCTCCCTCTGGTCACTTCTTCCCTCTCACTGACAGGGGGTCCCACAGCTCCCCAGAGCAGCACGATGTAAGGAAATCCACCCCTTTGCCTCCCCAGACGGCAGGAAAGGGAAGGGATAAAGGGCAGGGCAGGGCCCAGGGGCCAGCACAGGCCACCAGAGTTACCTTCATGACGGGCTGGGCGAAGTACTTGGCGCTCCAGTCGCAGAACCCCGTCTGCACCGCGGCCGAGATGAAGCTCTTGTGTCCCACGGCATCGTCAGCGTCATCGGCTGTCTGTGGGGAGGGGACAGGGCTTACCCACCTGCAGGGGCCAGAGACACCCCCGGGAACACCCCCACTGCCCCAGCCAGGCAAGAAAAACCTCAAACACACCGCCCAGGACAGGAAACTCCGTGCACCCGGCTCTGGGATCAGGGCTGGAGCAGCCCCACGGCACCACAGGGAGGCCCCAGGAGGAGTTCTGTCACAGTCTCCCAAGGATGGGGTGTGGGGAGCAGCGAGGATGACTCGGGGTCCAGACACAGCTCGTGCCAAGGTGCACGTGGATGAGCGTCTGTCACACGGCACGGGACACCCCGAGGGAAAAGGGAAAAGCTGCTCCATTCCCTCAGGTTTCAGCCAGGCTTTCAGAAATACAATCCAGGCTGGTGCTGCCAAAGCCCTGAGAAGGGAAGGCGTTGCTGCTGCGGCTGCAGCACTTTCTCCTTGTGGTCACAGCTGTCCCTCGTCCCTGCTCTGCCGAGGCTGGAGAGCAGCCCCCGGGGGCAGGGACCGACTCTGGGTTATCACTCAGGCAGACAAATGTTCACAGAAGAGTAAGCCACGGACTCTGATTAGACACATTGCTTAGTGGCAGCAGTGAATAATGCCCTATCAAAAGCCATAAAACATGATTTATCCTGAAGAAAATAAATTAATCAATTTTTATTTGGCTGGTTAGAGGAAGCCAATCTGGATTAGCAGGAGCCGGAAGCGAGCGAGGGATGCACAGAAATAAACCACAACCGACAGAATGTGGGACAAACTCCAGTGGGGAGAAGCTGTCAGAGCTGACAGGGAAGTCTCCTTACCTGTTCTGGGCCTTTGTCAAACATTTTCCTTGTCCTGGGGAACTGGTGGGAGTGGGGGGTGTACTGGACGCCCACGTTGGTGACGTTGGGGCGCACGGACGCCAGGTCCCGGCTCACCGGCTGCTTGGGCACCTCGTTGGTCAGGCTGGAGCTGCTCGTGCTTGTGGTTGGAGGGGATCCTCTGAGGGACAAAACAGAGGGACAGGATTCGGGTATCGCTGGACACGAGGTGTGCACATGAATGATGTCATTTTTACTTTGTTTCTTTCTCACAAGATTCGTGTTTCACTGCCTCCTCGACACAAACATCACAATTCCCACATCCCCTCCAAAGGCCAAACCAACCCCAAACCAAGAGTGAACCTCGACTGTGACAACCCCAGACTGAGGGGATGAACCTTAACGTTCTGGGAGTCTGTGATGCCTGACCTAAGCCACCCTGACCAGGCACTGCATTTCCGTGGGGGGCCTGAAACTTCAAACCATCTGAATTCACGTTAACTTGGATTTCTCTTATTGCACAGTTACATTGTACTACCAGAAAACTTTAAAAACCCCATCACTGTGCAGTCCTGGGCTCTCTGTTCCAACTTGGAACCTTACTGGTGCACACTGATTACAGGCCCAGCAGATCTAACGTGTGGTGTTTTCTCTTGGAGAGAAGCTTTGGGAAATAATCCCATTTTCAGCCCCCAGCTTTGCCCACACCACTCTCTGTTTCCCTGCAGTTTAGGCAGGGTGTGTTGGCCATCAGTTAATTAACCCTGGCTTTTATCAGCTCTGAGTGCAGCAGATCCAGCTCAGACGTCAGTGGGAATTTGGGCACCACAGCTCAGGAAAGGTAAAAGCAGCCAAAGTCAGCTCTCCCTTTCAGTTCACCTTTACATACCCGGCGGGGCTTGTTACTCTTTGCCCTAAAGGAAAACAGGAAGAAACTCCCCATCTTTTCCCAGAGCTTTCCTTTCTGCACTGCTCACCCCTGCCGACACCGGGAGCCACGTTCCTGTCCCTGGGGCAGTTCCCCGGGACGGGGCCAGGCAGGGAGCAGCCCCCCGCCCCACAGAAGGTGCTGGAAGGCCGGGCTGGACTTACCCCACTTGGTGGATGTGCATCCCCTTGTTGGTGGGGCTGGCAGGGGCCGACTGGGTCAGCGAGGAGGTGTCCAGGATGCGCTGGGGGCGGGCGTTGACCGTGGCCTGGGGAGAACACAGGAGCCTGACCAGCCGGACACGGCCCCGGCACGGCCAGCCCGGGGCAGGGAGGGAGCTCTCTATGGGCTGCGGGGTCAAACAAAGCCCCCGTGCTGCTCCCAGCACACGAGGTGGTCTCACTGCTCGGTCAGGCAGAAACACTTACCCGGGAGTGCCTTTGCTGCCTGCAGGGAACTGGCTCTGAGCAACACCCAGGACCTGCCCCAGCACCCCAAACACAGGGCAGGGGGACGGGCTGGGGTCCCCTCAGCTGTCCAGGGCTCTTCACAGCCACCAGCCTTTCCCTCACACCTCACGACCATAAATCACACACACTCCGAGCCTGGAGAAAAGGAGGCTCAGGGGGGACCTTGTGGCTCTGCACAACTCCCTGACAGGAGGGGGCAGCCGGGGGGTCGGGCTCTGCTCCCAGGGCACAACAGGACAAGAGGAAATGACCTCAAGTTGTGCCAGGGGAGGTTTAGGTTGGATACTGGGAGAAATTCCTTCCCTGAAAGGGCTGTGCAGCCCTGGCACAGCTGCCCAGGGCAGTGGTGGAGTCCCCATCCCCGGAGGGATTTAAAAGCTGTGTGGATGTGGCACTTGGGGATGTGGGTCAGTGGTGGCCTTGGCGGTGCTGGGGGAATGGTTGGACTGGATAGGCTCAGAGGGCTTTTCCAGCCTAAAGGATTCTGTGATTCAGCGTCCATCCTTCCATTAAAAACACCTGGACAAAGCCACCTGGGCTGAAGCAAACTTTCCTTTTAAGACTCTTTGATTTCAGAAAGCCTCTAGAGGCCAACACTGAACGCTGGGTCCTTGCTGTTTGTTTCGGTGCTCACAAAAAGCAGGTTTGGGCATTTTCCAAGGCTCAGGCCGGGAAGGAGGACTGCACCATTCCCATCTGCATCATGAACATAAATCCCAAGCCAGCCGCAGCCTGGGTGAGGCCCAGCAGTGCCTAATGAGCCCGGGGAACGAAGCAGCAGCAGATTCCCTGCAGGAAGGCTGCACGCCCGGGCAGCCCACACACCGGCTGCTCACACCCAGCACAGCCCCAGAGCCGGGAGCCCTTCTGGAGAAACGGATCCACAGCCCTGGCTCCGGTAACAAACCCGAGCAGGACGGTCTGGTCTCGTTTGACAACAACAATCACAGAATCACAGAATAGCGGGGTTGGAAGGGACCTCTGGACATCATCCAGGTCAACCCCCCTGCCAAGGCAGGGCCACCTGGAGCAAGTGACACAGGAATATGTCCAGGGGGGTTTGGAATGTCTCCAGAGAAGGTTGGATGGGATATTGAGAAGAAATTCTTCCCTATGAGGGTGGGGAGGCCCTGGCACAGGGTGCCCAGAGAAGCTGTGGCTGCCCCTGGATCCCCGGCAGTGCCCAAGGCCAGGCTGGACGGGGCTGGGAGCAGCCTGGGACAGTGGGAGGTGTCCCTGCCCATGGCAGGGGTGGAATGGGATGGGATTTAGTGTCCCTTTGCACCAACCCATTCCATGGTTCTGCAATATTTAGTCCCCCACTCCTCTCCAGAAGTGGAAGCCCATGGATCATTAGCCCAGCTGTTCCCACTGAAGCCCCCCAGTCCCAGCCAGGTCCCCCAGACCGCAGGGTTCTGCTCAGCTGTGCCAATGGATGGAAACCTGGGCTGGCCCAGCTCCAAAATGAAGCCTCTCCTTCCCTGAATTTTACAGCAATTAAACCAAAATATTAACCCCCTGGAACATTCAAGTGTTTTACATCACCTGAAGCAGTACTTTTGTTTAAGCAAGAACAATTTTTGTTTACATTCACTGATAAAATTCATCCCCCAGAGCGGGCAGTGCTTGCACACACTGGGGAGGAGCAGTGCCCACGGCAGCGTCCAGCGCTCCCTTCTACATCCAACAAAGCTGCATCAGCACCAAGGAACGGTCTCAGGACACAGTGAGCAAAGATTTAATTGTCACTGATCTGCATTAGACACCGGCCAGCTCCTGCCTGAGCTCCCAGCAGAGCCTCGAGCTCGGCCGTGGTCCTGCAGCACCGCTCACGGCACGGCCGGAACGGGACCAGGAAAGGCCAGGCCAGGATCTGAGCCTTAAAGCCCACGGTGGTGGGCAGTTAATAGGTTGGCTGGTTCGTGTTTTGGGGGTTTTTGTTTTTGTTAGAAAGCCTTGTTAGAAGCCACCCAAGGCAGGGGGTCCTGGCCAAAGCAAAGCCCCCGACATGCGCAGCAGCGCCCGAGCCGCGGCACGAGTCCAGGACTGAACACTTTCCTCGTGGATCTCAAGGCTAAGGCAAAGAAGAACAAATCAGTTTTGTTCGCTGAAGCATCCCCAGATAAAAATCCTTGTAAGTGGGAATGCTTCCTGTTTTCCAAGCCCGTTGGAAGAGCCGTTGCCTTAGGAAGCAGGGGCAGAGCAGCTGGCCCGGCCGCGCAGCGCGAGATGCACGAGACCCATCACGCGAGCTCTGGGACTCGGGTCAGCACCAGCACAGCCAGCCCCAAACTCGTCAGAGTCAATGCAGAATTCCCCCCATCAGTCACAACATTCCCTAGGGATATCACAACGGAATGATCACAGTTCCTGCTGGCACAGCAGCATCGATAACAGTATCGATACCGATCCACCTCTCCATTGGCCAGGGAGCAACTCCTGAAAACACATTTAAGCCAGGAAAAGCAGATCTTGCTCCTCTTTATATCCCTTTTAATAGTAGGAGCAACATTCCATTTTGCAAAGAGCCTTCCAAACACAGAACTGAAACAGTTTCATGCATCTAGAGCAGAGAGAGGGAAATCTTCCACCTTTTCCTTTCCTTCTTCCCCTCATTTGGCATCTCCAGCCTGTCGTTTGTTGTACCCCTGTCTCACCAGGGAAGGGCTGAGCTTGCTGCCCCCACTGCCAAGAGAATTCTCCATCCCAAACCCAGCCCTTACCACTCACTGGCACGTGCACTTCAAACAAATCAGAGTTCAAGTCAGTAACTATTGTCTCAAGAGAAAATGTGATTTCGAAGCAGAGATCTCTAAGGCATTAAGATGGCAGTGCACAATGCTGGCATCTCTTACTGCAGCCTCAGCTCCGCAGCCCCGGGCTGAGGATCTGGGATTATTCCCTGGAAAGGCCCAGTAAGAGTTCCCACTGCAATGGCTCATGGTCTGGATGCTCAAGTGGCCAGAAAGGTTCACACAGAGCTTTCTGTGCCCAGCCAGGGGACGCACGGGGTGAGAAAATGTCCTGGGGTGGCCTGGCCCGGGCGGGGGGAAGGTGCTGCCCCAGGGGCGGCACCTCCAGGGACATCTTGTCACCCCCAGGATGAGATGGGATGAGGATGAAGGTTTAGGCACCCAGCCTGGGCTGGGGTGAGGAGTGGCAGGGGTCTGCATGCTGACTCACATGTACTAGTTCACCTGGGTTGGAGAGCCGTTGTGGCTTCAGTCTGCAGGCCAGTCCCACTTGCATTATCTAAATCAGTTTGCAAACGGATAATTTAATGAAGGTACTTAAGGTTTATCCCAGGGACTGATCTAGACAAGTAGACTTCTAAACCAGACCTACCGTCTGAGGTCTGCACCTAATTTATACCCTAAAACAACCCTGGGCCCTCCCCCATTTATTCATTTTACCTGATCAAGAGTTCAGAGCAGAGTTTATCATCGCGAAGCATTAAAAGCTCCTTCTGCAAAAGGCAGAGCCCTCCAACGGACCCATCCAGGTCAGTCTGCCTAAGCCTCGCCTAAGCATGAAAAAATCCACATCCAAACACCTGCCAGGCACAGGTGAGCAAGGACAGGCACATACCTTGTAGGCAATGCTGTTGAGAACCTTCATAGCCAGGTCGGACACGTCGGGATAGGGGTCGGCAGCCAGGTGAAGGAGCACTCTCCAAATTTGGGTATAAACACTGTTGAAACTCACACCTAAAATAACAAAAAACACAACAAACCCCAAAGCCCTGCAGCACATGACAATCCATCAACTCCAATTCTTTGATCTGATGTGAGAAAATTCATTAGAACTCCAAACAACCCGATGACATCTCAGGGAACATCAAGAGAGGAGCTCAAAAACACCCCACGTGGGCATTTTGTCTCCCTTTTGCCTGTCTGTGACCTCTGCAACGGCTTGTGAAATCAAAGTGGGAGGAAGCAAAATAAATTAAAGACTCCCTAAATCATCTCCAGTCAAGTTCCTGCTTTTCCAGGCTCCTGAAGCAAATCACCTGGAAAGGCCAAGTGGATAATGTCTGGGTTTCCTGAGCTGAAATACTTAATGGTATAAACCCACAGTTACTGCCTCACATTGCTGTGGTTATTTTTACTGAATTGTACGGGAATTTGTACACTCTACAAGTTTACTGAATGTTTAAAGCAAAGCTTTAGGAGCTGAGCCTTCGGGAAGCAGCGAGTCCAACTCAGTCTTTCCTATTGACATTTGTATCAATTCCCCCAATTTGTTATTTAATGAGCATATCAGCTGTTCGGAATTTCAGCAGAAGGGACTGACAGATTCAAAGTACAAATCAAATTAATAAGCATTTGCAACAACTGACAAAATTCTGTGAACATTTTATTTTGCTGCTTTTGGGCGAGAATTTGTTGTTCTGCCTCCGAACCCTGCCGGTGTCTGATCGTGCAACGCCCCGGCTGGGAGTGGAGCCATTTGGACAATGCTAAAGTGGTTGCACTAACAAAAAAAAGGAGCTAAAACAGAGATTTCAGATGAGTCACAATCAGTGGTAAATGACAGATCAAGCTGTTACTGCTTTTCCTCTCGTGTTTCTGGAGGTATCTAAATATAAAGTTGGGAGGAAAGGGCTCCTTGGTCACCAAGCAGCTCCTCACCTGGCAGAGCTAAACCTGATCCCTAAACGAGAGCAGACCGGGACAGAGCAGTTCTGAGCACTGGCTGAGGGCAGCAACAGCCTCCAGGAGCCCACAGGCTGCCCTTGGGACGCTCCTTCCCCTCTGAAAGGGGAACCTTCCTCTGCCCCAAGTGCCCAGACTGTGACAAATCACTCTGCAAAGGGCCAAGGCAGCACCCATAACCCAACTCCTCCCTCTCACCCCACCTGCAAAGGGTCTCTCCCTCTCTCTCTCTCTCACCTGGCAGCTGAAGGATGTTCCAAGTGACATCTGCTTAAATTTGCACCTGGAAATCTCACAAGTGTTTATGAAGGGACCACCTGGACCGTGCTGTTCGTGCGCTGGGGGTGACCCACACGGACTCCTGTAGCTGATCCCAACCCTCCCCAGGCAGGCCAGAGACAGGGCCTGACAAACCAGGGAATCTCACAACGGTTGGGGTCGGGGGGGGGGACCTTAAAGCCCATCTACTTCCAGCCCCTGCCATGGGCAGGAATGCCTTCCACTATCCCAGCTTATTCCAGCCTGGCCTTGGACACTTCCAGGGATCCAGGGGCAGCCACAGCTTCTCTGGGCACCCTGTGCCAGGGCCTCATCCTCCTCACAGGGGAGAATGTCTCCCCAGTACCCCATCTAACCCTGCCCTCTGGCAGTGGGAAGCCATTCCCCCTTGTCCTGGCACTCCAGGCCCTTGTGTAAATCCCCTGTCCAGCTCTCTTGGAGCCCCTTTAGGCCCTGGCAAGGCTGTAAAACCTGTAACAATGTAAATTGTTATAAGGCTGTAAACTGCAAAGGCTGTAAACATATATTTATGTAATATTGTATAATATTTATATAATACTGTAAAGTTGCAAAGGCTGTAAATATATAACAGTGTTAAACTCTGGAAGCTTCTATCACCAAGGAAAGAAAAACTGGAGGGGGGAAGGATAAAGAACAAGAAGGGAGAGAGGCAAAGTGCTACAAGGTGTGGGAGGAAAAAAGGCTCAGCTCGTGAAGCAGCAGCCAGGTAATGTCTGAGGTGTGCCCAGAGCTGTGCCCAGAGCTCTGCCTCCCACACTCCAGCCTGTTACATAAGGACTGGAGGGAAATCTGGATGCCTTCAATTCTTTAAAGCCCTTGAAAGAGAGTAAAAGGAAAGGGAAGAGAGGAAGAGTGAGGGGGGCACCCAGCAGATTTCCCAGGGGCTCTGATAACCACCTTGTTCACAGAGAAAGAAGCCAAAGGACATTTTTTATACATCTAAGTGTCAGGGAAAAACCAAATTTTAAACAGAACTGTGCCAGTGCTGTTCCCCCTTCACCTGGCAGCCTTTGAGGAGAACACAGGGAATTTCTACAAAGGCACCTGGGGCTCAGGGCTGGTGCTCCCGAGGCTGCTCCTTCCCGCTGCCACCGCGCCACTGTCAGTGCTGGACACGCAGGAGTCACACATCTGACACAGCTCCCTGTCAGATCCTGAGCTCCAGTCCCTGGGATAAGGGGGGCAGCAGAGGTGGCAGGAGGAGCAGCAGCTCGATTTCACGTTTAGGACTCTAATGCCCAACCTCTCCCCGAGATGCAAACCAGGAGCCGAGCAGGGGCCGCGCGCTAATCGAAGCGGACAGCTCTGTAATTAGTGACACTGACTCCCAGCCAGTTCAGTGCCCCTTGCAGTGTGGACTCACGTTTACAAAACGATGCCTCTCTGCTAAGAACGTCAAAAATAAATTGCCTGCCTTTCCCCTGAGTTTGATTTTCCCTGCACACGTGGGGTTCAGTTCACCTGCAAGCCCCGAGGACGGGCCGGGCTCCAGCAGCTCCAGGGAGACGCAAACCCGACTGCTGACGGCTTTATTTAATCACTTTGATTTGCCAGGCTGGGACAGGGTTTCTTTCCAATCCCCTGTAAAAATCACTGCAGTGATTTCAAGCCCCGACCTCCACAGATGGGGCAGCTCCACTTCCCACCGGCACCGCAGCAAAAACAGACCAATGGCTGCTCCGGGGCTGCTGCTCACCTGGCCCCGAGTCAGCTCCTGGGGAGGGACTGCAGCCTGGGATGGGCACGGAGGGACAGAGAATGAAACCTTCAGACAGGCACACAGGGACACAGAACGGAGCCTTCGGGCGCAGGGAAACGCAGCCGAAATATTTCAGGCTGAACAGCCCCGAGGACTCGGGGAGCTGCTTCCCATCAGTGCCAACCACACCTGCTCTGTAAATGTGCATCCCACAAATCCCCCCTCTTCCCAGGAGGGACACGGAGGGACCCCGGGTGAAGGGGACACCCGAAATCCCCACAGCTCCCTGAGCTCTGCTGGGAGACCAGCCTGGTCCCTGCAGGCACAGCTCAGTCCCTGCACACCTGACCCCTCCCGGGGCCCTGCAGGGCCTCACTCCAACCCCTCAGCAATTCCAGCGGCAGAGCTGGAGCTTTTCGTGCTTCCACACAAGCCAGAAGCAGCTCATTAGAAGGAAGTTCCTCAGAGCAGGTACCCCTGGGCCAGAGCTGGCGTCACAACAGGGAGACAGCCCCCTCCGAGCAGCCTCTGCAGCAAGTTTCCACTTCCAAACCCCACCCAAATCCCTGTATTTTGCTGCTGTGCCTGTTACCAGTCACAGACACTGGCTGACCAGCTCCTTCTCGTTATCTCAGTGCATTTAAACACAGAGAGAGTAGGAGGCTCCCCCTGTCCCAACACTCTGTTTCCTGCACCTCACTGTCCACCTCCACCTCTGCTCTCCTCATCCTCCCTGCAGCAACCTCCGCCCTCACTGGTACTTTGAGGCAGATCCTGGGAAATGGCAAACAGTTCTCCACCCCCAGCCTCTCCTGCTGGAAAAGACAACTATTCCCCAGCATTTCATCGCTCCAAGATTTATTTTCCTCCTTCTTTGATCACTCCTTAAGATAATCTTTCCAGCGAAGCTCTCTGTAGGACAAAGGCTTTCATCGTGCAGTTTGGATGTGAATAATCAGCCTCGAGGTATGCAAAACCCCATTCCCTTTTCCTATCTTAAAACCGAACATTTCCAGGACACCAAGATTAATGAGTGGCTGTATGGAAAAGCAGCAAGGCTCAGCTTCCCTTCCAAAATGATGTCTTTGTTGACTAACCACAAACCGCCTCTTGCCAAGCTGGAAAACTGGGCCAGAAATAAATGTCTCTCCTGGTACTGGCCTGTCTGGCCAAGGAGCAGCTGCCAGAGAACACGGAGCTCGGCTGAGAGCGTGTGTTGTTGCGTTTGGGGAGCAATAATGGGGACATTTGGCCCACAGTTAGCTAAGGAACTGTTTGTAAAATGGGACGAGGAGGAATGGAGAGGTTTTCCTCAAGTTTTTGGGAAGAAGTACATTCTATGATGCCTCAGTGCCAGTGTCGAGACTGATCCAGAACAATCCCTCACACACGACGTTCCTAAAACTACCAGAGAGGAACAAAGACCTGAGCATCAGCAGGTTGTGGCTGCCCCTGGATCCCTGGCAGTGCCCAAGGCCAGGCTGGATGGGGCTTGGAGCAACCTGGGACAGTGGAAGGCATCCCTGCCCATGGCAGGGGGTGGCACTGGATGGGCTTTAGGGTCCCTCCCAACCCAAACCATTCTGGGATTCTGTGATCAGTGAATCAGCTTAGGGAATGCAGAGCACAGAACACAAACTGTGGCTGAAAATTTCTCCTTCACTCTAACAGACAAGATTTCTGCTTCACTTGGAGTCTCCTCACGTGCCCCAAACATCCTTTTCACTGCTCTGGCCGTCTCAGACACTTGGCAGAGGCGTTACTGCAGAGCCAAAGCCCCATTTCCTCTTTCAGGAGACACAGAGTAGAGCACAACACTCCTTCAGTCACAAGTCTCTGCCCCAGGCGGGCTCCCGCAGCTCCCCTCGCTGGCTGTGCAGCAGCAGCTCGAGGCACGTCAGGACATTAAGGAACGGGGTTAACCTGGGCTGCAGAGCTGCGGGGGTGGCTGGGGCTGGTGGCATCTCTCCTTGAGGAGCAGGAGACAGGGCTGGAGGATGGCGATGCTTCAGAAGGAATGAGAAAAGCCTGGCTTGCAGCAGGCAAATGGGAAGGTAATGGGATTCTGTGCGAGTCATGAATTTTAAACACTTCTCTAAGCTCTGCGTTTCCAGCTGGGTCTGAGCTCTTTGATGGAACAGGAATGAGGGAGGCCTTGGAGAGCTGCTCTCTCTTTCCAAGGTTCCCCTCACCACCTCCAGCTCCTCTCCGGAGCCTTTTCCAGCTGTGCTGCACAGCTCTTGGGAGACACACGCCAGCCATCAAGCAAACACCAGTGGGAATGGGAAAACTCAAGTCCTACCTCAAGATGGAGAGAAATTTCCTAACATCCCTGCCATGCTTCAGAAGATCCAATGTTATTACTGATAATCAAAAGCAAATTAACTGATCAAGTTCCTAATGAACTCATGATTTTAAACTGCCACAGGGGCTCAGTAATTACAATCCCTGAATCTTTCAACTCGGGAGAGCCAAATCACCATTAATTCTCCTAGACAACAGAGCAGAGAAAATGTTTCTTTGGTCAAGGCAGTTCTATCACCCAGGTGATTCCTCCCTGAGTTACTCTCTTTGCAGTGATTTGTGAAAATATGGGCCCATTTACTGATTACAGAGGAAATATGGAGACTTCCCCCAGCATTTCCCTGTGCATGCTGCTTCCCTGGAAGGAGGCCATTCCAAAAGCCAGGTCCTTCTGCATGGTGCCTGTGATGTTGTGCCAAAATGGCTCAGATCGTTCGAAAAGCTACAGGTAGTTTAAAGCAAAGCTGTTGTGGCACCCCACATTTTTGTGCCTGAATTCCCAACAGGATTGTAGTGAGGCTCAGAACTGGAGCCAACAGCTCCCACTCCCATCCCTCCACCGGAGTGACCCAGCCACGCACAACAGCGAGAGAAATCTTGTTGGAGTGAGATCGGGCAGGAGCCAGGATCCCAACCTTCCACAAGGACAAGGGGGGACCCCAGGGAAGGGCAGGAAGGGCTGAGCTCACCTATGAGGGAGTTGAGCGAGGAGTAGGAGCTGACTCGTCTCATCTTGTCGATGGTCTCAAAGGACAGGATGTACTCCTCGTTCTCGGGGCTGCCCAGCGTGCTGCTGGCGCTGCTGCTCGTGCTCAGGTTCCCAGGGGAAAACGCAACAGAGCTTCCAGCTGCCAGGACAAAACAGCAGATGCTGGAACGAGGACTGGCGAGAGAACAATTTCCACCCAGACATAACAGCCCTTTTCTAAATCCTGCCACACTCAGGGAAGGAAACCCCTTACCCAGGGGGCAAAGCCACAATTCTCCTTTTTAATACTGAATGATTAAACACAGAATAAGCAAAAGATTGAGTTAAAAATCCACTTATGCTTGGAAGCTGGAAGGCACATTTTTAGTCCCCAAACACTCAGAAAAATCAATACTAATGACCAGAAAATTGCAACTAATTATGAGGGGGCTCCTCATCCAAGCTCTCGGAGCTGGATAATTCACGCTGAAGTGCCAATTCCAGCCTGTGTTGTCCTGCACGTGGTGTTTCCTGGCTGGCACAAGGGGCATGAAAAATGGAAGAATTCTGAAGTGTCTCTTACACTCCTCGTTGAGGCTGAGGTTCTGCAGGGACTTGTTGAGGTTCCTGGCCGTGGTGACAGCGCGGATGTTCCCGTAGGAGCTGACGGAGCGCAGCCGCGGCGTGCAGGGCCCGTCCCGCACCGGGGTCAGGCTCCCGCCCTCTGTGAGGCAAAACGAGCAATTATGGCTGTAACCAAACCCAGCCACAGCACCGTGGTCATTCCCCAGCACATAAGTAACTGAAACACCACCAACATGAACAGAGTTTGTGATTCTCTCTCAGGCTAAAAGGGAACAAGGTACGGCAGTGGATCCAGCACGGACCCTGTGTCTCTGCTGTCCACGCTGGGAGTTTGGGACACCCAACAAGGGCAGCTGAGCCCAGCCTTGCCAGTGCCTCCCAGGGGCCCTGGTGACTCTTCTCTGCAGGTGGGGCTGGGCCACTGTCCAGCTCCTGTGCCAGGACAGTCTGAGGCAGCGTTGGCCGGCTCCTCTCTGCTGCTGCTCGTCAAACTCCCCCTGGATTTTCTCATCATCAGGAGCTATGAAAATTCTGGTTTCCTGACCAAATTTCCAGCCTGATTTCAAGTCATATTTCACCCTGAGCACACACAGTCCCACAGCCTCAGAAGAGCTGCTCTGTTTCCCTGCAGAGTGGCTGCACTGTGGTGGGGGGTCAATGCTTCCAGAGCATCCTCCTTCAGGATTCTTTTGGATAAGGTACAGCACTGTATAAACTGCATGCAGTGTTTATTTCCCGCAGCAAATGGGGAGGAGCTCATTTTCCAATATGATTCAGTTATCCAGAGAACAGGGAGACTAAACCACTCCGTGCAGAGACGGCACACGGTCTTGTCTCCAAGATCCTGCAACAGTCCTCTTATCCTTCAGGATTTCCACTGCAGTTTAAGTCTAAAGGAAAGGTGAGGCTACTGACAACTTCACCAAGACATTTCATTCCTCACATAAAGCCAGAGACATAACAGAAGGGATGGGGCCACAGGCTCAGAGCACAGAGTTCTTCCCCTCCTTGTCTGGCTCTCACAGCAGCAGGGCTGGTTCATGGCGTGCTGGAGCTCTCACCAGGTCAACGTGACCCAACTGAACATTCAGGTGTGATTTGAGAGGGGAAAAAGAAAATCAGCCTGTGTGCTGCCCTGACCAACATCCTTCAGCCTTGAGCTGAAGGGAATCTCTTTGAATGGGGCAGGAGGTTCCTGGTGAGCTACAGCCATGGCTTGGGTGGACACTCAGTGGAGGATGGATTTCTTCCAGTGCAACACCTCACACGGCTGAACAGACACCAGATCTCCCCACCTTGTCACTCACCATGTCACAACAGGGCTCTTTGATAAATCCCCACCAGCAAGATCCCCACTGTGTTGGGAGAACTCCTTAAATAATTCCCAAGTACTTTCAGGCCCTACATCTCCTGCCCACCCAAAGCCAAGCCCCCACCTGGAGCAGCTGGGGAAGGGAGAGGGTAATTCTTCTCCTCTTCTATGAACTGCAAGGCCACGGTGCAGAAATTGCTCTCGTACTGAACCACCAGGTGACTCAGGGCCACCACCAGCTCCTGGGGAAAGAGCACAAGAAACCTCTCATGGTTACACAGGTGAGAAACAAGGGACTGAAGGCAAACACAGACCAATACTGTTGGTATTACTGGGTGGTCATCCAGGGTGAGAATTCTCCCTTAATTCACAGGGGTGAACTGCAGAGAGCCAGAGGACTCTGTCACACTTAATTCTTCACGAGCCTTTTCTACCTGGACAGGCTTCCCCCCACTTTTGAACAGCCTGCTCTACTGGAGGTGTCCCTGCCCACGGACAGCAGGGGTTGGAACGAGATGAGCTTTACGGTCCCTCCAACCCAAACCACCCTGGGGTCCTGCGGCTGATTCTGCCCAGAGCTGTCAGACTGATGCAGTGCCACAGACAGCCCTGACCTGGCCCCAGCCCCCAGCACGTGGGTGGCTCCCTCAGGGCTGGGGGTCTTCAGCCCCCCGTGGCACGGCCGGACCCTCCCGGCACTGCCCAGCCCCGCACGGAGCTCAGCCCCTCCAGGAGGCACCTCCTGCCTGGCCCCTGGGAACAGCAGACAGGAGACTGAGCCAGCTTTGGCTGCTGTCTCTGCTCAGGGATGATCTCCCAAGGAGAGATTTATGAATCTCACTGAGCATTCAGTGTGACACGCAGCTCTCTCTTGAATTAAACTGATTAAATGCTGGAACGAGACAACACAAATGAATCTTTGCAATGCCGGTGACAACTGCCAGGGTGTTGATGTTCCAGTAAAGTAAACACAAGCATGAGGACACTTCAGAACAGCCCTCAAAAACAATCCAGAGTGTCAAAAACCATTTAACGTACTACTGATGTACGATGGTGCACCAGAAACTGTAACTCTCCCAAAGCTGGAGAGCTACTCTGGAGCGGCCTGTGATCCATCCCCGGGGTTCTAAGGGCAGGGAGACTTTTCACTGAGCAGGCCTCTCACATTCTCTCCACAGCCAAACCCACCAGAAGTCTGTTGGCTCAGGCCAGCAGCGGGAGGCACAGAGCAGAGCCCGAGCACACCCAGCCCCTCACCCTGCCCGTACCTTGCGGACCATGGGGCTGCCATCGTTGATGAGCTGGGCCAGCATCATGGCCACGTTGTGGTCGATGGTGGTCGAGTGGTCCGTCCGCTCCGCTGAGTTGCCCACAAAGGTCCCCAGAGCAAAGACTGCGGCACAGCGAACCTGGGGACACAAACAGCCCTGGGTGCTCCCCTCTGCTGCCAGGGGATTTCATTTATCTCCACAAATGGGAGCTCTGGAGACCTGAACTCCTGTGTCAGGTGAGCAGGGAACCCATGGGGAGCAACAACCCCAGCAGCCTCAGCAAACCGAGTTTTAAGCATTCGCAGATGCAGGATATGTTTAACTTCCCAGAATACTCAGTGACCTTCCCATGGGTCACTCTTCCAGTTGGTGTTGCCTTGGAAATTAATTAACAGGAGTAAGGTACACACAGCTCCTGTTGGGATGTGGATCTTTTATAGGAGTGCTGACTACAGTCTTCAGGTACAGGCTTACAGGAAGGTAGGTGATGGAAAAAAGGAGAAAAACCAGGGAAAACTCTGGAAAGCCACCCCACCTCTGCAGAAACACTGCTCAGAAAGTGGGGAGAATGGGGCCAGGGACAAGAGGAGGAGGATGCAGGACAGAGACTGGGTGTGGAGGGGAATCTCATCTCTAATCTCTGCACGTTATCAGAGCTGTTTATCTCAGCTCCCTTCTCCCAGGTGTGTGTGCCGGGTCTGATGGGCTCCGTCAGTCACTGCCAGGCCCAGCACAATCCCTCCTCTCCCGGGAGTGTCACAAAGGTAACACAGCCAATTAAAGATGCATTTTAACAATGAGCAGGGGGAGAAGAGTTTTCATACTTGGACAAAAATACTAGAGGGTTTTTTGCAACACACAGAGAGTTTTGGGACCACATTTTTAGCAACTTCTGATACGCAAGGAAGCAAAAACCGTGGCATTTCCTAACTGCAGTGCCCAGATCCCAGGGGTCTGGGGCTCTGTGAACTCCCTCTGCATTTCTTTGGAAGCTCCTCTTGTAGGCCTTGTTTGATTTGCATCACCTTGAAGAAACAGCAGCAAGATCTTTCTCTGAACCAGACACAAACACAAAGCTCTGCAAGGCCCTGCTGCGTAGGAACTTCTGTCCTTCTGCCAATTCAAGGGGCGTTTACCAAAAGAGCTGGATTTTTACCTCTGGGATTGGATCTGAGAGGAGGCTGTAGAGCTTCTCATGGGCGCTGTCTCTCACTCCACACCACCTGGCTGAGTCGAAGTTCTGCCAGATCCTCCCCAGACAAATGGCCACCCACTGCCTCAGGAGCGGGTGGGGATCGTTCAGCTGCTCCAGGCAGATTGCTATCAGGTTCCCCTGCAGGCAGGCTTCCTGCAACACAAACCAAGCTTTTGTTTGGGATGACAGCTTCCCACCTCATCCCCACAGAAGGAGACTATTTCTGAAGGAGTCAGGAAGCCAAGAGAAAATAATCATTCAGTAGTTCCAGACTGATTTTGTTACAGAATACCAGCAGCTTGACGGGAAAGGCAGCTAGAGTTGATTAAATAGTTGAGTATTAAAATGCTTTTTGTAATGCATAAAGCTTGGGTTTTCCTCTTTGGAAACATTTCTTGCACCTGCCAGAGCCCCAAGGTTTATGGCTCATTCTGCAGACCATTCCCAGCCATCGGGTTCCTACTGGACAGGACCAGGAAACCTTCCCTTCCCAGCGTGCCAGCGGATGTGGAGGGACTCTTGTCCTTGTCCCCCACTGCCAGGTGCTGGGTACAGCATGTCTTTGTCACACCTCCAGGCCAATTCTTCTGTTAATCCACACAGAAATAACAAAAACCAACGTCCTAGTTCTGTTTCCAAGTTCAGGTTTGGGCTTTATGCAAGCCAGGACACTTTATCAAAGCAAAGGCACGAGGCAGAGAGAGGTGGGAGAGGATGAAGGGAAGAGGCTGCTGGGACTCACCTGCCCAGTGTTGTAGTTGTTGACAATCACAGCCAGGATGAACGCTGTCATCGTCCTGTGCTCAGCCTGAAAACAACACAGACTGAGGGTTCCCTGGAGAACAGGGCAGGGAACAGCCACAGCCCACCCCGAAACACGGCGTTATCCTAAGTGCAAGCTGTGCCACGCTAAAAGAACGAGAAAATTCCAACTTTCTTTTCCCTTTCTTGGCATCAGCCCTGCTACACCCCAGACACTTCCCCAGCTGCCCACAGGATCCTCCCAACCAGCCTGGCCCTGCTCTGGGGAGCCCCCAACACCCCTTACGGGAACCCAGCCGCTGCAGAGGGAAGTGCCAAAGCTGTGGGGCAGGTCCCTGCTCCTGCAGCCACCCCGGAGCCCCCAGCTCCCGCCCTCACAGACACTCTGCCTACAGAACTCCAGACGAGTTTGTAAAGCCTGGGATGGTTTGGCTGCCTCTGTCACACAGCTCAGCAGTGACTCTCCCAGTACAGCTCCGGGTGCCACTGGAGGGGGAGGCAGCCCCACGTGGCACCAGAGCAGCAGCACATCAGCTAAAACAAGGGAAGCAAATGCTAAAGAGTCTGAATAAATGTGACTTGGCCTTACTGGCATGTAAGGATCTGCCAGGACCGAGAGGAAATACTTGTGTCCATTGTCCTTCACCAGGTCAGCCTGGCACGACTGAAAAAGAGACCAAGAAAACCACTGTGAGAACCACAACACACACATTTGTTCCTCCAGTGATGTATAAACGTTTCATTTCTTAACCATTTCTCTCCCATCTTGTTTTCATTTGAGAAACCAAATAAAGCTCAAGCCCTTCCTGGGGGCTGCCACCAAAGAGCCCCACAGGGACGGAGCAGGGAAGCCTCTGCCAGCCCCACAGTGCCACAAACAGCAGCTGGAAATGTGAGCTCCTGCTGTGGGGAAGAGTCAAAGGAGCCATCTCTGTGCCACATTAAACCTCCCCAGTACATTTATATCTCCCACTACACCCAGCCCAGACCACAGAGCAGCTCCGGGGCCCTGCCCAGCCCCTGGGGAGCACAAGGCAGGTTCCCGGGCTGGGCTCAGAGGAGAGCACAGGGCTTTGCTGACACAAGGCTCAGGCTCCAGGCTGACGTTTTGGGGTCACTCCGAGAGGATACACATGGAGAAAGCGAAAATGCAAGGGAGGAAACCCTGACTTGGCACCGGCTCCCTGTGACACGGCTCTGCCAGAGACAGGATCATGCATTTTTCATCAGGAGGAGAAGGTGAAGGAGGGAACTAATTGCTGAAAGGGGAGGGGATGGCGAGGCAGAGATGCAAGAGAATATTTTAGTGCTGAAGAGAGTGAAGCCGCTGGTTTTGGCAGACCCAGGAGCAGAGGGCCTGGATTGCTGCCAGGCTGCAGCTACGAGAGGCTTCCCCGACTCCTGTGCCACTGCACGCTCCAGGCTCCCTCTGCCCCCTCTGCTTTCAACACTTTCTGTTCCTCACACAGAACCTCGCCTTGGCTTTAACGCAGGCTCAGGGACAGCAGCAGAGGCGAGGCTGCCCAGCTCCACACTCGCTGTGCTGCCTCTGCTGCCCAGTTCCTGGGGCTCAGAGAGGGAGGCGATGTCCACAAAGCCAGAACCCAACCCCTCCCTGCTGAGATCCTGGGAACAATGTGGGAATCCAGCACCACTGACACCTCCTCCTCCTCACGGAATAAGCAGCTCCACTGTGAATAACAACACAACACGACCAAACCAGGCTGCGGGCTTAGTGTGCAAGTTCAGAAGTTACAGAAAATATTCTGTTTGCAGGGAGCTGCTGCCTGTCCCCTCCCTTGGCAGTGTCCACGCACTTCCCTGGGAACCTGCCCCCTCCTCCCTTCCCACTCCCACCATGTGCTGGTGGAACGAGTGAGCGAAACAGCACAAAGAAACCCAAATCCACTATTTAAGAGTATTTTTTTGTGTTTTGCTGTAAAGCAGAGCCTGCAAACAAGTGAGGCAATGCCAGAGCATGGGAGGGAATGTGTGAGGGGCAGGGAGGTGAGAGCCCTCTTGGAGTGGAGGAGGGCACGACACCACACGGGAACCACACCCAAGCCCCTGACACACACCTGGGGCTGAGGCACCAGCCTCGGCTGCACCACAGATGAGCTTTTCCAGGAGAGCTCCAAGATGAATAGTTTTCATTCTCTTTGCTTTCCCAAATCCTCTTAGGATGTTAATGAAAATATTGTTATAAAACTAAACCTGACAATGCTGGATCAACAGCAGGAAAAACTTCACAAATTCAGTGCTATTCTCCATACTGAAATAGAGGAGAGGTTCAAAAATAACCCCCAAAGAGGAAAGATCCAACATCCAGAGCAGTTCAGACATTCTACACGGACTTGCAATTGTGCCTGAATTCATGTGTGCGCCTCTCCTAATAATTTTATAGTGCTCAACTAATTGCACCCACAAACCACTGAGTCAGAGATACGACTCTACAAATTTATCTGCAATTACTTACCAGCTTAATTATTTATTTGAAACCCCAGCGAGCAGAGCCCTGAGGCAGCACACTGCTGAAGCCCACAAGCCAGGCAGGGGCAGGAATACTCACACTGTCCACCGCCAGGATCTTGGCCCAGATGAAGACAAGGAGAGGTCTCAGCTCACGGGCTGAGCTCTGGAGGAGCTTCAGCACATACGGGAAAATGCCAACGGAGAGGGCCTGGGAGGCAGAGAGCAAATCCCTGTGAGCAAACCCCCCATGGGCAGCTCAGCCCCCCAGCAGGGCCCAGGATGCAGCATCTTTACAGACGCAGCTGAGAAATCTGGTAGAAAATAACTTCACACGTTTCCAGTAAAGAGGGGATCCCTGTGTGTTTGTCTGTTGCTCATTTTGATCTCGAACGTCACCAGGTACTGTCAGACTCATTTGGCCCATGGAGACTCTGAGTTAATCCAGTTTCTCTCCTCACAGCCTGGGCTGTTTTATGCTCCACATCCTCACTTCCCTCAGCTGGGGCCGTTGGCTCTCCCAGCTAAACACGTCACAAAGTTCAGGAACTCCAGCCTTCCCGCTGGAAATTAACTCCAGGGGGGAGGTAAAGCAAACCACTAAAAAGTCCCATCACTGAGCTGCTCCACGACCAGCTGATGCTTCATCTTCATCACTTTTATCAACAAACAGCTCCATTTACGGGAGTGCTTTAAACTGCTCCTCTGTTTAATTCTTATTTATGCTCCATGCTGTGCTGCCACTTTCCAAACTGCAGAATGCAGCTGCTGCCTGCTCAGAAGAGCTTGTAAAATCCACACACCAAACAGATAAAGGAGGAGAAGAAAATGATGCAGCCAGTAAGCTGAAAGAACACATAATAAACGTATATGCTTTTTTTGGCTATGACAAACCTTCTCACTTGCCCCAGATATTTCCTCCTGGTTTGTCCCTTCCATTATTTTACACTAAACTATTCCCAAGGAACTCCTCTTTGCTGAACTGGAAACGAACACGGGAATGAATCTGATTAACACAAACCTCTGTTCTTGCAGGGACACTCGCTCCATTTCCCACACAAACCCGGTCACCTGTCAGCTCTGCGGATTATCCTCCCCACCTCCCTTCCCTACATCACCAGCGCTGTTCATCACCCCTGCCGAGACAAACGGGAGTGTTCGAGCCCACGTGCAGCTCCCACGCACCAAGCTGACAGCCCAGGGCCCCAGGTCCAGGAACCTCCCCAGCAGATCCAGAGCTCGCAGCCGGTGCACCTGGCTCAGCAGCACCTGCAGGGCAGAGGGATGGGGGTTATTGTCCAGGGAAAGCACATCCCTGGGCCTGCAGAGCACAGGGAAGGGACACTGACAAACCCTGGCTGTGAGGGCTCTGCCAGCGAGGGGCCACGCCCCGGGAACGCTCCTCTGTGGAGCTGCTCCAGACACCAGGGAAGCAATCCCTAAGGATTCCAGCTGCCTTTCCCAGCCAAGCTCGTGATGGCTCCTGCAGCAGGACCCAAAGGGCAGCAACAGCCCAGCCTCCCACTGCTCCCAACAGCTCAGGAGCACAAGAAGAGGCTTTGCTTTCCTTGGCAAATCAATATCAGAGACTTAAGAGGGAGCAAAAGGTCATGTTGGTCGTTAATAAAAATCTCATTAAAATGGAGTCTGACAACGCTAATGAGGTGGTGCTTTACTGGCTTATACCTACCCTGGTGTGAAATATTAACAGATAGACTTGCAGTTCTTAATCTCCTTAACAGATGTAAGATATTGGAATGCAACGTTTAATCCTTGGTTTAAATTGAGGAACATCCTTCAGCATGGATCTCAGGGAAAGAGACTCCTTGATTTACCTCCCCAATTCCATCCCCTTCTCAGTGTTTTTGCACGCTGCATATTGAAATTAGATTATTTTTCATGTTTAATATTGAAGAATAACTAAATTACTTGGCTCGCGTCTCACGCTCTGGATGACTGGTACTGGATACTGAGGTGGTACAGGAAAAGTCCAGAAGAAAGTAGGGGGATGTGATAACTACTCCTGTGGTTTCACTCTGAACAGCAGAGCTCAGATCTCAGGACAGGTCATAAGAGAGAGGATTTTGGTCATCCTGCCCTAGTTGGCACCAGCCTATTCCATAAACCAGCCCAGGAATAACAGCGGCAGCTGTTTGGGATTAAAGCAGGAGCAGAGAGCAGGGCAGGTGAGGCTGGGGCAGGGCTGGGACAGCAGCAGGACCTGGCAGGGGCAGGAGGCACAGACACAGCACAGCTGGGACCCTCCGACCTGCAGAGAAACCAAGGAACCCCAAACTCTGTCAAGAAATGGAACTTTGAAAAGGCCGTCTGGGTGAAGACACAAACACAGCTGCACCCTGCTGCCGTCCCACAGGACACTCCCCCAGAGCAATCTGTGTCTGACTTGAAAAGCTCCGTTTTGCCATTGTCCAGCCCAAACAAAGCCCTCGGTCTCGCAGGATTTCCCATTCCTGCATCCCCAGCGGATGTGCACAGTAACCTGAGCCCAGGCTGACACACATTCCAGAGCCCGGCATGGGGGGGTCAGGGCACAATTCACGACCTTCTGGTGGGATAACGGAAGCGCTCGTGTGCCACCCCACGCACACAGCCCCGCGTCACCGGCATTCGTCCATCGCGATTCCCAGACGGAAAATGGGGAGTTAATTACATCCACGCACGCAAATTAGGGATGAAGCAGGACACGAGGGGATCATTGACGTGTCCATATTTTAGCAGGCAGCTCCTCACAAAGGCAGGATGAAGTCAGGGGCTGCAGTGATCTCCACAAGCCCTCTGCGCACAGGAGATGCCACAGCGGGAGATTCTCTACAGACATCGAGGCCTGGCCGGGCTGTGTGCCCTGCCTGCTCTCCCTGGGGTCTGAGACCTCCCACGGGGTCAAAGCAAAAGACACCCAAAACGCATCTGAAACTCCCTCTCTTCCTGGCCTGGATCAGCTGGGCTTGGATTCTAAGTATCCCCAGACCTGTTACCACCCAATCCTATTCCACTGTACAATTAATATGCTATAATTATAACAACAATTACGCTGTCCCAGCTCGGTTTTGCTCCAGGCAGGAACACAGGTTCCTCTGCCAGGTGACCTCTCAGTTCCACTGCAGTCACGCTCCTGCAGAGCCTGCTGGTGCCAAACAATCCACTGGAAAGCAGCAAAGTTGGAGCTGGAGCAAAATCCTGCCTGCTTCCATTGCAGTGACAGAGACAAACCACACAACTGCTTATCCACCTCATCTCTCAAGGCTTGGGAGACTCAGGAAATTAAAATTTGGTCTTGCAGAGATGGATGGTGCTGCCAGTCACAGACTCAGCTGACAGGGAAGGGGAGTCTCCTCACAGATCCCTGTACAAGGGACTGGGACCACATTCCTTTTAAAGAAAGGCTTTAAATTGTGCTGCTGTAAGAGCAGGGCCCTCAGGTACCTGGGCCAGGGTTTGTATTTCTGTCAGCACAAACTCCAGGGGAGGGGAGGCCAGAGCAGGCTGACAGATAACAACTGCAGTCCCGGCCCTGCCGTCGAACATCGGCTGAAACGCCGCGTTCTGCTTTTCCTGGATTTACCTCTCCTTCAAACACGAGACCTCTGTCTCGTCTGAGCAGTGCCCACAGAACCCCACGTTCCCCAGGCACGCTCCGCAGGGTTGTTTCTGCGTTCCTGCAGCAAGGCTTCAGCCCCACATGAAAGGGAACACTTCCCAGGCTGTACCAGGCGGATAAAAGAGCCATTTCCAAACGATTTACGCTGCAGTAACTTCCACTTTCTGAAAACAGGGAAGATAAAAGTCTCTGCCTGACAGAGCTGGGATACAGAGGAGATGCCAGAGGGACAATGAAGATGTGCTGCTCTGAGAGAGGCGGCGACTCCCGAGGCAGCAGAGCCGGACATGGACCAGAGCAGGGGCTTGGCTCAACCAGAGGCACGGGACGGGGCAGGAAAAGCACTTTGGCTTCATCCACACAGGTCTGGTGAACACACAGCCAGCTCTCGTTCATCCTGGAGAAGCCCATGGAATTTATGTTCCCAAAGGCCATCGGGTTGGCAGCTTGAGGCTGAGTGGGCAGGGGAGACACGGACACAGGGCACGGGCAGGGAGAGGCAGGGACACCCCTNCCCAAAGGCCATTGGGTTGGCAGCTCGAGGCTGAGTGGGCAGGGAGAGAGGCAGGGACACCCCTGGCATGGGCAGGGAGAGGCAAGGACACCCCTGGCACGGGCAGGGACACCCCTGGCACGGGCAGGGAGAGGCAGGGACACCCCTGGCACGGGCAGGGACCCCCAGCCCCAGGACTCACCTGCAGGACGATGGGCAGCTGCTCCGGGGGGTTGCGGTTCTCCACGCCCATGGTCAGCCACACCTGAAAGGCCGTGAGCTGCTCGGCGAAGAAGGGGCTGTGCTGGGGGAGCGAAGCGGGAATGCAGGCGTGGGTTAAACAACAAGGAGTGAAGCCAAGAGTTTTGACACCTATGGACTTCATTGCTTCCTAAAGCTGCGATTTGTAACTGATACGTTTGCTTGGGGGTTTCCAAACGCACAAAAACTTCCCAAAGACTGAGCGGACGCACGTCCCTTTGAATGTGTTTGGAAAAAAAGGAGAAGGAAAGAGCAGAGAAACAGGAAAAGGGACCACAAAAGGCCTTAGGGAAGCGTGGCTGCTCTGTCCCCAGCAGCAGCAGACGGAGCAGCAGTGGATTTATCTGCTCCGCAGAGGCCGTTCCGCTCCCGCAGCAGCACTCGGAGCTGCCTCTGCCCAGTCCAGAGACACAACCCAAGAGCAATGAAAATAAATTCCCCGTGTCATCCATCACTCTGAGGATGTGGTACAAGCTCGGGGTGAGAATGCACTGACCAAGGCACACAGCAGCTCGCAGGTAGGGATCCACAGAGAAACAGAAATCAATGGGGAAGGAGGGAGGGAAGAGATGGAGGAGGGAGAGAAACCCAGCCCAAACCCATCCCTGTATGAGCACCGGGAGCCCCCAGGCCCTTCTTCACCAGGTTATTGTATTTTCCAGGTCTAAGCAGGCAAGAACACCCTGGGAATACCCGGGAGTGGTTTGTGATGTGCTGCTGACACACCCCAGCCCTGAGGGGGCTGTCCAGGGCTGCACTGCCAGCCCCCAGCAGGTCCCGGTGCCCTACCCGGGTGTTCCCAGCCCTGACACCCAGCCCAGCCCTGCCAGGCAGGGAGGAACAGGCTGGCAGTCGCCACAGTGACTGCAGGGACTGTCCCCTTCCCTGCTCCCCTTCCCTGCTCCCTGGCCAGCCTCCAACCAGGTTGGAATCTCGCCGCACTCCGGCTCCCAGCCCCAACTGCACACTGATGGCTCAACCTGCCTCAATTCCAGCCAAAATACACAATAAACCACATTTGTCAGGCTTGAAAACCAGCTTGTAAATTGTTCCCGGCCTACCCTGAATCGATCTCCAGCTGAGAATGACCACTCGTCTTCACTGACCTCCTGTCTGATCCCCAGCAAGTCTGTGCCTCTTCCCACCCCAAAACACTCAGAAATCTCCTGAATTTCAGCTCACTTGACAGAGAATGCCCAGCTGAGGGTTAACACTAATAAAAAAGCCTCCAATGACATTGTTAGAGACTGAAAATAAAAATGAATGTAAGCCAGGAGAAGAAAAATCGTATTTTTTACGTTCTAAACCAGAGCACAGAGTGAGGAAGGCAAGGGGTGGGAGGATAAAGGCCTCAGGGCATCCTCATCAACCCCCAGCCTGGCAGGAGCCCACAGTTCTCCTCCTGCACTCAGGGCTTTGGAGACAACCTGCAATTACAGCCAGAAAACCTTTGGAAGTTTGGTAATATAAATAAACTGCAAGAATGTTACTGAAAATTAGAGAGACATCAGGGTGGAACAGGGACCTGAGCTTGTACAGTAATTATTATTTAAAGGTTTCACTTCATGAAATATCAAAGGAATATCAAGAAAAATCCACTCTGAATTAAGGAATTTAAGCTAAATATATTAAAAATTTTACTTTTCTGTTCTCTGAGATTAAATAAAGCAGAAAAAGCCCCAGTGACTCCTGTTAACAACATCAAGCTTAAGAGAACTCTCTGGGACTTACCCTCAAACTCTATTTTATATTTGAAAAGAACTCTAATAAAGAGATAATTTTCACATTTAGGCCTTTAATTTCAAAAATCATGCTGCATGTTGGGAACTTTTGGGTAACGACGCTTGGTCAAGTTTGAGCGCTGTGGAATGTTCCGAGTCAGGTCTCAGGCACTGCTTTTCCAGGCAGGAGCTTCCTGCTCCCCCCCACGTGTGGGCTGGATCATGCAGCAGGGAAGAGTTTGAACTTGATTTTTGTCTGTTCCTCTAGGGGGGAATCACAGAATTCCAAACTGGTTTGGGTGGGAAGGGACCTTAAAGCCCATCCAGTGCCACCCCTGCCAAGGGCAGGGACACCTCCCACTGTCCCAGGCTGCTCCAAGCCCCGTCCAGCTTGCAGGGATGGGGCAGCCACAGCTTCTCCAGGCACCCTGTGCCAGACGTTCACAATTCTTCAAAAACATAAACCCTTAAACTGCACCAGCAGAAGTGATGAGCTGAACTGAGGCGTCAGAGAACGGATGAAACCGGGCCCACGTTTCAGGACACTCCCCAACTTACCCTGAAGGCAGTTCCTTCCTCGATAATTGTGGGTAACTGGGAAAGGCAAATGTCAACAGCAAGGTCCCAGGCTTGCCTGGAGGAAGGGAAGAGAGAAAAGAGAAGGCATTACAAGTTATCCACAAGGAATAGCAAGGGCAATTGAAATTCTGACCATACAAGAATGTGGACAGTGTTGTCTGACCGGCTTAGAAGTGCTTGATATTCCCTGTTTTCAGGGAGGAATGGGAAAAACACCCGAAGAAATTTTCTGCAGCACTGGAGAAAGTCAATCCACAGGGCCTTTGAGGTAAGTTTTACTACGCAGAAGGAAAATGGTTTAGAGATCAGAGACAACTGCTCTGATTTTGGCTGCCCACAAAAGGGTTCTGTGGGTCACTCACTGCAGCAGCACACGGAGAAGATGCTGAGCTCTTCACCGTAATTTTAGGTAAGCAGCACTAATACTGCTACAAAAATGCCCAAAGCAGCCCTGCGAGGTCAGATCTCGAAGGGTTTAAGTGTTATCAGAAAAAACAAACAAAAAATTTAAAAAGAGATTTGAGTAGATTAAAACGAAATCTCTTTTTTACGCTTCTAAAAACAGGCTGTTGGAAACCAGTGGAGCCACACAGCCAACGTTACTCAAACCATTCAAACCTCTGCCAACGTTACTCAAACCATTCAAACCTCTGCCAACGTTCTCAACTCAAACCTACTCAGCCTTCCAAGGGCTGCTGATTAATGTCAACTGTGGAAGAGACTCTGCTCATGTCAGATACTTCAAATGCTTCTCCAACCATTCCAAACCAGCCCTGAAACGATTCTCCAGCCCTTCCAAACCACCCAAAATGCTGCTTCTGCTCTGTCCGTGGAAAACACAAATCCTCCCAGCCAATGGGACACCAACAAACAGGTCTGCCCAAAGTAAAACTTCTCTATTTCCAACCACCGGAACAGCTGCTCCCTCCTCAGAGCCTCAGGGCTACGCACAGGATGCACACAGGTAACTCACTGCGCTGGCTGAACAGACAACGGCATTAAACACGTGTTACGATCATTACCAGATTCAAACCAAGCCAAAAATGAATGGGAAAGGACTAAACCCCAGAGGGTGGGGAGAGGAAGAGAAGGGAAAACACTGTCACAGTGCCAGCGACAGTGATGGCTGGGGGAGGAGGAGCAGTGATTGACAGCTTTAATATCCCCAAGGGAATGGGAAGGGTGGGCACGCGGTGGATGTGCTGCCTGAACTCCTACCACACAAACAAGAGATAAATTTGGGAGCAGCAGGGAACCAGGATGGGAGGTGCTGCATCCCACAAGTGATTTGTGAAAGCCAAGCCAGAGATCAGTGCACCCCCTCGGCAGAGACTGCTGTCTGCAAAGTGCTCTGCAAGATTTGTTTTCGCCGCATTTGGGACAAAAAGGGCTCAGCATCATTCTTCCCTCCCTCCTCACTGCTCTCTTCCAGTAACTCCAGGCCCTCCACCCTGACAGGGTGACACAGTGATGTATCCACGGGGTGACAACCCTGTGAAACACCCCAGTGCTTCAACTGAGTTGTGCTGTGAAAGAAGGTGTTAAAGAGGGGATTTTTTAATACTATACCTTGAACTAATTGCTCTGAAGGCACAAAGTTAAAATCTCTCCTTAGCAGGAAGACTGACTCAGGTAAAAAAAAAGTGATTTTGCTCATCCCAAAGCCAAAGCAGCACCACAACAGGAATGGTCTGTGGAGGGAACCCCAGCTCAGTCCAATACCCTTTCCGTACACTAAAACTGTTTAAATGTTTAATAATTTAACGTGAACTCATCAGCTGCCTCTTTGTTTCCCAGAGGTGCCGCAAAGTTTGGACTTCAAGCAAAGAACAGAAGGCAGAGTCCCAGCCCTGCTCAGGGACTGGTTTATTGCCCAAACCCACGAACTGCCAAGCAATAAAAACCCCCAGAAATACTGAGAGAGCAGAAACTCAGCCCAGTTAAGAGCCTGTGTCTGTCTGCACCCACGGGTACCCATTAGCTGGCAGCTCGTGGAGGCTGATTTTCTTACACTCAAATTTTCGGGCCTGACTCAATGTCTAATGCTTTTAACTCTCATGTCCCTTTTTAAATAATGTATTCTTGACATCTTTCAACGTTCTCCTTTCCCCTGGGAACGGTCTGCATTACCTGGCACCACACAGGTACCAGGGAACAGGAGTGTTCCTGCCTGGAGGAGCAGCTGAAGGGAGGCTGAGGCCACGTGCAGTCCTGGGGCTCGGGGCAGCTCCTCCTTCTGAACCCTGTTTCTGGAGCCATTAAATATTTCCGAGCTCATCATGTCTGTTGGACAAGACATTCCACACTTGTTCTGCCAGTGCAGGGCCAGCCACGCCCCGTGTGACTGAATCCCAGATCCCAGCCCCAGCTCACCTGTGCCGCAGCGACCCCGTCACCTCCCTAAGCTGCTTTGGGCACAGCTGGGAAGCTGCTCAGACACAGCTATTTTTAAAAAAAATAGTTATTGCTATGAATATTTGGCACAAGTCTGAAATCCTTTTCTTTTCCCAGCACATCCCCCTGCTCCAGCCACAACTTAGAGCACGGGCTTTGCTATTTCCGTCCTACATCAAAGTCTCCGTAGTCCGATAATGGGACTTGGAGATGTTAAGACTAACACATAGACACAAAAAATATCTGGTTACAGTGTAATCTGAACTAATCTAATCCTTTAAACGTCAAACAGCCCCAAATACCTCTTCAAACAATCACTTTCTTCTTGCAGAGCCACCGAGTGTTTCGGCGCAGCTCCTCGAGCCTCATTTCCCTGAGGGATGGCTGAGCAGCCCCGATCCATCCTGCACCCTCCCGTGCTGCTCCACCTGAAATTGGGTTGCTGCATTATGGTTTTGTTTTCAGCCAGAATCTCCAGCTCGCTGTATTTGCAGTACATTATGACTCCTTTCAACCCGAATTTCATGGCCTGCAAAAACACCACGGTGTTTCTATTAGGGATGGGTTGTAGCTCTTCCAAAGCATAATTAAGGTACTTGGGGTTTAATATATGACCTGTGTCAGGAAATATTTCCAAACACATTATTAGGTCTTTTCAAAGGCCATGAATAAAAGCAGCTGGCAACAGCAGCAATGCATAAACCCTAATCCATCACGGCACAGATCAAGGTGCTGACAGAGCTCGGTTCTCATGCACAATAGACAGAGCGACTCGAGCTGAACAGCACAGCCAGCCAATCAATGGATATTAATATTAATGTTAATATTAATCCGGTATTAGAGCACTGCCTGCAGCAGCCAAGACCCTGCAGTGAGAGGCACCACACAAACACAGCCAGCCCGTGCCCCAGGGGAAGGGGCTGAGCAGGGAAAACTCAGAAAGCCATTAAAAGCAGGAAAAACAGAGGTAACATGTCAGATTCTGTCCGAGGGCACAGCCACAGAGATCAGCTCTCCCGACTCCAAAGCACACTGCCCTTCTTGGTGAAGGGAAGGGACTGACAGCTCGTGGGTCAAATATTCCCTCAAAAAACGGGAATTCTCACTTTTCCTCAAGTTCCAGCTAAAAAAGATGCTGTGATCTCCCAAATGAATTGGTCAGAACACCAACTTGAAAGGTTAACATTTTAAGAAGCTGTTTTCAAGAGGACTAAAGCCAAAGGCAGAGCAGCCTCAGCACTTGTTACACCTGTGCCAGATCCCCAACTCAGGAGCCACCCCAGTGTGACCTGGGGAGAACTCCGCAGGCAGAGACGGGGGTAAGTAAGGGAGACGGAGAGCAGAGGGTGATTTCATGCCCCAGAAGGGGCAGTGGGAATCATTCAGGAGGTAAAAATCAATGCTCAAATGTAAGGGACTGTTTGCAGTGTCGCTCCCACCACGTGCAGATCTTGTCACGGCAGCCAGTCTTGCTCCCAAAACACTGCCTGGGGATCAAAAATCTGGGAAAAGTCTGGATAAAACACCCTTCAGCAAACTCTGCTGGGTCAGCCCCCACCCAGAGCCACAGATCTTGGTTCCACGGGATCCCCACAACCCCCTGGCTGGAGTTTCATCCTTCCCAGCACCCTGTGGCCAACTCCCCTGCCCTCATCTCAATACCAAGCTCATCTGAACTGTAAAATGGGTCTGCTGGTTTCAGATCAGGGATCCATTAGAAAATTCCTGAGTGAAAGGTGATAGACAAGTGATTATTTTTAGAAAAAATTTAAACGAGACCTAAATTAGTTTCTAAATCTGTCCTTACTAACAGCTCCTAATAACGCACTGAGCCACCTCGGACAAAAGTGGAATTTTCCCCTTTGCTGGATTTGCTGCAAACTGCACGTTTTTTGGAGGGCACCGGATAAAGCGTGTCAATTCCCTGCTCCCTTGCTCTCTGCTTCACCAGTGTTTGGGATTCACAAGGAAAAGAGCCCTTTGTGTGACTGTTCTTAAGGAATTTCTTCTGGTAAATCCTAAAAAGCAGCACCAGCCTCAGTGCTGTGCTCTGAGGGGCTTCACAAAGGTGTCTCCAGCACCATTCTGCAGCTTCCCAAAGGAATTCCCAGCACCATTCTGCTCCAGAAACACAATATGAGCACAGAAAACCTGTTTCTAGACCCCACTGTGCTGCCATGCAAGTCTGAGAGAGATAAAAAATGGGATCCAGGAGCTCCCAGTTTCATTCCTGTGGTTCAACCCATGAACGGCAACACCAACTCCAAGTCAAGTCATATTCCCATAGGAAACCAGAAACACAGGCTTTTAATAGGTTGGCAATAAGAATGAATTATATCCCTATAAGGAACAGAAAATATGGATTTTTAATATGCTGACAAAAAGCAAGCTATAAATAACTCCAGAAATTTACTGGTTTAATTTTGAAACTCCCGCAACACCGTGTCCTTCCCCGCTGCACTTTCAAGCTGCAGCTGATGGCTGGAGCTCTGCCACATCCAGCAGCAGCTCAGAGTCACCACGGGTGCTCGGGTGACTTTCCCTGCTCTGCCCTTACAAGTGCCCCAGCCCCGGGTGACACTGATGGAACAGCTCATCCCATTCACAAACGGATAAAGCAGTTTTCCTCAGAAGCTGCTGGCCCAAAGCACTCAGGGTCATTGTTTGCCACGCCCCAGCATTCAGAATGTTCAGCTGCCCAGCTGCTGTCAACTCCAGCCAAAGGCTCCCCAGTTTCCACCGGGATTTTCAATAATTAAAGCAGCTCTGTAGTACCAGCAAATACCTCCTCAGTGTCTGCCTGCACCAGCAAAGGCTCCTGGGGCTCCCTGCTGCCAGCCTGGCTCCATTCCCTACGGAAACCATGCCATGGAATCATGGAATGCTTGGGTTGGAAGGGACCCTAAAGCTCATCTCATCCCACCCCCTGCCACGGGCAAGGACACCTCGCACTGTCCCAGGCTGCTCTGAGAATCCGAGTTCCTCAGTGCTGCTGTCAGTGCTACACTCATTCATCATCACCCTCTACATCCACCTTCCTCCACACTTTTAGGGAAGAAACCTATTAAGAGGCTTCTGGAAATGCAGGCAGGTTGAGCCCCCTCAGCTGCCTTTACCTGTCACTCCCTCAGCCTCCAGCAAGGCTCTGTTCTGTCCCCCAGGAACCCCCTCAGTGTCACTGCACCACTCTGTACTTGGCCCAATTTGGTGCTGCTCTATTAATCACAATGAGTAAGAAAATAAAAGCCAGCATTTTTGTTATTACTGTTATTATTATTATTTTTACTATAATTGTTCGTGGGACATTGGTTTGATAGGCAGAACTACATTTAAGAGCTTTTTGATAACTGTGCCTCCTCCATTTCCATTAATCATCCTAAAAGCAACAGTAAAAGTAGAGGAACTCTACAGCAGGAATTTCTTGTACTTCAGCAGCACAAGTTAAGGATCTTTCCCTCAGGCCTCGGCTCTTCCCACCTGCACAATCCCAGGGGACCAGCTTCACTTTGGGAAAATAAAAGCAGCAGATGACCCATTTCTTTCGTATTTGGAGTGGAAGATGACAGGGCTGGACTGAAGCTTCTGCACCACAGAATTACAGGATAATTATGAATGCCCAGAGCAGAAGCAGCTTTGGAGATGGGTATTAGGCTGCCACAAGCTGTTCCACTCCTGATCCACTGACTGAACCAGGGAAGCACTGCAGAGATTTAAGTGGAATGATGGAATGGTTTGGGTTGGAGGGGACCCTAAAGTGTCACCCCTGCCACGAGCAGGGACACTTTCCACTATCCCAGGGCGCTCCAAGCCCCGTCCAACCTGGCCTTGGGCACTTCCAGGGATCCAGGGGCAGCCACAGCTTCTCTGGGCAGCCTGTGCCAGGACCTCCCCACCCTCACAGCGGGGAATTCCTTCCCAGTGTCCCAAGTAATCCCAAGCAGCGCCAGCCCTGGAGGCTCCCCGTGCCCAGCACTCACCACATGGCGTGCATGTACGTGGGGGGCAGCCGGGGGCTGCTCACGGGGGTGCAGTTGTAGGATCTCATGATCCTCTCCGCCAGGAGGAAGTTGCGGAACAAACTGGCCACGAGCAGGTCCTGCCGGAAGAGCTTCTGGAAAAGATCTGCCAAGAGATTGCAGGAGTCACCACATGCACATTTCAGCACCTCAGGTAATGTGCAAAAAGGGTTTAAGACATAAAACCATGTTTAACATTTTGTTCCAGTAACAAGGAATCTCCAGCAGTTCTGCAGGGACACGATGACAACCGCGAAAGGGAAGTTCCGCCTTCAGAGCTCCCTCAAAGACCATGGCTGCTCCATTCTATGTTAACACAACTAAACACTTTCTACCTTGGGTTCTTTTTGCCTTTTCTGGATCAAATCCCCCTTTTGGTGTTTCATTTCAGCTCAGCCTGACTAAGTTTTTGGAAAATTACTGAGGGAGAACAGGACCTCTGTGTACCGTTTAATCAAGAACTATCCATCTGTTAACTGGCAGTTTGATGTGCTTATGAGAAGCCAAAATGAATCCTGAAAGATAGCAAATGTGCTCTCTTCTACAGGGCAGAGAAGAATTGATGCTGTGTGAGCATTAGGAAGAGCAGGCTTGGAGAACTGTTTACAAATTTGGCTGCTTGTGCTCCACAAGTACCAATTCAGAGCAGAACAGGGGTAGAGAAATGAGGGATGAAGTTACTCATGGGAAACAAAATTGCTTTACCAGCAAAGAGGAAAGAAAAAGCCTTTATTCATGCTACTAACCAAGGCTGGAAGAAAACAGATTGCTCTGTACAAATACAGTAAGAAAGAGAATTATTCAAGCTACGACAATTGTGTTAGCACAGAAAAACCCTTTCTGGGTTCTAATGATCAGGTCTCTGCAATGCTCTGGTAAAAAGAACAAATAAAAAACAAACTAGCTTCCAGATCCATCCTGATCTGTTCTTCCAGTTTCAGGGTTTAATTTTCTCCTCATTTCAGTGTCTCATTGATCTGACTCCTCATCCCTCTCCCCTGTGCCAGCCTCACCTCTGGGCAGGACGTTCCAGGCAATGGTGTCTGTGATGGCTGTGAAGATCCAGTTCAGCTCTCCCAGGGGAGTTCTCCTGTCGTTCAGCCTCCCAGGAATCCTACAAGTGGTGGAAATAAAACCCTTAATAAACGCCCTGTTATTCTGGGATACACACATGCACAGCTCTGGGGCTTTGGAGCGAGATCTGGAGAGAAAGGGACTCTGCTGCAACGTTTCCTTGTCACGTGGAGACTCATCAAGGGGTAAATACAGAACAACGGCCAACACACTCCAAAGAAACACCAGTTTAGCTGAGAGAGCCCTGGGCGTTCAGGGATGGTTACGGACAGGGAACCGGGCGTGGATGCACATCACAAGGAGCAGTGGGCAGAGGGGATTGGGCCTCGTACGCTGAGACTGGAACTAGAATGTTTCGCCAAGCATTCCCACTTTGGCATTCATTTAAACAGTGTAAAACCAGGAGAAACAGAACATAAAGGACGCAGAAAAAGCTTTGAAAACTGAATCAGTGCAACAGAACAAGAAATTTAAGGTCATTCTATCCACCCTACCAAGGAACAACATTAACACTGAGATAAACACCTGGAACACAGAAATCTTGGTGCCAATAAATACTTCTCACAAACAGAGGAAGAAAGAAAGAGAGCACTTGACCACTAAAAGAAAGAGAAGCAATTCAACCCTCATCTCTCCAAGGATCGAGGCACAGCCAGCTCAGAGGAGCAGGAGCTGTGTGACTCCTCTGAGGAGCAGCCTGGGGACATTCTGCTGTCTGAGACATGCACAAGGTCACAGAGGACAAACCAATGGTCCTCTCCGGCTTCACATTTATTATTCTCAGTACCAACACCCCTGAGCCAACAGCCTGGCCAAAGCGTATTCAGTGAAGGAGGAACAGCATTGTTCCACCGGGCTCTCCACAGCCCAGCATTTTGTTCTTGTAGACTGAAAAAAAGTCCTTCAAATTGTTTTCATCCCGAAGATGAACAAACTTCTCATATGAGAACAAACCAGAGGACCATGAGGCAACCTGATTCCAGTGATGGAAGAGCCCTGGTGACCATCCTGTGACCCAGGATCAACACATGCACCCCTCAGGGAAGACAAGGGCTGTGAGCTGCTCTTCACTCTCCTCAGCTCCCGCCTCCATCCTGATCAGCTTCCCTAAACATGCTTTTGAATGTTTATTTGTTCCTCATAAAAACAAAGAGAAGGAAAAAAGAAGGAAAAAACCCACCCAACAAACCAAGGCCTGGGCTGCCTTGTTAATAATCAGATGTACAGTATAAAATCTACAGCCTGGCACTCCTGAGCACAGCTCTTCTCCTCATGAGAAAGTATCAGCAATAGGATGAGGAAGTTTCAGAAACATGCACCAACCTAAGACATCCTATGGATTTAATCCTAATTTAACCCCATTTCCTTTCTGTGACAAGTTTTTAAATATTAGAACTATCAGGACCAACACAGAAAGCCTTTCTGTGGCCACTCGCTCCTGTGACACACGCAGCAGCACCACTCCCGTGCAGGTTCAGAGGCAGCACATTCCCTTGTATAAATACAGTTCTAAACCAGCTAGAAATTAACATCTTATAAAAAATTCCTGTCTGTCTTGGTATCAGAGGAAAAATACACATCTCTGAAGCAGTGTTTGCTAACGGATCCCCCGGAGCGTGCGCAGGGAACGCGAGGCCACAGAGGCTCTGGTGAGGATTCCCCATCAATATTTGCATTGCAGAACACCCTCTGCAGCAGAGCACAGCTCCCCAAGCCAGAGGGGGCTTACTTGGGAACCAAAGGGATCCTTGCTGAGCTTCCCCAGCAAGCCAGACACTCAGCTCACATCACGTGATGGCAACTTTCACAGCAGTTTTTAGTCAGCAGGAGCAGTTTCTTCATGGAAAGGGTGGTCAGGCATTGGAAGGGGCTGCCCGGGGAGGTTTGGAGTCCTGGAGGTGCCCAAGGAAGGCCTGGACGTGGCACTCAGTGCTCTGGGCTGGTGGCAAGGTGGGCATCAGGCACAGCTTGGTCTCAATGGTCTTGGAGGTCTCTTCCAACCTGAATGGTTCTGTGTGAAACCTCCTGACCTGGCGAGAGCTGCTCAGACAGAACCCACACAGCTCCTGCACCCAGAGACGTGTGCCCACCACCAAATGCAGGGCTGATCCAGGTGTGCCGTGCCTGGGCTGTGAAACCTTGGCCAAGTCTGAGGAAGACAAAGGGCTGGAGGAGCTGCAGAGCCTCGAGCACCAACAGCAGCTCCAGAGCGAGGACGTGAGCGCAGCGTTGCCATGAAAACCATCCCTGGGAGCAGGATCCTCACTCTGCATTCACAACAGGCTGTGCCTGCACTGCCTGAGACCCCGTGACAGCGGTGACAGAGGAGCCGCTCCAGAGCGGCAAACCCGAGTGGGCGCGGAAGGGAAACTCCTCACGATCCCATCCTGCGGGGCCCGGCGCTGCCTCAGCTCCCGCAGTGCTGGGGGAGGTTCCAGGGCACTGGGGCACAGCAGCCCCATGGCACCGGGGCCAGGAGCACCCACTGAGACACAGAAATCACCTCTGATGTCTTCTACTGAGTTTTCTAGAAGAAAATCAAGGGGCTGGAAGCTGCCTAACCCAGGTGCAAAGGCAAACCATGAAGTATCATCTTCCACTATAAATAATAAATATTGAAAAAAAAAAAAGGCTGCAGTATTTCAGAGTCTGGACTAACACATGGTTGATTAAGTATGTGCAAAGACACCTCCAGGATGCGGCCCCAGCCCTGCTGCAGGGAGGTCCTGGCACAGCACAAGTGTCACTCTGCCTCCCACCATCATCAGTCACTTGCCCAACAGGCAACAGGATCGGCCCTGTCTGACCCTGCTGCAAACACCAGCTCTGTTCCTGTAATCCAGTGCCTTTCTCCGTTAGTCAGGAACCCTGGCGGGCTCTGCCAAGCTGGAATTGCAGCAGCTCTGGCAGCACCAGGCAGGTTGGGTATTTCAGCAGCAATGTTGCACCTTGCTGTAAATGGAACCTGAACAAGCATTTGGCCACGTCTGCTTACAGAGCAACAATAAATTTATTTAACCCCAAACCCAGTCAGATCATCACCATGTGCGGACACCTTTTGTCCTCCTGACTTTTGCAAACCAATCATCACTTCCAGTGACTTTGACACAACAAACTCCTCTGAGCCCGTGTCCTTGACTTCAAAAAGTCAGCCAGGAGCTGATGTTTGTGTTAAATTTTGAGGTGGACGTGCCCAAGGGACACTCCTTCAGCCCCACTCACCCCAACCTGCAGCTCCTGGTCCCCCCAGGCCAGTGCCAGTGATGTCCCCTGAGCCCCTTGGCCACAACAGGCAGCAGGACAGCCTGGCAGAGGAAATCACTGGAAGGGACTGGAGTAGCTGGTATTTGATACTGGGATCACCTGGGGAAATGAATTATGCTCTCAACCAGCTGCTCACCTGCCCTCCAACCTCCCATCCTGAAAGAGAGGGCACCAAAGAATTTGTTACATTACAGATCAATTCCTACATTTTCTCCAATTCCATCACTTTTGCTGTCTGATCTCTTGGGATTTTCTTCTCCTCCTTCATCTTTAAACTGGCTCCTACTGAATCATCACCCATCAATACCCAACAGACATTAAAACATTAGCAATTTCCAATCCCTGACATTTGATAATGCTTCAAGTGGAAACAAACATTAATTTTAGTCTCACATTTGTTATTTCTGGTGACTTTTATGGATGTGGTGCTGGTGCATGACAGCCTGGAGCGGGCTCTGCTCCAGACCAGCCGCACCAGGACCTTCCCCACGTCGTGACATTCAGAGGGGTCTTTTGTCACCAGCCCCGACAGCGAGGGGCCAGAGGGACCAGGCTCCTGTCCAGGGACAGTGACACTGACCCGGGGGCCCAGACACACAGCCATTTCCTCAGACTGTCACAGACTCTCTTCCAAGCGGCCCCACCAGAAGCAGGAACAGCTCTCAAGGCTTTTTTCATTTTCCCCTTCTCGTGGGATTTTTGTTTAGAATTCCCTCCTCCTGCACAATGGACCCAAGTTAAAGATCCCAGGAGTGCCAAACACCATTCCTGGTCCCCTGAGAGTGGGATTTTGGGACAGGGAGCCCAATGCAGCAACAGATGTTAAAGCATTCTTGCACATCCCCGATTCTTGGCACCAAGTTTTGTATTCCCACTACCACAGTTTTATTCCCACAAACCATTCCTTAGGGTCTTTTCCAAACTTTTCAAAAAGCAGAACAAAGCCCAGTTCATGTCACTCAGCAGCCACACCTCCAGCACAGATGATTTGAAGTCTTGGGATCAAACAGAAAAGTCCCCTCAAGGCAGGAGGAGCACGGACAGAGATGCTGCCAACAACAGCTCTCATGAGGTGGCAGCCAGAAGTTCCCAAATTCCCAATACTCCACCAAAATTCCTTTATATTTTGCTGTCTGGCTGCAGCAAAGATCTTTATTTCTAAGCTAAGGGATTGTTTTGGCTTCATCTCAGAAGATCTGTGATGTAAAAGCACATCAGGATCCACCACACGTTCCCTCATCAGGACGTGGGCTGAGCCCGGATAATTGGAAATCGGAGCCCTTCAGAGAAGGTGCAGCTTCATTTAGCCTCAAAGTCTGCAGCTTAATTGCAATAGAAACTCCTTCCCCAGTTTTAAAGACAACTGAATTATAAATTACAATATACACAGAGGCAATCCAGGAATTATTCCAGGTCTGTCTTGAGACTGTAATAAAAATCTGTGTTTTCTATAATTGATATAAGGAGCAGATAAAGATGATGAGGTTTAAATATTTGATATCCACAGGAAGCTGCTGCTGGCACCCTTCCCCTGAAGAAACCTGTAACACACACACGGGTGCTGTGGCACGGCACAGACCAAGAGCACTGAACAAAAACCTATTTCTGCCAGGAAATCTTTATTCAAAGAGGATTTAACACTCAGCAGCACATCCAAGTGCTCGCTGAGGCTGAGCTGCCTGGCTCAGACCTTCAGCGACCTCACCATTCTTTGATTAGAGACGCTCTTGTAGCAATTGTTAATTAATTAACATACCACAGCCATTGTTTCTGCAGTGGCCTGAGGTGGCCTCAGTCTCCTCGTCATCCCCAAACCTGTGCACACCTCTGGCACTCAGGCACAGCAAGGTGAACCCCAGGAAGGTTTCCTTCCTGCTTCCCATCTCCTTGAGGCCACAAGAAACCCAAACCCCAGCACATTTTCCCCAGAGCTTTCAGAGAAAGCAACACCCAGTGGTGAATCCTTTCCCTGAAAACCACTCTGACTTCTCCGAGAGACAGGGTCTGCCTCTGCTCTGTCAGTTGTAAGCTGTATTTCTTTTTCAATTTGGCCCAATGAGTATCTCTGAAATACAGCTTTATACAAATTATCTCTTACCCTCCCCAGCTGAGAGGAGATAAATTTTTCCCATATAAAATTAGCACAATTAAAAACCTTAACACTGCTGATGAACCTGGTGGGCCCAACACCCGTGTGGAAGGGCTGGCAGCACTGAGGGGCTTTTTGAACCTCAGCTGATTGAAAACACGCAAAAATTGCACAGGAAATTGGAGCTGATGTGATCTCACCCCATTACTGATAAGGTACCATCAGCAGCTCCACTTCCCCACACCATGCAGCACCTCACCAAATACCAGGGAAGTCTGGGAACACTTTCCTGTCAAGAGTTTACACTTCTTATCCAGACTTCTGTCCTCCTAACCCCTTTCAGGACACCCCAATACATATAAAATTTGACTTACTTCTCTATTAAATCCAACGTGACTCCTGGCACCAGCCTGACACTCTTCTGCATGCAGAACCTGGGGAGAGACAGTAAAACAGAACACACTAATTGAGTGTTTAATGACAAGGCTCCGTGGGGAGGATGCAGAAGGAGGGCTCTTTATTGCACTGTTTCTGCTTTAAAATGGTGTTTGGGAAACTTCAGCGCGGCATAATCAGAGCCAAATGAGGCCCTCAGCATTTGTCACCCTCGTGATTCTGTGGCGATTTCCATCGTCAGGTGTCAAAACTGGGCCATTGTAACTGTCAGGGTGACAAGTGTTCCAACACACAGCGGGGGAAAAGGGCTCCAAGGCATCCAGCACAGCCTCCCGGGAGCAGCACGACAGAGCCGGGGAGGATTATGCTGCTGGAATAATGATCAGCGTTGGCCGGGCTTCCCTGAGAGATCTGGCACTGCAGGCAGGGAAGGGAGAAGGCAGAGAACGGGAGGAATGCGTCAGGTTCAGACACCTCCGTTATTTAATTAAAAAAACTGCTGACTCCATTTCCTCAGCCTTACAAATCCCACCGCTCCAGGAACAGCAGCCCTGGAAAACGCCGAGCCCTGTCAGCAGCGCCTGGAAAATCCCCAAAGCTGCTAAACCCGGGAGTGTGTGGGAAGGGGAGACGCTGCCGGCCGGATTCCGAGCGCTGCCTCCCTCCTCCAACCCTCCCGGGAACACAGGGCAGCAGTGGGAACACAGCTCCGGGATGGAAACCCAGCAAATCCGACTGGAAATGACTTCCTCTGACAGCGCCGCGTTCCCAGCCCGCTGCCCCAGTCCCTCAGGAATCCGCTCTCTGCTGTCTGAGGAGGAATTTACCCCTCAGTGTAATCGCAGCTGGCATTTGCCCCAACACTGCACAGAGTTCTGTGGGAGCAGAAGGGCTCAGCTGCCCAACAATTCCATCTCCCACATCTCTCCTCACCAGAGCCATGTTATCCATGTCCAAGAGGTTCTTCCCCAGATAAAGTGAAGAACAATTACTTATTAAAGACAAGACATGCAGAGCTCATTCCTGAAATCTTGAGGACCACTCCAGTTTTCCTGTGGCATCCCTTGCCTGAAGGGCATCCTTTGGAGCCCAGGAGTGGGACAGGCTCTGGAAAGCTCACAGTCCCCAGGCTGCTTTCCTGACGTGTGCGTCATCCGGCGTAAAAAGCAGCCATAAAGAACCCAGGAACCTGCAGTGGGATCCCTGTGCAATCCGCTGCAATATAAAATTCTTACGACAGTACATTACAGAACCACGCAGGGAAATTCCCTCCTAAACAACCACAGGCAGACTCAGCCTGGCAGAGCCAGGTCCCCGGGATGAGGCTGGAGAGTTTAACCCTTCTGATGGTGCCTGAGGACCACGAGAGCAGCACAGCTCTGCACGGTGACATTTGCTGCCTCTAAAGAAGGGCGTCCCTGGAAGTGTCCCAGGCCAGGTTGGACGGGGCTTGGAGCACCCTGGGATAGTGGGAGGCGTCCCTGCCCACGGCAGGGGGTGGCACTGGATGGGCTTTGAGGTCCTTCCAACCCAAACCCAGAAACGCAGGAAATGGTGCTCAGTATCACGGGAATATTTTGAAACTCAGTGTAGTTTGTCTAAACCAGCGTGGGACAGAGGATTGGCTGAGTTAACCCCAAAATCTCAAGCAGAAACGCAAAATAAATACATTAGGGGAAAAGCCCACCAAACACTTTAAACAGAACATCAGCAGCCACAGCTCCAGCCCGTTCCTGTGCCCTCCCAGAGAACAAACTCCACATCTCAAACTCCCGAGGATGAGCAGCTCCCAAAAGTTTTGTTCCTTGCTGTTTGGGGGTTCTCCAGCACTTTTCAGGATCCCTTCCCCTCTTTATGGACGGGACTTCACAGCTCCAAGCCACAAGGCCCCGAAGTCAGCTCAGGCCAGCGCAGCCTTCGCCGGACCCGCGGAATTTCGGATGTGCGACTGCAGCTGGTTTGCGCCTTCCAGGAGCGATGGAAAGGCAGGCACATGAGTCACCCTGAGCACAGCTTCCAGTGGAGCTGCCTGTGCTTTGGACACCGCGAGCCACCGGGATCTGCGTAAAACAGGGCCCCAAACGCACCGAGCGCTGCCGTTTCCTCGACATCCGCGCCTGCCTCCCGACAGCACGATCCGTCAGGATTAACAATCCGCGCAGCTTAGCTCCCAATTTGCCTCACACGGAGCTTTATATAGTTACAGGATCTATTTGGAACACGTCAGCTCACAGCAGTCACTACACACAAGGACAGCCAGCGTCCGCACAGCCAAGTCACACTCCAGGCTCCTGGAATTGCAGGCTGGCATCAGGAGCTCCATGCCCCACATCCCAAGGGCTTGGCTGACCTGTGCTTCTCTTCCCAGCATCAATTTTACTTCCCCTGAAATTAGACAGAAGTGGCTGCAGCTGCAGCCCCAGTTGATGAGGGATTTTGTCCTCCAGTGACTTCGCTACAGAGAATAAAATGGGATGGGATAAATGTTTATTCAAACCTTCATTTGCCCATAAATTCCATATATGAAACCTCATTAGAGTGCCAGTCTGGAACTGCACAAATGTTGTATTTCAAAAGCAGCTCCACAGGGTTCTGGGTCAGCCTTAGGAAAAGGGCTGAGAGGAAGCAAAAGGGAGGTTTTAATGGCAAAGGTATCCATGTTTATTTTTGGTTAACAGCTTTAGGACATCAAAACACAGCTTGGCTCAAACTCTTAGAATGCAGCAGAGGGTCTGGGTTTGCATTTGTTGTGTTTAACATCAGTGAAAACCAATGATCCACAGCAGCACTTATTATTTACAGGATTGCATGGACAAACCCACACCTGCAATAATGCCAATCAACTGGGAACACAAAAGGAGCATAACCTCCATAGAGAATAAAATCTCTGAGAGTGCAGTGAACGTGACACAACCATTGGATTGGAGGTGGGAGGGAATTCTTCACTATCCAGGAGTTCCCACAGCACCTTCCAGCATCAGCCAGCTGAGGCTGAGGTGTTTAAACCCTTCCCCTGAGCAGTTTTACAAACACCTTTCCTGTCAAACACCCCAAGACACAACGCGGAGAATCTCGCACGCAGGTGTAGCCTGTGGAGAACCTGCCCTGCTCACCCCCTCAGCCACGTTCCCATGGAGATGAGGAACAGAAGATTCCTGAGCAGATCACAGTATCCGAAAAAAAACCTTTCTTAGCATATCTAACAAACAAAACCCACCAAAAAACCTCTCTTACAGAACTACCCAGACCAGAGCCTGGCCAAAGGAACTCACTCAGTTTGCTGCTAATGTGCAACAGAAGGAGTTTAAAGAATTGTAATTTATTACAAATATCTCCAAAGGGCAGTAACTCTTGGAGCTGACAATTTCTCACCACCACCTGCAGTGTCCATGGGCTTCTGCCTGTTCAAACCTCGTCCAGCAAATGCCCTGAAGTTTTTCCATTCTGGACCAGGCACAAACTTGAGAGGAGCAGCTGGAAGAGCCCCTGGGAATGGACCTTCTGAGCTCTGGGGGCTCCAAACTCCTCCCCAGACACCAGTCCCTGGTGTTGGGTAGAACACTGCTCTTGGAAAGCTCCTGCTCTCCAGAGCAGCCTTTTCTAACTTTCTGCCTCATTAACTTGGTCTGTCATTCCAGAACATCTTTCCCTGGTTTATCGCTCCCTTCCTCTCACTCCAGCACTGTTTAAAGCTACTGCATTATTTACAGCAACCGCAATATTTGGAATGTGATTTGTGCAAAGGACAGTTTACAGAAAGTTGTACTGCACTGTGTACCATTCCTGCACTCTGGGGAAGCAGATATTTAATTCCCAGAACAGTAAATCCCTTAATCTGAGCAAACCTAGATATTGAGCTGGAAACTAAAATGCAGTAAGTAGAAGATAACAATATTTTCACCTTTCTAGTTCTCATTAATAAGCCGCTGTCCCCAGCGCACAGTTCAAACCCTGCTATTCAGTACGGCAGGGGAGCTCCGGACCAGGTGAAGCTTTTGGATTTCCCGGGCAGGCCCCAGGGTGTGCAGGGAGGGGCCGGCACTCACCAGCGCAGCGCGATCTTGATGGGGGTGGTGAGGCAGGAGGTGAACAGGTCGGCGGGCAGGTCCGGGATCATGGGCAGCAGCTCGTTGGCCTCGCAGGCCGCCAGCTGGATGCAGTTCTTCATGGAGGGGGGCAGAGGCATCTGGGCAAGGGGGTGGTTGGGGTTAATGGCAGCCACCTGCGGAGAACAAGGGAATTCCCCAGAGGGGGAGTGAGGGAAGGTCAGGAAATAAGCCAGGAAGAGCTGCCAGTGTTCCCTGGAGCTCTGGGTCTGGAGCTCTTTGTGACTGTGGCAGCACCAGCCACAGCTTTAACTCGTATCTAATTAACAGTACTCAACTGCTAAGTCCAAAGTCACTCTAGAAATACCCTGTAGACCAAACCTCAGTCTATAAAGTAAAAACACCCTACAACCAACATTCCTGTTTTCCAAAAGCACAGGGATTCTCCTACTTAAGATTTTGACTAAGAATATGATCTTTGAGACTAATAACTCAGGGAATGAAAACACAAATAATCTTTCCAGCACCTTTCTGAACCAGGTAAACAAAGTAAACTTCAGCCGCCAAAATTTTTTTCCAACATTTTGCATTTTTTTCATTAGGGCAAGATATGGAATCAGAAGACGAGAATCCCTCTGGCAGATTAAGGGAACAGCAAACTCCTCTGATCTCCTTGCAGGGAGATGAGGAACAATTATCCTGATCACTCTGGCAGCCCCTCTGGAGCATCAGTTCCAGCTTTGCTTCACTTTTCATGAATTTGAACAACTGGATAATTTATAATTTTCCAAATGAATTCCCCTCCACGCTCTCATGACGCCGTGAGCACTCTGGTCTCTCCGTTACCAACGCTTTGCTTTCTATTCCCCACGAGCAGGAACCTCCGTCAGGCACCAGGAGTTAATGAAATCTAAGGACAGAATGAAAAGCTGACACATAACCCTGAAAGTATTTTCATAACCAAATTAACTGGTAGTGTTAACCTGTGCTGCAGGAGCAGCAGTACTAAAGCAGCTGTCCCATGTAACCTCACAGATTCCACAAGATGAAAAATCCCAGAGAAGATGGAATTTAATGTTTGTTGAAATAAAAACTGACATCAGGCTGATAGGGAAACTTGGGAAAGGATATTCAGACCATCTTTCTTTGACTATTACCAATTCTGTTGATCTCTGTCTGGCAGTTTCATGTTCTTCCCAAGCCACAGACTTGGGAAGTTTGTTATTGTTACAAAATACGGAATTATTTTACAGAAAAGAAGGAATAATGAAATGATCTGCATATCCCAGGCTATCAGACTGTCTTCTTCAGTACAATGGAATTTCCACCTGGCAAAGAGTCCCCACTAAAGCATCTCCAGAAACTGGAATTCAGAAGGAAAGGAGTGGCAGGCAGGGACACTTAACATCTGTTTGGAGGTTGTATTTGTGACAGTCACTTGCCTGATTAATTAATATTCCTCCCTTGAAGTTTTGGGGTTTCTAATCAGTGTCTTGGAAGTGTGAGAAGTGAACCTTTACAAATGTCCTTTCCCTGTGAGCTGCAGGCAGCAGGGGGGAGGCTGCACAGAACATTCCAACTTCTTCCCTTCCACTTTGCATTTCAGATTTACTGCAATAAATTTATTACTAATTCCATTTGCAACCAAAGACAGCTTTTCACTGGGAACACATTCCGCACTCTGCAGAACTGGAACCACCAGGACAATCCCTCTGCGGATCGGGTTTTTGTTGTTTCACATTTTCTCATTCACTTCAACAGCACAAAACAGCCCCAGATACCAGAGTTTTGCAACCAAAATAACGATGTCTTGTTCACCTCAGCATTCATCTCAGCAGAAAAGACCATTAGGGCCCAAATTGATTCTATTAACATTAACATTTAATTAGTGCTTGTATTAAAAATCATTCCAAGTTTAATGGGATAGCAAACTGAACCAGAAAGATCGCAGTGGCAAAGTTATTTGCAAATTAATTTGCCTTCCAACATGGTTTTAAACACATTTTTCAGTGTATACAGCAAAGCAAGCTTAAGCCTCATTTGTGCTCAGTAAGCCCCAGCAGAGCTGTGCAGCCTGAGCTCTCACCTCCAGCTCCTGCTCTCTCTGTAGTGCAAATTGCTTGAAGGACTTGACAATCAGGCCGGCGTTGGAGCAGTCATAGACGAAGATGGAAGGACTCCCCATCCAGGTCTGCAGGTCGTAGATGGACAGGGGGATGTACTGGGTGTAGTTCTGCCAGGAGAAAAGCACCACGCCCGTTACCACGGGGCACAGAAGCAACAGAACCTGAGCTGGGTGAGGAAATGAAATACCCCCACAAAATGAAACCCCAAAACAAAACCTAGATTGAATTTATTAATAAATACAAATATCAGTCAGTATCTACCAATAATGAGGACATGAACCCAAGTCAACACAAATGACAAGCAGATTTTATTGTGGCATTATTTGAAACACCCAACTCTAAAAAAAAACAAGCCCAAAACTCCGCCAAGAGTTTTCAGTACCAGATATTTAGAGTTTTGATATGTGCTAACAACTCCAAACAGCATTTAATAGTCCAATTTTATCCCAAATTTCTGCAACACTGATAAAGGATGCAAACCAGCTGTCTTTAATTTAACATCAAACATCTTAAACTGAAAACCCCATCAATAAATCAGGATGGATAATTAAGCCCCTGCAGCCCATCAGCACTACCCCGCCTGAGCCTAACGAGATGCTTCATAATTTTATTACAGCTTTAGCTTCTGTGCAACTTTCCAAATTATCCATTAAAATTAAAACCAACAAAGCTGCCTTCAACAGAGTGAAGTACCCACAGTTCCCTTTCTGTAAATAGGAAGGATCTTGTTCCTTGTCTTCCATCTTAACGCCCCCAAATAACTGGAGGCAAGAGGATAAAAATCAGCCATTTAAAACCAGCTATAAGGAGCCAATCCTGAACTAAGTGAGCTGAAAATATAAACCACAGATTCCTGCCTGCAAAGAGTCACCACCAAATACCCAGTGGCTGCCAGCAAGATCCTTCTCAGCTGCAGGCAGAGGGCAACCTGGTGTTCCTCCAGCCCTGAGCTCGGCCCAAAATCCTCAGTAAAAGCTGTGATGTTCCTATTAACATCAGCAGGATGATGGATGGGATCATAACTCTCATTTAAATTCAAGAGACTTAAAATAGCCGTAATAAAACCAGTAAACTTTTTACAAAAATCAAATTTTCAAGGACACGTATCAGCGTCGATAAAGACAGGAGGGATCATAAACCATGTGTTACATAAGGTAAGGAGGGGTAAGGCATTTCCAAACCCAGCTTTGCCCATATATAACAGTTTGGATTGTTTCATTAAAATTAATACGAAAAATTGTTGATAAAAGCTGAAGTTTTAGGGAGCTGGGAGCTCTGCAAATCACCGCAGGGTGGAACGAGGCACGAACAGCTCGTCCTCAGCACGGCCCTTTCTTAAGGTCACCACTCACGTGAAGCACATTCCAACCCCAGAAGTTCCACATAAAAACCTGCTCTGACACATCTCATCACTGACATTTTATGGGCAGGCATTGTTTTACCTTTATATTTCTACTGCATCTTGCTCCAGCTATGATTGGATTATAGCTCTGATTAATATTGTGGTATTTGCAACCAGAAGAATTTTATGTTCCAACTCTACTGTGGGGGTCACATAAAACATCAAATTTGCTAATGATATGTAAATGAGGCAGTTTGAAGCAAGAAGGGGTGTTAAACCAGAGTTCTGCAGCGCAGTTGCTCAGGGTGATGCTTTGATGCTGCTGCCACGCTGGGCTGGACGCACAGTTTGTTCTCTGGCTTGGGCTTGGAGGAGAAGTCCCTGCTCCAACACTGCTCCCACCACCCCTTTGTGCCTCCTCACGGGAATGACACAACAACAGCTCAACTCGAGACTGGCTGTGAACAGATTTCATCCCCAATTGTTTAGCGAACAACTCAGAGATATTTAAAAAAAAACAATCCCAGCCTTCAGAATTTGCAGAGAAGCTCCTCAAAATGCCAGCATAAACATGTCTGAAGTTGGGGGATGTTGATTTTTATCCTTTTGAAACCATGTTGAGATTTTCTCAGGAAACAGTAGCTAAACTAGAACATTGCCCCTTACTAATACAGCAGCACTCACAATAAATACATGAAAAATGTTATTGCAGCCTCAACATGTGGCAAAAGGCCAGAAAATGCCAAATTTTCAGTTCCCAGGGACTGCCTTGATGCTCTCTTAGTATGGCCACACTGGCCGGTGAGTCAGAGCAGGAACCTACAGTACATCAGGTACAATTCTGAGTTTCAATGTTCCCCTTCCATCTCTGTGCCAATAATTTATTGCCTCAGTGCACTGGAGAAGCCCTTCGTGCCCCGCAGGGCAGGGACAGCCTGTGTGGCCACACAGCCTCAAGAATACAAAGAATACAAAGAAAGCAAACAGGGAACTAAACACCTGTGAACACGTCCTAAACCTGGAAAAGTGATGGGACAACGGGTTCAGACTGAGAGAGGGGAAACTCAGGGTACACATCGGGAAGAAATTCCTCCCAGTGAAGGTGGCGAGGCCCTGGCACAGGTTCCCCAGAGAAGCTGTGGCTGCCCCTGGATCCCTGGCAGTGTCCAAGGCCAGGCTGGACGGGGCTTGGAGCAGCCTGGGACAGTGGGAGGTGTCCCTGCCCATGGCAGGGGTGGCACTGGATGGGCTGTGAGGTCCCTCCAACCCAAACCAGTCTGTGACTCCACGACTCTCAAACCCAGCTGTGCTCTACCAGAAGGCTTCAGCGCCTGGCAGGGCTGTGCTGAGCCCCAGACCCACCTTGTTGAAGACCCAGATCTCGCCGTTGACGGTGGGCCGGGGCACGCCGTGCCCGTTGTAGTGGAACAGCACGCGCTCCTCCTTGGCGTTGCGGCGCAGGGACGTGCACAGCTTCTTCACCTCGTCCACTGTGGGGTCCAGGCTCTGCTTGTACCTGGCCTGGGACACAGCACGGGACAGTCACTGCACGCAGCCTGTCCCACGGGCAGCACCTGCTGGTGACACCAGTGTGGATGGGAACTGGCTGCTTTGGGAAAACGAAGCACAAAACGTCGACAGTGGGGCTGAATAAACAAAGCGTGTCTGTGGTGCTGTGCGGGACTGTCACGCACACACCAACGGCACAGGCTCCAGGGAGTTCAGCACAGCTCCCAACTCCCACCCAGCTCACTCACTTCTAAATTATTAATATTCAAAAAGCCCTAGGAAGGTGAGATCTGTTTCAACCTTAGCCAGCCTCAAAAGTAAGCCCTCATTTAATCCTCTGATTCAGACCCTCTACACCTCTGACTGAACAAATTCCCTCTTTTAAAGAGAGAAAATTGTCTAGGTCGACACCATTCTCGAGACAAAAGGCACAAAAGGCCCAGGAATGTGACATTCACACAGCTGGGTAAAAAGGGGGAAAAGTGATGGAGAGCCCTTGGAAACTGCCCTTTGCCTTGGGAAAAACTGATGCATTCCCCCAGCTGTGGCTGTGGACACCCTGATACCCTTCCCACAAGCACCAAACTCAGAGCACATTGGAGGACGGAGGAAATCAAACTGGGAAAAATCCCAATGCTTCAAACCTGTTTTAACTTGGCTGAGTTCAAGACACCCAGATAGGAGCTGGTTTGTCACGCTCAAAAGTGCATTTTTTTGAAGCAAGGCCAAATAATAACAGAAAGTCTTTCAATTGTCCTTTGAAAGACAAAAGCCTGGTTCTTTCTCTCTTCTCCAGAGCTGCTGGGACTGAAACCCCAGAATCACAATAAAAACCTTCAATCTGATGTACTGAAATAAAGACCCAAGTTTAAGAGCAGGACAAACACACCTCTACAAAACCTGCCATTGGGAGCCTGTTTATAAACCAAACCAAGGCCGAAGTTTGGGCTTTTTTAGGTTTTTCTCTATGACAGCCAAAGATAAAAAAGTCTTAAAATGTCACAGTAAAAGAGGATGAAGTACTTAAATTGTTTATCTGAGAAGCCTGAAGAGCAGATACAGTGCTGCTCAATTAACAGTCGGAGTCTCCAGCCAGCAGAGGAGAGGGAACAATGAATGGCAGCATTTAGTGATGGCAACACCCAAGAAAAGCAAGCAAAAGGAGGAAAAATATGAAGCAAGAAGCAGTGATGTGACACCCTCATCCTTTCTGGGAACCTCAGCACTCAGGAAAGCCAAGAGGCTGCATTAATCTTCCCACGGATCCCCCACCTCCTCCTCTCTCCACTCAGAGTAGTGATGAAGACACTGATTTGCAAAAATGTGCCCCTTAAATCCCAGCCTGGCTGCTGGCAGCTTCACCAGCCACCCAAACCACAGTGCTGGGGAATTTCAGCTTTTTTTCCACAGCAGAACAGGCTCATTCCATCCCTCCTCACGTCCCTGGAGCATCAATATTAAACACAGCTCGCAGTTAATGGAGGTGGATTCAGACCCTAAAACTAAAGTCTGTAGATCTCAATTTCCAAACTGCAAACAGATCATTTGGGCCTGGAGAAACACAAGGATGAGGAGAATGGAAAGGAGGGGAGGGAGCCTGTGAATAAGCACAGTCTGAGTCCTCCTGCCAGCTCAGGACTCAGGTGGGAGTTTCAGGTACGACAAGAATCAGGTACGTGAGTAACACACCAGCCCAGGTGGTGCCTTTTTTGTCTTTTCCTTTCCTCCCATCGTTATTCCCTTACCTTCCCTGTCAAGGTGCTGATTCCTTCCCCTCCAGTTCCCAGCAGGAGCTTTCCAGCACCAATGAGCGCAAAAGGTAACAGAGCCCACCCCAAACCCGAGAGCTCTGTGGGGCTTAACCTCGGCAGCTCCTGTTGTATCACAGACACACCCCAGACTCCAGGTTGTTTTCCCCTGTTTTTGTGAGCCGTTGCCCAGTTCCCGAGCGCTGCTGGCCCCGAACACCACGCTGCCCTCCCTGCCTCCCATCAGGTGCTGGTGACAGGTATTTCCTGGCGTTTGGCAAGGAGCCTGTGCTTCCGGATGCAATTACAGCCAGGACGCTCCAGCCTTCACCTGGATGGTGCAGCTGGAGCAGCAGAGCTGTCACAGCCCGGCCGGAGCGCCCTGACGGGCAGGCAGGGCAGTGCTGACGGGGATGGCAGCTGCCCCTCTGTGGGAATGTGATTTCCTGATGGCCTCCTGTCTCACTGAACAGCTCCTGTCAGATGCAGTAACGTGGTGGCCTGATCCAGGAGATTCTCATTATTCTGCTCACACAGGCAAAGTTAAAAGTTTTGCTTGTTTACAGCCACACTTCTGTGAAATGCTCACTGGTTTACCCAAGCTTGTCCCTGTTCACTTGTGACAGTTAGGATGTCAAGTTTTAAGACATTTCGCCTTTCAGTGTTGAAACTTCAGGACTGATAAAACACTATGCTGACAAATTTGCAGGAGTTTCAATAGAAAGGAGTTCTGGCGCCCAAACCAGGAAAATAAACTAGTTTGGGGGTAGCACTCAGTGGTTTTATGTGGACATTACCCATGTTTAATGCTGAAATGGGAAGTGAGATGGTGCCACGCCAAAGCTGTGGTGCTGATCACCCCCTGGCACCCCCACACAGAATGACCTCCCAAATTATTGTCCATTTGTTTCACAAGCGATTTACTTCTTTCAAAGGAAAAATAAACCACCCAGATCTTCCCTGCTTAGCAGGGCACAGCAGTGACCTCTCCAACACGAGTCTGTCCAGAGGGGAAAAACCCCTTCAGTGGATTCATCAACTCTGACCCCACTGGAACGTCAGGATGCACTGGCTGCAGAAATTCCCACAGTCCTCTGGATTTTGAGCTCAAAATAAGGGCTCTGCTTTGGAAACTTCACCTAATTACAGCTTTTCCTTTAATTTTTAATGGGGCCAAGACATACGTCCGACACTGAGGAGGAGCCCCAGGCAGAGGCCCCCTTCCTGAGGAGCCGGGGCTGCAGCAGCTCGGTGGCTGTGCCAAAGGGCCTTGCTGTCACCTGAGACACCAGAACTGGCTCGTCATCACCTCCCAAACCCGGCTCTGCTCACCCTGCCAGATGCTGAGTCCAGGAAACTCAGCTCAGAATCAGGTCCTGTCAAAAGGAGGGAACGCAGAGTGCCAGAGGTGACAGTGTGACAACAGGGGATTGAAGTTGCTGATGTTGCTTAACTCTCAGTGGCAATGGAAAGTTCTGGAAGCCAGGCCAGGCTCCCATCACCACTGGCACGGCCCAGCTCAGCAGGCAAGAGGCACTGCTGGAGCACCATGGCTCTTTCCTCAGGGAGATGGATTTTTTCGCCTTAAGAAAATACGAGGATAAACCTATTTTCTCATCAAAGCTATAAAACTCAAGTCTTCCTCTTTCATTTTCCTGCAGCCCAAGACCTCAGTCTTTGTTCCAGAAAGACTCCACAAGACTCAGACCACAGCGTGTGTGTGATTCCATGCCAAAACCCCAACCCCCAGCGCAGTGGATACAAGGTGTATGAAAAATGTATGACAAATGTCTCTGCTGGCATCCAGAGCCTGTGCTTCACAAGGTATAACATCACCCTCTTCTCATTCAGCAGAACAAACCCTGAAGTCACTCCCCTTTTATCCCTAAGATACCTTACTGAATGTGTTCCAAATTTATCCACAGAAGAAACTACTCCAACATTCAGTATTTTATACTGCCTTTTACACCTCCTTGCAGAAGAAGGATGCTCCTACCCAGAATCTATAATGAGATATAAAAGCTTTATTTGGCTGAAGATTGGGTTTCTTTAAACAGCTTCTGGGTGACAAAGAATCCCAAATGCAAATGGCACACACAAGGCACTGCATGTGGTGAGTTTCTGGGGTGGGTACGATAAATAAAATAGAGTCACCACAGCTGCAGTGCTTGAGGTTTTAATGTTCCCTCTTGAACTGCCCCTTACTGCCCGGAGCAGCTGGGGCTGCCCCATCCCTGGCCGTGTCTGGAGCCCAGCACACAAACCCATCCCTGCTGCTCAAGGGTCCAGCTCGCCGCTCACCATCCCTGGTGTTCCAGGTGAAGTTCGGCCACGCTAAGGCCAAGGATAAAACCGCCCCAGACAGGGATGTTTCTCAGATGCTTGGAACACTAAAAATCCTGGATTAAGTTTTCCTTTAAGTGAAGAGCATAAAATTGAATTAATTCGTATTCCACTTTTCATGAGGCAGCTGCCAGTTTGATGCAACGTGTTCCTGAGAGTGTCTGGAACAAACGGGGGCTCAGACACATAAAACAGGCACATATATGTCAAAAATTCACAGCCAGGATGAACATGTGGTGCCACACAGCAAAGCAACACCATTATATTTTACTTTTTAAATCTCCTGAACACACTTGAGAATCTAAACAACAAACAGGAACATGGCCAAAAAAAAAAAAAACTAAAAAGGAAAATCCAAAATAGGATCAGACAATTTCAGCAAGCTGAGAAGCCCAGAGCTGGTGCAGCCATCCCCAACCACTGTGGGTGACACAGAGTGAGACCCCCCCCCAGTTCCCACACCCCCATCCCATCTCCAGGAACCAAAAACTATAAACTAAATTATCTCAAGTATTGAATTACTGAGCATCACCTGTAGATGGTAAAAACCCTTGGAAACCACCTGGGTACCAGGAAAGGGGAAAGCAGGAAGAATGACATCAGTTTTTAAAGGAATCCAGAGGAAATCCAGGCTGAGGTCTGTGCTGGGCACGTTGATGGAATAATAATAAACAAACAGAACCATGAACAAACACTTTGGGGAAGAGCCCATTCAGCATCTCTGATGAGAAGCCAGACTTCTGAAATCAAACTCTTATCTTGTAGAGTTTTCTAAAGAAATCAAAGAGCATGGAGATGAGAGGAAGTATCTTTTTGATATAAACCCATTTGGATTCCCAGAGGATATTCAGCAAGATCTCAACACGATTCAGAGGAAAAGTCCATATATAAAGACTTGCTGATAAAACAGGCAGGTGGGGGAGAATCCCTAATTTTGTCCATGGAGGGAAGTCTCTGGGAAGCTCCAAGAGGATCCGTTTTGCAGCCTGACTCATCCAGCACACTAACAAACATTCCTGGCAGGGAGGGGGCAGGAACACTCTGCCTGCTGCTGGGCAGGGGTGATCCAGAGGCACTGCGGGCAGACCCTGCCACGGGCAGGGCTCAGCAGAGCTCTGGAAGAGGATTTTCACCACCAGTTGTTTTATATTCACCGATTTCTCTTCCACAACTCCGTTACTACAGACTTCTCCCAGTGTTCTGTCTCCATGTGATGCCAGGCTGGCCTGTTTCCAGGCCTGCTGAGGGGGAAGCTGTTCTAGTGAAAAACTACACACTTCACCCACAAACAAAAATACTTTGTTCTTTGGTTCATCCAAAACGGTGATTAATAACCCAACCCTGCAATTCACCGTGATTTCATTTTAATACCGACTAAACCACAGCTCTTTTCTTGCATCAAAGGAAGATTTAGGATCCTGCATATACACTGGCTTTGGAGACACATCAAAGGACAGACAGATTTAGAACTGCACACGAACACTTTTGGGTTTGCACAATTCCACAATAAACATCCCACCCCAGGACACAGCAGTGCCAGGGCAGGGCTGTCCCACCCCAGGACACAGCAGTGCCAGGGCAGGATCCCACCCCAGGACACAGCGGTGCCAGGGCAGGATCCCACCCCAGGACACAGCGGTGCCAGGGCTGTCCCACCCCAGGTCGGCTGCAGCACAGGGAGCAGAGACACAAGGAGCAGCACGAGCCTGCTGCGTGATAAGCTCAGAGATAAGTGAGCACTGTAAGAGGTGACTGCAGTTCATCCCCACTGTCCATCAATCACAAACCCAATCACCTCAAGCCCACGCTGATGTGGCCACAATAACTCTCAGGGTGGACACACCATGCAAATACAAATTATTCTGAACCATATCCACAGACTTCAAGCTTCTTAATTTTATATTAAAAAAAACCCGCCACTTCCTTTTAGGTGTTTTAATTTTAGGCTGTGGGCACATGAAATTACCCTGATGCAAATTCATGAGGATTAGGCCAAGATAATAAAAACTGCATATTTAAGTACAAGGGAGTGTGCTGGAAATCCCAAATTGACGTTGCAGGCAGCAGCTTAACCTGGTTAACACAGGCCAGGAGAAAACATTACTGATAAAATTATTAGTCATTGCTAACTTCAAAAATATTAATTACGGTGACGACAAACTATAACTTAGAGATGCTTTAATTTAAGTACTAAACTAAGCCAAAGGGAGACTCTTGCCAGTCTGAGGCAAGTCCTCTGCAGATATTTGGGTGCATTTCAAACCCCTCTCCATCTCCCTGTGCTAATTCCCTCTGGAGCAGCCCGAGGCTTCTGGGCCTGCTGACGCCAGGACAGGATGGTGGCTGGAGCCAGCTCTGAGCGTGGCACGTCCCCTCCCCTGCCTGGAGCCAGCAGAGTGGGGACTTTACCTTCCCTCTGCAGAGTCTCTGACCTTGCTTTCAAGTCCAATGTGAAATGAATTCCAAAGTACCTAATCCTCACAGTGCAGACTCAGGAGCCAATAACACTTCCAAAAAAACGCCTCTGAGCCGTTTGTTCATGAGAACTGATGTTGACAGGGAAGACAAAAATCAGGACAACCAACCTTGAGTAGCTGCTACAATACATCCACGAGACAGGAGTGCTCCTCAGCAGTTACAAGCTGCTTCACACTGCAGGTTTGTGCCAAAGTTCACAGAAATTCCACCCACCAGCCTCCCCTCTTTGGTACAAATCCTTCCCTCTCTGCTCAAATAACCGTTCTGAGAGGGCTGTGTAAATAATTGCTTACTTTTAAACAAAGGGAATTGTAAAAGAACTCAAATCTGCTTCTCATATGCCAGATCTGCACCCTCAGCCTGGTGACAGCTTGATGGGTCACATCACAAGGTGCCCCGACAGGATTTTAAGTACACCCCAGGTCACATCTTTCAAACCTGCTTAGTCAAACAAGGTAACTCCTTAAGCATCAGTGTCAGTTTAGTTCCATTCCTTCTCTAGGACCTCAGTTTTAAGAGCTCTTTGAAGTTTCAGGCTCTGCATCTTCTTGTTTCTTAAGTAGAAACTTGGATTTTACTGGGAGTCCAGTTTAGGCTGCAGGAGTACAAACTGGTGAATTCTCAGACTGGGTATCTTTATACCCTGGCCCGAGTGCATCGTGCTCCAGGGAGGAGCTGCAAGGCTGGGGCCCTGCAGGGCAAGAACTTCATCCTCTCAATACTAAATAATTGCTTAGTAATTTCAAGTTCTCCTCTGATTGCAAAGTTATTGCTTAATGAAGCCATTTTCTGATTAAAAACACCTTAATGAGTCAGGAGAAGGGAAACCAATCATTCCAAGGTTTATGCTTTGCCAATCTCCATAGGAAAGGAGTTAAAACCAAAGCGTCTCATGCTTTTCTCACTCTGCCTTAGAGAGGAGCAGGAATATAAATAAAAATGTCAATAGTTTTCTCTGTTAATCTCCAAGTTTTGCACAAAACTGGTGGTGTCTGTTAGCAAGAAGCTCCTAATGCAGCATCCTTTGCATGTCCCAGTCTCCAACCACTGAATCCCCTCCAGTGGATCCAGGTGCTGTTTACTGGACACAGAGCACCAGGATGCTGCCAGCGGATCTGCAGGAGGCTCCTCCCTGTCCCCCATGCCAGGGATTCACCACTCCCCACCCAACACAAAGACAAGGTGTTTTCAAATAGGTCACCCAGAGCTGGGTGGTAATTACTGAAACACGTTAATCAGCTTTGCCAGGCAGAGCTGCTTTTCTCTTCAAGAGCCTTTTCATATCAGCTCTTTCTTCCCATCTCAGACAAGCCGACATCAACGGTCACAGGAAAATATCCTCGAAAACACAAACCTTGCTCCCTGCCAATTCTGGCCCCATTTTGATGACAAAGCACAAAGCAAAATAGACATGAAGTATAAAACATGTGACATGATGTTATTGTCAGAAGTGGGGAAAGGAAGGCAAGGGCTGCCTTTTGAACACAGGAGTTCAAAATTAGCAGGAGTTCAGATGCTGGATGATCTTCACTCGAGCACATCTTGCCCACAGAGCTCCCGGCTTGCAGCAGGATGCCAAGACCCACAGGATTTTCTCACTAAACTGACTTTGCAAGTTTGTTGACTTAGTTCCAGAATGCCAGACCCTGCTATCTGCAGGGCATGAACAGCTCAGCTCAGACAACAGTTTAATGCCACTTCCTGGTCTCTGCAACTTCTGAACACGCTTCCGACAGCAGTTCACGCCTGCAACTATTTTTTTCCTTTTTGTGACTCATTTTTCCAGGAGAATCTCCGAGAAATCAGTATTAAGTACACTACTGCTGCAATTTCACAGTTTCCACTTCCAGTGGTGTGTTAAAGATTTCTCAGGGGTTTTTTCTCACTATCAAAAGCATTAAAACATGAGTTGAACCCAGAGCTGCAGCAGGGAGCCTCCCCCTTGCACAGCCGATTCCCAAATCCTCAGTTATCCCTGCTCTAGGAGCCCTTCCATGCCCAGCTGCTCCCAGTGCAGGCAGGCACACCAGCAGTGCCTCCAGGGTGCTGCTCCAGCTCGGGCTGCAGAGCTCCAGGGATCCCAGCTGCGGTTCAGGAGCTCAGGACCGGCCGCTCCCCGGGACTCGCTCCCGGCAGCAGCAGCACCGAGGAGGTGCCCCAGTTCAGGGTTTTCAGCACAAAAGAGCAGCTGCACTGCAAAGTGTCCTTGGGGCTGCTCTGAACCCAGCCCCGGGCTCGTGCTGTCCCCAGCCAGGCCATGGGTGAGGGAGGGTTGAGATGCAGATCACCTGGAGAGCCACGAAAGGGAAAATTACAACCACTGACCTAATTTTCTTCATATTCCCAAGGCATTAAAAAGTGGGTTTCATCCTTTAGCATAGTTTAAATCTGTGCTTTTTCTGGCCAAATGACCAGTGCTTCCAGAGGGGTATTTAGTGAAACAGCCCCTGGCTGACAGTGACACTCTGACCATGACAGGTTTTCAGACAGAAGGAGAACAGGAATAACTGGGTTTCATAATTAGATTTGTTGATTCCACTTCTATGGCAGACTTTTTTTTTTCCCTGAAAAAAAACTCTGCTGGTTTATGCTGAAGACAGTTGATCTTTAACAAGACAGCAAAGGATTGATACAGCAGAATTTTGCAGAGCCTGAAATAGCTGCCAAATTCAAGTAGCTGTTGGGAGATGAAAACCAACAAACATAGTCCTCTAAGGAAAACCTGGTTTTGTTAAACAAGGTCACATTGTCTTTTTGTTGTTTTTTTCCTTCTTATTCATTTTTTCTTCCATGTTCCTACATCTGCAGATATCTCCTACTGGAGACCCAAGCACCAGTTTTTCCATGTTCCCCTTTGGAATTTTACAGTATTTCTTCTGCAGGAGCAATTAGTATTTGCTGTTGTTTTAAAAGAAAAACCCTACAGAAATAAAGGAAAAGTATGACTCACTGAGAGACCAATAATTAGGTCATGTGTTCAATTAGTTTTCATGCTTAAGTAGTTACTCTTTAGGAAATGCTCCCCCTTTGATGTGCAGCAGCAACTTCCCAATTAATTAGGCAGAAAAAAGCAATGAAGGAATGAAACCTCAGACACCGAATCAAAGCCCAGAGATCTCTAATGAGGGGAACAACAGCATCAACAACAGACAACATGCACTAAAAGGTAGAGGCTTTCAATGATCCATTTCAAGTATCTTGGCTGTACTTCCTTTGAAATTAAGAGAAAACTGTTGGGAAGCAGAGTAGAAGAGAGGGAGAAGCAGCCTGTTTGATCAGAAAATCACTGTTTCCTTGAAGGCCCGCCACAAAAGAGATAATCTATCCATATTGTAGGAGACGTGTCCTCAGAGACCATCACTCACTGGTGCAGGCAAGAGGCATCACACAACAGGTGAGATTGGATCAGAGAGAAACGGGAAAGCCCTTTCTTTAAAACCTGCACAAGGAACAGAGGCAGAACTGCCGTGTTACAGTGCCCACGCCAGCCTCAGCAGGGATGCTCCAGCTGCAGGCATTCCCAAACACCAGCATTTGCTTTCAAGCCACCCTTCCCAAAGGCTTTCTAAAAGTTTATTTAATCTTGTCTTCTAGATTTCCCCAGTCCTTTCCCCATCCAGGATTTTCATCCCCATTCATGGCTCACAGTTCTCCTTCACCCCAGGGATTCCCGTTCAGGTATAATCCATTCAGCCATAATGAAATCTACTCATTCCAGGAGAGAATTAAAACAGCCCAAATGACTCTCTTAGCAAAAAAGGAGGAAATTGAGAGAAAAAAAAGGGAGGCAAAATTGTAGCAGTTGAATTAAAAAATCAATACTGTAATTGACTTTGTTTTATTCAGGCAAGTGAGTGTAAGGGGGAAGATTCTTTGGGATGTGATGTCTCAAGCCCTCGGCCTCGCTGGCGTTGGTTGTTGCACAGAGGGTGCAGGAGCCCTGGAGCTCCTGGTCTGGAAGGGCAGGAGGGGAGTGGTGATGGCAAATCACTGCCTTCCTGGGGGGTCAATCCTACAGAGCTCCAAACCTCCCACACTCCATTAAGCTACTTCTCAGAGGATGTAAAAAACCTCAAATTCCACAGGACAAGGAAGGTCTCTGTACAAAAGATCCCAGTGAAACAGTTCAGCAGGACCTCAGAACAGCTCGAAGCCATGGAGGAGTTGTGTGTCTGCATCTTTCTCACCTCTCCCAGGAATGGTTATGAACTGCGGATTTTGGCCTTCCTGGCAGGACTGGGAAAGTTCATCAGAGAATAAAGGACAGGATTGCAAAAAGCACCTGGGGCAGAAGTGCCACTGGGCTCTGTGCACCAGTAAAATCCCAACAGAAGCATCAAAATGATTGAGCGAAGGAGGAAAAACTCCTGTGAGTGTTCTGGTTGGTTTAGAGTTAAAGAGAGAACCTGGTCAAAAGCCAGAGCTAACAAAGAGGGAGAAAAATCTGTAATTTCATGTAAATTTAATAAGCATATGCTCCAGACTATTTCATACCAGGTCCTGACTCATGTAAACTCTGCCTCATCCAACCCAAGCCTTTGGCTCTGCAGCCCCTTCTCCACGGCACATCCACAGGGATGGAGGCACAGGGCACTGGGCTGGCAGCCAGGGGAGGAGATGTCCATCAGGAGAACCAGGGGGAACAAAGCCTGGCACCCTTCTAAGAAGGCAGGCAGCAATTTCATTCCGAGCTCATCCCGCGGGTTCTGTGCAGGGATCAGCGCACGCGGGGGCTTCCACACACAGTGCTGGGGCTCAGCTCTGACAATTCCAGCCCGGAGGGTGCAGAGAACTCTCTCCCTCCAAGCAGCTCCCCAGACAGCAGAACACCTTCACGCTCCCCACCCGGCTCTGCAGGGCTGCAGCACAGGGCCCAGGGCCCAGCTCCACTGATCAACTGGAACTTGCAGAGCAGTAACTCCTGCTCGTAAAAATCCCCACGAGCTCCTGCATCTCCATAAACCATCCCACTGCAGCAGCACTCAGGAGTTCGCAGTCCATTAGTCCTGTTTTCAAAGGCTCTTGACTCTTAAACTAAGGCAAGCCCCTGCCTTTGCAATGGCACAACATGCAGCGCTGCCAAGAAAACTGAATTTACACCCAAACAACAGGGAAATATTTGCTGCTCCCTGCCAGCACAGCAAAGCCGTGCTCTGGCTGGGCACCTGCTACAGGGCTGCACCTCACACAGGCAGGGTTCTGCAGGGGGTGCTGAATGGGGGGCAGCAGCAGAGAAATCCCATTTCAGTATGATCAATTCCTTATCTAAATACTTTAAACACAGAGCACACGAGGAGCCTCCAACAGAAACTCCAAGTATTTTATTCTGGGCAATTCCGTCTCAGCCAAAGGCTCCCCTTTCCCGGTGCTCCCTGGTGATCCAGCCCTGCCACCAGCCAGCCCCAGTTCCACTCAGCTCCTCCAGCCATTCCCAACCCACTGCCCACAGATTCCCAGAGGAGCAGTCCCAGGGAAGGTTTTCCCCTCCAGTCAGGCACTGCCGGGTCCTGTGCTCTTCACTTTCACTCCCTTTTCTCCTTCCTTAAGCAGCCCCTCTGATCCCTGTAATTGAGCCTCTTTCCAGATTACCCTCAGGTTTAACCCCTTCCTTGCCCAGGGAAACTCAAGCCCCAAACCCACGGGAGTGTTAGTGTAGAGCTGTCTTGGTTTTCCTTCCACTTTTTCACCAGCATCTCAATTATCTCTGCACTGAATTGCAAGAACTCTTTACTTGTTCAGAGAACTCTTTATCAAGACAGATCGAGCCCACAGCTCTGTCATCTCCTACCCTCTCCCCAAGTACAATCTTCATTTGAGAACTGCATGAAATGACTGAATATTGCTTAACGGCAGGGTTTTGCAGAGGAAACAACAGCTGAAGTGGTTTTTACTCCCGCAGCACACAAATTTATGTAGCTACACAACAATAAAGCAAAATCTTAAATTTAATCAGAACAAATACTTCAAGCAGCAGTGAGCTGATAAATTATTTAGAAAGGGGCTCGATAAGACCTGGAAGGAAATATCCATCAGCTGTGCAGCCTGGGAGCTTCCAGAAACAAGGAATTTTCATGCTTTATCCCTTTTACAGTTTTCTTTCAGCTCAGCTGTTTGTATTGAGCAAAAAAGGGAGGATGTTTGACCAGAAGCAGCCAAGGACTGGCTGGCAGCGACGCTCAGGACTGGTCACACAGGGGTCATCACTGCCACCACACACTGCCAGCAACCAGCACCACTTGTGCATTCCCAGCGAGGTCCCGAGGAGGGGCAGCTCCCGGTGGAAGGAACTGACAGCCAGGCAATACTGGCTATTTCAGAAGGTTTTCACAATTTGCTCTTTTTTCCAACTGCCTGGTTTTCCCCAAACTGTCTTCCTTCCATCCACTCCTCAACCATCGCAAGCCCCCAAGAAACAGACAAAACTGGATGTATTAGTATTTATATGAAAGCTCTAGGAAATTCAATAATGTTCCTATTGTTTTATTGCAGATGGCACACCAACTTCACTTTATTACTGCAGAAAGCTCCAGAGCCCTGTGGAGTGCAATAAACCAGGACGTGTTTGGCTTCGCAATGTGTCAGGGGCTGTGATTTCCTGCAGGAACCAGGGAATCATCCCAGCTCTGGGATTGCCTCCACCAGGCCCACGCAGGGAACCTGCTGCTCCTGGCCTGTCCCTCCTCCCTCACAACTAGGGACTCTGATACAGAGCACAGGAAAAGGGTTGTTTTCACCTTTGCTCCAAGATGCTTTACTCTCCTGTTTGATTTCAGGCACTTTTTGAATTTTCTGCTGAATTCTTGTGCTGTTGAGATCTAAAAATTGTCAACGTGCCATGAGGAAAAACGCAAAAGGGAATTCTCCTGTCTTAGCTGTACGCTAACATCTGCCATAAATGCTCCAAGGCATAAATACAGTTAGAAACACTTCAGAAAAAAGCCGACCAGGAGCCCCAGGCTCAGTGGAGTAAAGGCTCCAGAGCACTGGAGCAGTGACTGCCCAAGTTCCACAGCAGGGAAGCCCCAGGAACACCCAAACACTCACCCGGGGCTGCCAGTTCTCGTACTGCTTCTGCAGGTTGGCCCCGATGGTCTCCAGAGCTTTCTGAGGCCCCATGGACAGAGGATCTGGGAACAGAACACACAGGAGCATTTCTCACCCCAGCTGCATCACTCAGGTCACTGAGGGATATTTTCATGCAGGTTCTTTTCATTATCAACTTCAAACTCATAAACACCTTGTTCCTCACGAATTTACTTGGGGGCAACGCCCAAAAATTATCCCCAAATTCTTCAGTCCAACAAAAATCCAGTTCCATCACAGACTGTCAAATGTGGAAGATTTCTCTCACTGAGGTGCTAAACACAATTTTGTTTTGAAAGACAGGAGAGGCATTACATTTGTTTCTTTTAATAATGAAATAAGGTTTCTATTGTAAATAATGACAAGAACTCAAATTGGTTAAATATTTGATGACAAACATTTTCTGTTGATGAATGCAAAATCCTGCTTCATTTGCTTCCCCTGCTTCAGAGATTGTGTGCCATTTGTAATATTTAAGAAGTTAATTTCATTGCTAGATAATTACCACAATCCATACATAGCAATACAGTTCCAGCCTGCGTGCTTTATTCAAACACCATGGACATATAATTAAACAATTAACAAGTTTTTTTAAAAAGCCCTACAAGCTAATATTTTGCTATTTAATATAAATTATTTTAAAAGCACTAAACCAGATCAACGAAGAGGTTTTTTTTCCAATTTTTGCAAATATACGTTTGTTAGAAACAGAATGTAATAAAGTAGGATGAAAGCAGGATTTTGAGAGTTATTTTTCTTTAAGGAATAAAAGCACGTGGAAGGTGCAGCAGGACCTGCACGTGGCTCTGCTCAGCGGCCATTTGTCACCAGGGGTGACCAGCTGTGACCCCAGCTCAGGTGTGAACAGCAGCAGCTGCACTCCAGAGAGCTCCCCAGACCCTGCACATGTGGCACAGATCAATGCACACCCCACTCCCTGCTCCTGAGACTGACGGGAGAAAAAACATCAGATATTTCCCCAATTACCTTTTTCAGAAATTTCAAGTTGGCTGGAAGTGGAAGGAGCAGTTGTGTACACAAACACACTGAAAATTTAATTACAAAACTGCATTCAAAATTCTCTTTGCTAATGATAGGCACTAATGACTTTATTTAAATGACTCTGCAATGCTCCTCTGCTCGTGTACCAAAGAGACACCATGGCTGTTCTCTGCACTGCTCTAAGGTACCTGTTTGTGCCTGCTCAGGGCTTTTCAGCTGCTTTAAAGTCATCAGCGTTTCTAGGTTAAAAACCTGAGATGCTGTGATTCACAAAGCAGGTAAGACAAGGTTAGAAAATCTTCTGAAAGTTTTTTAAGAAATGCTGTTTGTGCAGTGATTAATTTGCTCCTGGGGCCTGTCTAAGCCCCGAGCTGAGGATTACAGTGCCCAGCGTGGGACGTGCTGCAAGCTGAACATTCCCGATTCCTAGATAAAAAACAAACCTCTCTGAGAAAGACAATACCTTGTGTACCTGTACACAAGGTATTTCCTTCTAATACTACTTCAGATTTGTCTCATCTTGATAATTAGACCTCTTTCTCCAAAACCAAGGGTACTTTTAATCTCTTCACGAAAAAAAACCCTAGGAATTTAGTGCGATGCTGCATGAAGGTAGCAAACCCAGGTGTTGGAACTGCTGGCAAGACATCCTTGGGAATAATTCCAGGTCTTCTGAATGATTCCAATTAAAACAGCCCTGGAACAGCCACCTCAAAACACAGCAAGGTGTTTCACAGAGCTCACTGCTCTGCTGGATGAGGCAGAGAAGAGGGATTGAAAGCTTTGCAGATCCCAGCACTCTGAAGGGTTCTCTGCTCAGAGATTTCCTCAGATATTTATAAATCTAAAATAATTACAAGAAAGCAAAGCAGCTCATTAGCAGTTGTTTTTCTCCACGGTGTCTCATTTCAGAACACAGCAGGAGAGATGACCCACGGCAGCAGTCGGAGCTGGACTCTCCATTAACCCAGAGAAAAACCAGATCCCAGATTTCCTCCTGCTCAGCCCAGTTTCAAGCCCCAGGAACGCACAACTTCAGGATGAATTCTATGCTGTGACTCGGTGTTTGTGAGACTCAGGGGAGCTGGAGCCTGGAGGCTCTGGGCACTCACCAATCCAGCATTCCAGGCGGGCACAGGGAGTCGTTTTCACCACGTCCGGGGGGTCCACGCCGACATTGAGGCACAAAACTAAGGCAACACTTACAGTTTTCATCTGCAAAGACAGGCGACAACACAGCTCCTGAGTGCAGCAACAGCAGCAACTTCCACTGGGCTCAAACTTCGCCACTCCCTGAACTTCTGCAGGGTTTTAACCAACCTCTCTTACCTGCTCTTTCATGTGGACTATTTTAAGCAAGGCCTGACTGATTAAATTTTTCATATTTTTTATTAGAACAGTACTTAGACTCTATGTTACTATTTTTGTTATTATTTCCAGAGCCCATTCTTCTCTTTCTGAGCATGGAAATAGATACCAGTGAACTTCTGGTACTCAAATTAGCCATTGTCCAACTGAAACACATTATTAAAACATGATGCAATGCTATTCAGGGGCCCTGACCAATATTATAATGCAGTGTGTGATCTCTAATATTGAAACTAAAAGAATTACAATGGAAAAACCCCAAGTGACAAACAAAACCATAAAAAAAAATAAACTAACACACACCAAAACAAAGACATTTAGTGCATTTTTTATTTTGTTTTCTTCACGTGTTAGTTTTCCTGGAGAGCCCTGAAAGGAGAAATCCTGGAGTGGCTCCAGCTGCTGCTCCACATCCCCCTGGCACTGCCCAGGCAGCATTTGGGGTTCTCCCACCTGGGCCACCACAAATGTACCCAACCCAAACCCACCCAGCCCCACCTGGGACCCAAAACCTGCATTAAACCAATGACAAACCACCTCGGCCAGCTACAAACACTGCTTGAAAATTATTACTTCATGTCTTTGTGGTTTTTTTTTCTAGACTCCCTCATGCCAACACCTAAACCAGCAGAGGAAAACAAAAGCAGTGACGAGGCTCTCAGTGATTCCAGGCGCTCAGGGCTTGCCTGCAGCAAGGCCACCCACATCCCCACTTCCCCAGGGTGCTCCGTGCAATCCCCAACAGTAGGGGAAAAAAATCCCAAATTTCACACTTACAGAAAACCCTAGAGCCACATAAATGTGTAATTTATGCACAAACTGGAGCAGCCAGACACCATTCACACCACGGAGGGGGGACAGGCTCTACACCAGGACAGAAATCCTGCAGCGTTTCCTCACTCCCATGGCCATGACGGGGAACACGGAACAAAAAATCAGCAAGATCTGAGGTTTACGGCTTCATCCCAAACCGTGTTCCTGCTAACAAACCCTGCAATCCCGTAGGAGTTCCTCACACCAGGAATTACCAAGGACTAAGCAGCGCTCTCCAGCGCAGAGATGAGAGCAGGAGCCTGAACAGGAATTCCCTGATCAGGATTTCACAGGGTTCCCAGGGAGTGCCCATGGACGGGGTGGAGAGCCCACAGCTGCAGTTCAGCACGAAGGACACGTGCTCTGGAGCGCTTCATCAGCGTTAAGGACAACCCACAGCAACAGCAGAGCCACTGGCAGAACCATGGGCAGCTGCAAGGTGCAGCTCGGCCCTGCACACCCTCCACCACCCCGAGCAGCTCAGAGTGTCACGGAGCACCCAAAAACACCACGCAAAACCACCGGAGCACTGCACCACGCCGGCACTGCCCTGCCCACAGGGACACCTGCCCAGACACCCCACGCACGGCCGGCTCCCAGGGCCTCAGGAAAGCCAGGGAGCTGCAGGGCGTGGGAGGGCACGGACGCTGCCAGAACCATCACACGCTGCCACACGCGCACTGAACACCCCCAGGGAAACACAGAAAACTGCACACAGAATGACTTATTAGACATGGAAACACACATAAATCATTCTTCCAAGAGAAAGTATCCTGCCAAGCAATCTTCTCCATCTCATTTATTTATTGTTTCCCATTTGCAGTCTAATACTGACTTATTTGTCAGTATTTTGCTGGTAACATCTGATTGGTGGCTTATGCTGAACGGGCTGATATTTATTTTCCATTCCCAGGTTCGGGGTTTTAAATAAGTGTTTCTCCTGGAAAACTGACAGCAAAGCCATGAGAGGCACAGGAACTGATCCCAGAGACAAATGGGGTGATTTCCTCTCTGCCACCTCCCCCAAAGAATGTAAAGCATCACACTCCACACCATTTGTTCTGCTAACAGGGAGCACATCCTGAGAACTGCAGCTCATTCCTCTCCCCTCCGGCTGCTCCTCCACATCCACATCCACTCTGAGGGTGAATCAGAGAATGGCCTGGGTGGGCAGGGACCTTACAGCCCATCCTCTTCCACCCCCTGCCATGGGCAGGGACACCTTCCACCATCCCAGGTGGCTCCAAGCCCCATCCAGCCTGGCCTGGAACAATTCCAGGGATGGCACAGCCACAGCTGCTCTGGGCACTCTGTGCCAGGGCATCACTGCCCTCACAGGGAGGATTTTTCCCCAATATCCCATCCAGCCCTGCCCTCTGGCAGTTTGAAGCCATTCCCTGTGTCCTGTCCCTCCATCCCTTGGAAATTGTCTCTCTCCATCTTTCCTGTAGCTCCTTCAGGTCCTGGAAAGCCACAGTGAGGTCACCCCAGAGCTTCTCCTCTCCAGGCTGAACAATCCCATCTCCCTCAGCCTTTCCTCCCAGCAGAGCTGCTCCATCCCTCTGATCATCCTGGTGCCTCCTCTGGGCTCTCTCCAGCAGCTCCAGGTCCCTCCTGTGCTGGGCTGCAGGGCTGGGGCAGCTCTGCAGGTGGGGTCTCACCTGAGCGGGGCACAGGGGCACAATCCCCCCTGCCCTGCTGCCCACGCTGGGGGCTCAGCCTGGCTCAGGGGGGCTCTGGGGGCCAGTGCGTGTGACTGATTAAAAAAAAAGAAACCTGAGCCCAAAAAACTCAATAATGCCATTTCTAAACTCTTTTGGAACACAGCAGAAACCTCACTGGATATTTAAAGCTTCTGAATACAAGCAGTATGAGGACATTCTCATCCGTCATTAAGACAGTGGAAATTTTCTTTTCCCCATTTCAGGAGTATATCCATCAGAATACATTCCCATGGATTTTTGTTAGAATTAAAAAATGAAGCAGAAGAACATTTGCCAAGTTTGTAAGAAAACCAATATCCAAAATGCTCTGTCAGCAAAGGCTCAAGATCAAACCACAGCAGCCCCTACCGTGGGCTCTGCACTTTGGAATGTCATTTGTATGTTAAAAAATGGGATACAACTCCCAAGCTTGTACTGCATCCGATTTAAAGTGATTTAATAACTCTGGGTCAGAACCTGCAATACTTAAATGGCAAAATCCACTCGGTCAAAATGCTCTTCCTGAGAAGTGATGGCACTGAATTCATCCCACAGCCATTGGAAATGGGACTCAGGGAGCAGAGGGAGTTCTGTCTGCTCGGAAGAGAAGGTGCTTATTAAAGCATTTGACACTAAAATTTACATCTTATGCTAAAGGCCTTTTAAAATATTCCTAATTCACCTCTTATTTCATTTAGAGGCCAAGCAGATCTGCAGGTGAGTACAGTGCAGTATCTGCAGGTACGTGCAGCTAGGAAAAAACCATTATGTTCTGGGTTTGATTGAAAACGTGAAGTTTTATCATCCCAGGGAGCCCATCTGACCCCACTGGAGCATCCCTAAGAGTGATTCCAGGCCAGGCTGAGACAGAGACACCCATTTCAGCCTGAGTGAGAACAGGTTTGTAACTCAGTCATAGAACTGCTTTATATTCTAGTTCAAGTAATACCAAGAACAAGTCAGTGCATTTATGAGAAATTCTGCACTTTGTGGTACATTTCAGACTGGACGTTTTAGACCTCATTAATATTTGATTTTTACACTGCAATTTGCAAGCTGAAAACTTTCTGCTTAAACATTACCCAGATGAACACTCAAGTGTTAGAAACCTGCCTGGGTTTATGCCAGTGAGTTCAAATTGATTCCGGGAGTTAATGCAAACACAAGATTAAGTCAGCATTAAACATGAAATATACGCGGCTGCATTATTTTACAGAGTGGAGGATGAAGTTATCAACGTTAAATACAGACACTGGGACAAATTTCCAAATTCCAAATCCTCATATGAGTCTCATTTGAAAACCCTCGCTGGCCAGGAGGCTCAATTTCCTGCTTGTGCAGGAAATTCATTCCCTTCTTGAAGCCTTTTTAGGACATTCTTCTCTACACACATTTACAGGTTTAATACAAATCTCTTCACCACCGGGCAAACCCAGCGAGGTGTTCCTCAGGTAACTCCTGACTGCTGGATCCTTTGGAGACGTGCCACGAAATGTTCCAACGAGGACGTCTCCAAAAGAGAGCAGGAACAGTAACATTTAACAAGAGGAAACATTGTTCTCCTCGGAGTTCAGCTCACTCTGCAACACCAGAAGCTCCTGTTTGCTCGGTGCCAACCTTCCCGTTTCCGGCTCCCAGCTGAGAGGTGACAAGTGCTGACATCTGCCCAGGCATCATCCCCAGGGCTCTGGCACCACATTCCACTGAGGAACGCAGGTCTGAAATCAGCCAGAGAAAAGGCTGAAGGTATTGGACAGGCAAACAAACCTTGACCTTCCACTCAGTCACACAACTGCACGCAAATCCAGTGCAAGGCTCCTGAGGGAATGACTCCCAACACATCCCACACGGACACGACTTTCCCCTACCCAGGGGAATAGAGGTCCCTGGTGCCTCTTCAGCTCCTGTGCCACTTGCAAGGCAACGCATCTAAAAAGAAGGGCCTTCCGTTTCAAGGAATTTTTTTTAACGTAAAGTTTAAGATGAATAAATTGTTATGGAAAAAAAGTCTGTTTGCTTCTCCACAGCAATAAAAGCAGTAGAGTGCAAAGAACTCCTTCAGGTTAACATTAATAATTCAACAGCTCTGCAGGTTGTCTCCAGCCATCTGTAGCCCAGAGTGGGTTCCTGGTGTGCCAGCCTGCTCTAGATTCCTCGATCAACTCTTCCCGAGGGTTTGTTTTCCTTCTCTAACCTCTGAATCCAGCACTAATACTCTGAATTTTTCCACAGGTTTATTGTGCCCAACGTGTTCGTTTGCCCAGCAGAGGCAACTCCTACACACGGTTCCGGCTCGTCACGAAGCCACTCTGAACTGCTTCCCTTCAGAAGCCCTTCCCAAGCTCATGGCTGAGTTACTGCTGTCAGTCACTGCCCCAGGTATCCACAGCCATTCCTATTCACCTGCTCTGGGAACAGTGAGCAGCTCCTCTGCGTGACAGCAGTGACATCCACACACACGCTGTGGCCCAGAGCCCTCAGAGACCCAAGGTGACCGTGTGTGACCCACTGTGCTCAAGGTTAGAATCTCCACACTGGAGCAGGCTGATCCCCTCTGCCACAGCACAGCAGCCAAACACTGCTTCCCAACCACTCTGGGATGCTTAGAACCAAAATGGTGTTCCCTTCCCTGTCAATCACTTCTTAAAAATAATGAAAATAATAAAAAACAAACATTTTACTCCTATGATCTTTGCTTTCTTTATAACAACCTGCAAAAGAACCGAAAAGAGGCGTCTTCCAGATGTCATTCCCCATTTATTTGTGACAAGGGGTTTCCTCCTCGCCTCTGCTTTGCATTCCTGCAGGCTTCTCCTCATCGCTCCACGGCATTCCCACTCCTGTCTAGCACTGGCTTTAAAAGGTGTCCGTCTTCCCAGGCACTGACTGATGCAGCTTCAGATCTTCCTTACAAACTGTTCCTTCAAACCATTCCTAGACGGCCCTCTCAGATCTTTCGGGAGTCAATAACTCGGGACGCACACGGAGCGTTTGATCAGGAGCCGCCGTCTCGTTTGAGGAATCCCTGAGCCACAGCCAACTGCTCCACATGCAAATGACTTCCTAGAACAGCAACTTTCCCCGGCTTACAGGAGAGAGCAGGAGAAAACGATCAGGACAATCCCAAGCCCATAAACTCAAGCGAAGCGTCGGGTTGTGTCCGAAGGCAGCCGGCACAGAACGCTGGCCCTGCCTCACAAGGCTCACCCACTCCATCCCTCCGAGGGCTTTCAGTTCCTTCCTGCGGCTGTGCCGCGGAGAGGAGAGGGCACAAACCTCGCTGCAGCCCGTGCTCCTGCTGGAGGCTCTGCCAGGCTACAGGAAACCAGGCAGAGGGACAGCCACGAGCACAGGGCTCCATCCAGACCTGGCTGTTCCCACAGCCTCCTCCTCTGGGCACTGCTCCTGCTTTCCGCTCTGCACAGCACTGCACTAATTACACTAATTACACCTCCGCTCCGTCCCTACCCTACAAGAGCTGGAGGTCACCCTGTCCCAGTTCAGCAAGGACCAATCAATAAATACAAACGCAGAAATAAAAATACTAACGAGGGTGTCGCTGGCAGAGCCTCCGGGACAAGGAGATAAAAAGGAACCCTTCAGCCCCCGAGCCTGTCACCCACCACACCCCACACCATGGCCTTGCACTGAAGGATGTCATTAACACAAACCTGGCCTTGAGTATTTCATGAGCTAATTCACTGAACGAGGCACCTGCAGAGCGTTCTTTAGAGAACAGAGGAACAAGACCAACGTCAAACGTACCGGTTTATCAAATCTGGCAGTGCCAGGTAAAGCTCCGACTCCCAGAGGGATCAATAACCCCTCAGTCACCCAGGCCACGCTCTGCCAACAGTCACCTCTGGACAGGCCGGGGGGAGAAGGTCAGCACAGCACCGAGCCAGTAACACCACATCTGAGAGAAAACCACAGCCAAACTCCCCAGAAACGTCACCCAGCCCACAGGCCTTGGACACCTCCATGGATTTCCTGTGCAGGCAGGTAAACTCTGCTTGTCTGAAGCAAGCACATTTGTATGCTGTCCTGCTTTAATCTGCATTTCCAGAGAAACCTAATTGTGGATTCCTCTTCTCATAAAAACAGGATTTAATTCTCACTCAGCAAGTTATGAGGCAGCAGGAAAAAAAATGTCGAGGTAAAACTATTACAATCAGCTTTGTTACTCTCTGCTTATCTTAGAAATCAATATAAATACAGCAAATCTTAATTTAAATATTCTGAATTTAATAGCAACTTGTCAGTAAAACCTGGTGTACTTGGAGTCTTTTTCTTTAAATCAAATTACATGCTTTGGTTGCTACCAAGGCTGGGAGATTTAATTCAATACACAAAGCATAATTCCAACCCTCTTGTGTTAAAAATATTCTTTAAATAAATAATAGATCAAAGCAGTGTCACTTTGATGGCATATGCAGTCCATGGAAGGGGGAGAGGAAGGATTAAATGTTTTCAGAGCAGCCCTCGTGGAGGAAGGGGCGGGGGACACCAGTGAATTCTCACTTATTTTCTCTAGATTTACCACTCATTACTCTGCTGATTTGATTCTCCCCTTATCAGAGCTCTGCCTTCTAAAGAACCTTCAACTTCATATAAACTCTGGGGTTTTTAGAGCAACAAAGCAAGATGAAAAGAAGAGTCATTCCACTCCCAAATCTGTGAATCACTTCCTCTAACTGTAGTAGAGCTCGGCTCACTCCCCATGACTCCTCGATGAATAAGGCAAAATCTGCCACTGCCTGTGGCTTTCATGATTCACAGGGAAAAATGCCACAGATTTACCTGCACTGGGACTGACAGAGCCTTGTTTGGGTCGACCTTTGAGAACTTCTTCATTGAGAGACAGGCTGGGGTGTTTAACAACAGGTAATGGTCCCCAGCCTAGGCCGTGACAAGTTCATTTATCAAATCCAAGGTAATGGGACGTTTTCCACACTCAGCTCACAGCCAGAGGCACATCCCCTCCAGCCCTCAGGAAACTCTGCAGCAGCATCCCAAAGGTAAGAGCACACCTCAAGCCCATCAGCCCTGGCTTGTGGAAAAGGGAGGCGAGAGACAAAGCTGCAGAGAATTGGGGAAGAGGACAGCGCCTCACACAGTGGGACTGCAGGGAAGGAAGGGGCTGTGCTGGGGTCTGGGCTGCAGGAGCAGATGGACACCAGGGGCCGTGGGCACTGACAGGGCTGCAGCAGCACTCGGGTCACGGGGGGACAGAGCTGGAAGGCAAGGAAAGAGGAAGAGAGGAAACTTCCTGAAGACAGCTAAAACAAGAAGTAATTAATTTACGACGCCAGAGAGCAAAACAAAGCAGTTCAGGAACAAAAAGGGCAAAAATCAACAGCCCATCAGTTTCCACCCTGATGGCACAGGCTGCCGGGTCACTGCCCTCACACCACCACTCCAAACCGCTTCACAGGAAAACCCCACAAACCCCAAGGTCCTGGGTTTTTCTCCAGGTGCTCGATTCACTGGACAAACCTGTCACACCCCAGCTGCCACTTCCAGCCAGGCCATGGGAAAACAGCAGCATGAGTGAGCTGCCCTCCACCTTCTGCTCACGGACACCAGGTCAAACCAGATTAGATTTTATGAACTATTTTGCAGGATTAGCTCGAGCTCGCTGGGTGGAAATATTTAACAGACATCACCCATGCAGCATTCCAAACCCCATCCTCCTCCCCTTCCCTCCCCAGATGAGGTTCTACGTTCATTATCTCACATTAAGCACTCAGGAGACAGCCAATGACAGCTCAAAAGGGGAATAAAATACAAGACATGAAAAATCACTGCTGAGATTTAAAAGTAATGAGGTTGAGCATTCTCGAATCAGCTGCTCTTTCTCTCTCAAGTGTCTTTACATGCTTTTGGTATCTTCCCGTGCACCTGTTCTTAAACAAAAAGTAATTATACACAACAGCAAGTTTGTCCCAGCGATCCCTGATCCAGCTGCCCAGATACAAATGACACCTGAGCTGCACCACTGGCCCTGGTACGAAGTTATTTGGCTCAAGCTGACAGTGAAAGCAGAAGGGCTAAACCGAAAATTCTAGATTTGCTTCTATTTTCTCCTTTTGCAAGAGTCAGACGCAGAATCTTGGAGAGTGACCCAGGGCGCAACCCCACTGAGCTCGTTCCCAGAGAGCAGCAGCAACAAGCACAAGGTTCATGGCACAGGAGAGTCCCAGAGGGGGAAACTGCGGCTCCACGGGGGTCAGGAAGCCGGAGCTGGGCTGCGATGTTCAGCAATGGTAACAAGCACCTGAAACATTTAACACCAGCCGCGGAGAACCCCCGATCACCCCCCCGAACTTGTGCTGCTGCTGCACAAGCTATTGATCAGCCCAACCAAGGCAAAGTCATTCCCAAATTAGAAACAGGCAACTCTGCAGATCAGGAAATAAGGGAACAGGATGCATCCCAGGAAGGCAGAGGCAACTAAAATAGACAAGCAAGCTCATCACACCTCCACAGTCTGCTGGAGAGAGTCTCCTCTTTGCCAGAACCCTTTGGAGCAGAGCACCCAACGTGGTGTCTGTGCTGCCTTTAAATCACACCCAAAACGCTCAGTTCAACCCAGCAATGGTCTGCCAAGTCCCATTTTCAGTGCATGATTCTCCTCATAGTTCAGAACGTCTGAGAAATATAATCACCGCTCTGGGAACACTGAGACTCAGGCACAGCCTGGTCATATTGGCTCTGCAAAGGAATTACAGCTTGGAGCTTCAAAAAGTTATTCCATCCCATCACAAGAGGGATCATAAACATAACAGAAATCTGGTCACCAGAAAAATTCATAAATATCTATAAACACAAAGTTATGGGTACAAGAACTGTGAGACCCAGAGAAGGCTGGAACCCAAAGCAGGTTCCAAGAACAGAACGAGTGGAGATGATTGTCCAGGACATTTCTTAGGTGCTTTGTTTGCTCTTTAGTGAAACACTCAAGCTGGCACACAGACGCAACAGGGGATCCCAGACTTCCAGCTGGGACACTTCTCTGTCACTCTCAGCACGGTCAGTTTAACACACAACAGGAGAAGCTCCTGCTGCAACACAAGAGTTTCAGCTGATAACAATTTCCTGCCTCCAAAATCCCACAGTCTCAGTTTCTCCACACACAAGGACACCTCCATTTGACATTCCACATAACATGCTGCTGGCAGGCTCCAAAACCACACAGCTCCTGTGCACCTTCACCTCCAGACAGCTGCAATTCCTGCACCCATTGACCTGGGGCCTGCCCCGTGCACCTGCTGGGCTCCAGGGCTCCTTCTGACCTCCTCCATTTTATTGTCCTGCCTAAAACACACAAAGTGCCCAAGTTTCACTTAAATAGCTTAAATGATGGAGCTGCTCAAAGAGCCCAGTGCCGTGGGCATCGAGTCAGTACTTCTGACCCATCTGCAGGTTTGTTTCCCTAATTCCACACGACTGGGACACAAACTATCGGATCGACACCCGATGTTTCATCTGACAACACCTCAGCACCCTCTGAGCTCCGACTCCCTTTTCACCTGTCCCCCGACTGCTCCTCCTCCAAACCCCATCCTGCCCTGGAGCATTACCCGGTCCTTCATCCTCCAGCTCTGAGCCAAAGACTTGGAGCCTTCGATCTTCTCGCAGTGCCTTTTCTTCATAAAGGCCAGGGGCAAGTTCCAGTCCGTCAGGTCGGACTCATCCTCCTCCCCGAGCCCCAGGAGAGGGGACTGCAGCATCTCAGACTCCATGGGCGGGGAAGCGCCGGGCAGCACGTGAGCAGCGATGTCCAGCCCGGCACCCAGCGGGGCCGGGGGTCCCTCCGGCCGGAGGGGGGGAGGACGGGGCAAGGGCAGCGGGGGGCGGCGCTCCCCGGTGCGCGGGTAAGGACGGACCCGGGGCACGCAGCGCCTTCACCTGGCGCAGGCAGCGGCCCCGGCCGGGCTCGGTGGCGCGGCCCGGGGAGGACCGAGGGTCCGGCGGGGACCGGGCCCGGGGCCTCCCTCGCACCTCTACCCCC
>VZTD01001658.1:0-47377 GCA_013397725.1 Rhagologus leucostigma
GTGAGAAACTAGTGCAGGGGGAGATTTAAAAAGAGGTTATTCTTGCTTACCTGATTATTCCATGTTACTGTATCTTTCCATTCCCAAAGAATAAGTTGTTTATCAGACCCACCAGAAATTAACTCTGCTTCAGAAGCTAAAAAATAAGTTTTGGTTAGTTTAGTGTACACTTAACTTTGTAACAGCAACACAAGCAGTTCTGCTGGTTACTGCTCACAAAATATCACTGGGAACCAAAGCTCCCACCAAAATAAAGTATGGTTAATAGGAGCTGCACTGTGCAGAACAGGTTAAGAGCAAAGATATTCCCTAAGAAAACATAAAGAGAAAATTCACAGAACTATTTAAATTTCTGTATGAAAGTGGTAAAAATACCTTTCCTAAAGACTCTCAAATCCAACAGTATAAATTAATCTTTTGGGTTTTCCTTTGGTCTTTTCAGAAGATAGGAAAATAAAGCAAGAGAAATCTAAACGAACACAATTCAAAGCTTCACAAGAAAATTTAATTCCCAAGTTCCCTGAAAATAACTTCTTTTAATCATTTTTAAGAAGAATGTGTTTTAGTGCAGCCAGCTGAAAGGATAGCAGTTTACATCACCATTAAAAACTAAAGTTTGCACCTCAGTACTTCTCAAAAAAAGCAACCAGCACATTACATCAGCAGTCTAATCAACGGCCCCATTTCTCTTTATCAGTAAGTTTTCATAAACGCCTAAGGGCAAGAATATGTGCCTATGAAAAGTCTATGCTACACAACGTTATATCCTGGAATTACTACCCACCAAAGCCTCATAAGTGTCTCAAACACTTATATCTATCTAAAGATTTTTTTTTTCAGCACATGACCTCTATGCAACTTAAGAGCTTTATACTCAGAGATTGCTCAAAAGACACTGCAAATCAGTTTACAGAGTCAAAACACGCAAACCTCCAAACCTTCCTGAAGAGATTGGTGGCAGAACAAGCAGCACAAGCCATTGACCTGTGTGAGCTGCTGCAGTCCCAGGCAAACATCCTCCTGGGGTGCCCTTGGCTGTGGGGTCGAGAGTAGAGATCCCCTCACTGACCAGGCAGCTCACCTAGGTTTGGCAGATCACATTCCTGCAGACTCACCTGTTAAAATGAGGCCAAACCTCGAGTACTGTGTCCAGTTCTGAGCTGCTCAATTCAGGAAGGGCACTGACGTGCTGGAGCAGGTCCAGAGATGGGCAATAGAGCTGATTAGGGTCTGGAGCACACATCTTATGAGGAGGAGCTGAGGGAGATGGGGGTGTTTAGCCTAGAAAAAGGAGGCTCAGGCGGGACCTTATCGCTCTCTACAACCATCTGAAAGGAGGCTGCGGCCAGGTGGGGGTTGGTCTCCTCTCCCAGCTAGCAAGTGAGAGGATGAGAGAACACAGTCTTAAGCTGCGGCAGAGGAGGCTGAGATTGGATATTAGGGAAAATTTCTTCATAGCAAGGGTGATCAGACATTGGAATGGGCTGCTCAGGCAGGTGGTGGAGTCATCGTCCCTGGAACTATTTAAGGAAAGACTGGACGTGGCACTCAGTGCCATGGTCTAGTTAACACGATGGTGTTGGGTCATAGGTTGAACTCGATGATCTCAGAGATATTTTCCAAACTAATTGATTCTGTGAAAATCCCTACTGGGAAGCTGCGCTTAAGGCGAGAGGATGCACTGCAAGCGCCGTAACCCCCTACTTCCTTCAGTGTACAGCCCAGCCCCGCTGTTGCCGACCCTTCCCCGCCTTCTCTCCCTTGCAAGAGCAGCAGTGCCCGCGGCCCGAGGGGAGCCGGCCCCGGCCCCACCGCGCCATCGCACGCCCGAGGGGACGGGGGGTGCAAGGCCGAGCTACTCACCGCGGTCCCGCCGGCGGACCCAGCGCACGCAGTTCACCCTGCCGGTGTGGCCACGGAGCGCGGCGACCGCCCGCCTCACCTGCGGGACAGACAGACAGCACCGAGCGTGAGGGACCGGTTCCGGTCCCGGTCCCGGTCCCGGCCGGAGTCCAGAGCACGTCAGCTCACCGCCGGGTCGTAGAGGACGACGTCGTGGCAGCTGCCGAAGGCGAGGAGGCCGCCGCGACCCCAGGCCACGGCGCCGCCGCCCGCGCGGTTGGCGCAGCAGGCGATGTGACAGAGGGACACGGGCGCCGCCATCTTCGCCGCCGCCGCGTGCGCGACCCCGCGCGGCTCCCGTGGCAACGACCCCGCGCGGGGCGGGGCCTGAGGCGGGCGGGGCGCGGGGGCCGCCGGGCAGAACGGCGCGGGCTCCTGTGGGGTTTGTCGGGGGAGATTGGAGTTTTTGTCTTTATTGCACCTTTTGCCGAGACCTCAAGGGCTTAAAAAGGTTAAAACTTTTCTGTTTGTTGGTTTATGTGAAGAAATTCCTCCTAATGTTCAACTTAAATCTCCCCCGGCGCATCTTAAGGCTGTGTCTTCATCCTGTCGCTGGTTGCGTGGGAGAAGAAACCGACCTCTACCTGGCCACAACCTCCTTTCAGGGAGTTGTAGAGATCGATAAGGTCCCCCCTGAGCCTCCTTTTCTACAGGCTAAACACCCCCGGCTCCTTCAGCCACTACCCATAGGATTTACCCTCTGGACCCTTTACCAAGTGGATTCCACTTGAGCTGCGAGAGAGCTGAGATGAGTATCAGAGATCACGTCGCTGTTACCCATTCCTGGGCTGTTTCCATCCCCTTTGAAGCCACCTCCTGGCAAGGAATCATGCTCAAATTCACTCTCTGACGTCGGGATGTATTCAATACTACCGTGTATGATGTCCTAAAATTACTGTCATAGAAAGCATGAGAATTTGCAACTGAGCAATGGCCAGGCTCAACGGCTTGATCTGAATATGTTTGAACACCTCTGCTTTTCAGGGAAAAAAAGATGAGAACAGAGCAATTAGTGAATTCCATCTGTTACATTTTTATTTTTTCAGTTTTTGATACATTTATTGCCCTTCCTGCACAAACAATTAAAATCAAATCAAGAAAAAATAAGTACTGCAGTAGTATTTTAGTTTTACTTGCATGGTCGCTGGCCTTGAGAAGCGGGGTCACAGTACAGGGTATTACACTGTGTAGATGTACTCAAATTGTGTCAGCCACTTGGCTTCATTGGTTCAAGGATTTTGCCAGTTCCCAGTAGCCGCAGGTGCAAACAGCTGCCCCACAGGCTGAGTATGAGTCTCAGCAGGACCTTCAAGACATCCAGTTTGCCTCCAAATGCACTGCCCCACACATGCAGAAGGCACTGGAGCAGAAGCCAGGCTGAAGTATAAATGGAGAGCTCTGCAACGCAAGTGTGGAAAGGGAGAGAAACAGAGATATGCTTCCTGCCTCCTGATCACACCCAGGATATCCTGAAATAATAGAAACTGAACCAAAAAAGCTGGAAAGTCTGTGCTGGAGGGAGAAGCTGGCTTTACAAGGCTGTGCAGGGAATGGGGCAGGAGGTGGGAGCAGGAAGAGAAAGCAGCGAAAAGCAGGCATCCAGAGGAAACACTCTGCATAGCACGTGGAACATTTTGGGCCCTAAACCTCTCCTGCCAGGCCTTTATCTCCCCGTGTGTTCTTGAATCCTGGCTGTCGGCAGCACTGTAACCTGACACAAAAACGCTGCAGATAGGCACAGTTTTTTTCCAGTGGGTATGAGAGGAAGGAAGCTGTGCCTGATCACACGCAAGATACAGCCAGAAATGCTAGCTGCTAGGGGAACAAATGACTCCTTGCAGAAAAATGCATGGATCCAGTCATCAAAGCGTGCCTTAACTGAGGAGTGCTGTCTTGAGCTGCCAAGGATGGCTGCGCAGCAGTCAGGTTGCACAGCAACCCCTTCTCAGCAGGCCTTGCCAGGGTTGGAGTCAGGGCTCCGGCAGAAGGAGATCGGGCACTGCCAAAGAGCTGGGTCATGTTACAGGAGTTGGCGTCTGTTGCTGTGGGAGCAAAGCTGGCCCTGGCTGTGATTGTAGGCATAAGTGTAGGCTTTTCCAAGATGGATTGGGTGAGAGACTCCTCTGTGACACAAAAAGTTAACTCAACTGATAGATAACCTGCTCTTTTGCTGTCCTGTAAACAGGAAGATCTGAGATGCTGCTTGTGTTGCAGAGATCAGGGGTGTGTCATGCCTGAGGGTGCAAAGGCACTGTGGCCCAGTGCTGCAGGATTTTGTGGGGCTGATCCTTGCACACCTCAGGGACGTGTGCTTTCCCGGCCAGTTTGAGATACCACGTTATTGAGGGCTGCTAGTGCCAAGTACTGGCAATGATTGCTTCTTTTCTCCAAAAAAAGGTCTGTCACTGTCACCCCTGTGCCACCCTAACACAGTCCAACACCGAGAGAACTGGGATAAATCAACACAGAATATGGACTTAAAAGCACCATGAGGAATGCTGTAGCAGCACCATGGTGCCATGGCTAAAAAAGCACAGGAAGCTGGATTTATGTCAGGACAGATCAGCCCAGATGAGCCTAGTTTTTTAATTTTCATTAAGTATTATGTCTGACCAAGCCCTCATTCAAACAAAACCCTGAGCCTTTGGTCAAACCCAAGGAAGTTTTTTTGTGAATTCTGATGTTACAGGATCTTCTTTTGAAAACTGAAATATCTGGAGGATATTGTATGAGAAGTTTATAATATTGTTGTAATTGGATAATTACAACAGAAAAAGTATGCCTTTTACGAACACATACTTTCTAATGAAGTAATAGTGATGGTCGGTGATGTTACAAGGATGGAAAAGGACATACTCTGGACTTGTCACCAACTGCCAGTCTTCATTCACAGCTAATGTCCTCATGGAATTAAAATCTCTTGTAGAGGCCCAGAGAAGCTGGTGCTTCCTTCCCCTTCAGAGTGGGTCATCACATCGTCCTTGTTTTCCTTCATATTCCCAGAAAATAACTGCTTTATTTTTCAGAAATATATGTAAAAATAAGCTTCCTCTTTTGCCCCCTTTGGTTTAATTTTTGAGACACGGGAGGAACTCAGTTAATTGAACATCAGAGATGGTTGTTATGGTGCCTAAGCAAACTTCAAAAGTCACTCCATAGTTTTGTTCATATCTTTTATGTGTCGCAGTTTGGTTCTGCCAACGGAGGTACATCAGCAAACTCTGATAAGGGAGATACTACTTGAACAAAAGTTTTCTTGATCTTGAAATAAATTTGCCAGTTAGTTAGGCATTGGAAAAACTTCTGTTCCAACAGTAATTTAGTAGCAATACAGTAATTTTGTATAGTGATTTTGTATAGTAATAGTAATTTTGATGGTAAACTTAGGTCTACAAGTGAGGTTTTGCAGGCAGAGGTGGCTTAGTGCAATTTACGTGCTCCGTACCCAACTAAGTTATGCCTGCAGCTTTATTAGAGAGACAGAGGAAATACAACACTAATCAAAAAGTTATATTTAGTGTTTAATGTAGTTATCTAACTATGTCTAAACATTGAGATGAAAATATAATAATGTTGCAAATATGTGAAAGCAAAATTTATTGCTTTCTTTTATTGGGTGAAATCTTGATGTACAGGAATGTGTTAATAGACAGGAGTCATTCTACTTGATACTATGAAAAGCAGCAGTCACATGTTAGGTTTACAGTTTAATTATATGTAGTTTAATTCTATAGAAGAAAGTTCAAAAGTGGTTAAATGAGCAAAGCGAATACTCAAAGGCTGGGGGCCTTGTTCTTCTTGTAAGCTGTTGAACTTAGCTTGTCTTTATGTGTCTTCATTGTATACGTGCTTATGAAGTAATCCCTAATGAAACTGCCTCATATACAAGTTACTGTTCGCTATTTTTACTGTTGTTTGCCTCCAATAGCAACCTGGACAAGTAGTGCCTGGTGAATGAGACAGCTAGTCAGTATTTTAATTTCTCCTCATTAGTTATATCAGGGCCCTAGGCTTAATTTGTTGTACATCAGTCTTTTCTGTACAGCACAGAATTATCTTTTTCTTAATAGCCTTCTTTTTTCTTTACTTTTTTTTTATGCCACAGCACCTGAATGTCTCAGGAAGACAATTTATGAGTTGCATTTTTCTTTATAAGATAACTCTTAGGCAGAGAGGTATTATTATATTCATTTCCTGGGGTCAATTTCTCCCTAGACCAGAATTCATAATAAAATCACAGACTCATAGAATGGCTTGGGTTGGAAAGGACCTTAAAAATCACCTGCTTTCAACCCCCTGCCATGGGCAAGGACACCTTCCCCTAGACCAGGTTGCTCAGGGCCCCATCCAAACTGGATTTGAATACTTTCAGGAATAGGGCATCCACAGCTTCTCTGGGAAACCTGTTTCAGTGCCTCAGCACCATCACAGTAAAGAATTTCTTCCTAATACCTAAACTAAACCTGCTCTCTTTCAGTTTGAAGCCATTCCCCCTCTACCTATCACTTCACTCCTTGATAAATAATCCCTCCCCTATTCTCTGTAGTTTCCACCCGCTTTAGGTACCAGTAGGCTGCTCCAAGATGTCCCTACAGACCTCTCTTCTCCAGGCTGAACAACCCCAAATCTCTCAAGTACCATCTATCTTTAGGAGTAAAATGCCCATTGTGGAAAACAGCATTCAGGAGAGTGGCAAACTATCCACAGCGTCCTTTGCATCCGGCTTGGATTGAGAGCATTCAAAACTTGGGAATCAGATTCCAGCCCTGGGACACTTCTGATAGCTTGTGCCAAGGTTTCATCTGAGGGATCAGAGCTGGAGTACTGTGAAAATAAATATTGAACAATAGTGACCAAAATCATAAAGATGAGTTTAAATAACTTCCCAGCTTCACAGAGGATACCCTGTACAACAGCTGGGAACAACTCCATTCCTTTTGATATCTTAGAAACAGATCCAGCCTCTTCCTTTTTTCCAGCTGTGGGATCTGTGTTGGAAGGCATTCTACTGCATGAGGAATACTAATTTGTGGATTTGCTAGGATTTCCTTCCCTTGAGCATGCACCTACCAGATTTGCTGCCAGAAGGGATGACCAAGGAGAAGTGACCAAGTTGAAGTGTCATTCTCAAAGTTACTAATTAAGTCCATTAAAATTCAGCATCAGACTGTTTTTTAACTGCCATTGGAACAATTCTGGAATTGTGAGTCCTGCATTCAATAAAAGTTAGGATTTCTAGTGTATCTTGAGTATAGTGTAAGCCTGGGGCATCCTTTCCAAATACATTTCTCAAGATAAAAATGCAGATATTGTTACTCCAATAGATTTAATTTAAAATGTTTAGAGTACGTTTTTAGAAACAATTTTTCCTTTAATTCATCTCACTGAAGACTGAAAGTTGAATGATGCTGGTGAAAGATGTTGAACTGAACAAATCTTAACTATAGCTATTTCCATTTTTCTTGAAGGCTGTATTTTAAGTATTCTATGAATAGCTTAAATCCCCACTGCCTAAATGGATTTCTGATTTTCTAAAGAAAAAAAAAACCCTAATTATTTAGAAATATAACTCTAAATTAGTTCTCCAAACAATGACTGTAATTGCTGGCTGAAAGAAATTCCGCATAAAATCTCTCCGATATTCTTTTTTTTTAAGGAGGACCTAACACAAACATGACCTAGAAAATTACTTGGGTAAAAAAAAAAGAGAAAAAGGATGAAACAGCTTGTCACATAATCAAACTGATTATGCATTATGTTTTTGAAACTGAAGCTCTAAAAAGAGACATGATAATGGGCATTCATTCCAGAGGGCGTACGTGTACAAACACACATGCACACACACACAAAAGAAAAAGTACGTGGAAATGCCATCTGGAATAATTGAAATAATATTTTACACTTAAATTCCGTATTAGCAGCAGTTCTTGTAGGACTTGTATAGCATATTGTTCCACACCATAGAATAATACCTCCCAAACCCAAAAATAAATTTTGTAATAATCTCCTGATGCATGTCTTCATGCTAATTTAAAAACTCCAACCTAAAATGTTGAGTTAATACCAGTTGGTGGTTTTATTTGTATACACACATGTTTATGCATGCAGCCACATCCACAGCATAAAATGGGTTTGATCATGAAGGGGTTTTGTACAAGTTACATAATCTCCAGAAGGATATGCCCGATCCAAAGCCTTCAGCAGTCAGATTCCCAGTATTTGATGAGGTGCTGAATCAGAGGTCCGGTTGCTGACACTAGGAACTGGCAACCTTTTTTATCTGTGTGACACTGCCACACTTCCCTGCTCTTTGTCACTGTCTCACTCCCAGTAACTTGGTGAGCACAGGTAGGAAAATTAATAACCTTCTATCCTGCAGGTCTGAAGCTGTTGAGGGTTTCAGCTCGGGGGAAGTACAAACAGCATTACAAGTTTTTATGAGGAATCCCCATTCCCAATGCTAAGTTCTCAAAGACAAATGTCTGCTGCGTCTCACAGCTGCAGAGAAAAGAGGAACATGACACAGCATATCCTGCTCATAGAGCAGCCTGCTTGTGTTGGGTGAAACTTCCTCTCCCAGGAAAGATAATGAAAAACTCTCTTGTTTCTGTCAAAATATGGTTTCCTTTTGTAAAATGGGGGGTGGGGGGTGTTGTTCCTTTTTTTATTATTATTTTTTCACTATTGCACATTCATGTACAAAGTTTCTGTAGCAGACAACAACTTCTTTAGAGAATTTGATGAGCTGCTTTACATTATAGATGAAGTTGTGAGAAAGAAAAGCTTGAACCTGTCCCACCAGTGGCCAAAAAGTCCATGGTGCCATTCAAGTTGGAGTTGGCATCACAGGTGACTCCGTTGTTTTTCCCCTGTCACCCACACCAGGACACAGCCCAGTCAGACACCACAAGCCACAGAGGAGAAATAAAAAATACTTTATTTTGAAGGGGGGAAATGTGCTTTCTATTTGATGTGGCTCAGCTTAAATGAGTGCCTCAGAGGAAGACTTCATACCACACTAGCATTAAGAAAACGTTGCTAACAAGAAAGGTATTTCCTACAGAGATATAAGACTGAATAATAGTTGATGGTAAAGAAATTTAGAAGGGAAAAATACTGAGTGAGTGAACATGGGGAAAAAAAATACCACTGATAAATCAGTTAAAGCATACCAGATTGGGAAATTGCAGTGTACTGAACAGGAAATTGTGATACCTCTTCAGATTTAAGGTAGTGGGATCTGCTTTGGACCTAAAGCTGGAGTTCAGCCTCCTTCTTCTGCATAATAATTCTAAAAAACATACACTTAGGACATCGAGTTAATATTTTGATACTTAAAATTAACTCACTGGATAAAATAGAAAAAATGAAAATTAGTTTGCATAAGAAAAACACCATGGAACAGAAAGAACATGAAATATGAAAATATAAAAAGCTGCATCATTTTAACCATTTAGAAAAACACATACAACATACAGCTGAAGCTGGCATTTCCAAGCACATTATTTTTAACTCTCACATGCTAAAGTGTTTTGAGGCAAGATGTTTTGTCTACATTTCCAGTCATAAATAGAACCATTTAAAGAAGTAAAATACTGAAGCAGGGATGTCTAGAGAATCAGGGCAAAAGCAATCTCTGCACCAGTGAGCCTTACAGAACATTCTGCAAATAGCTTTGCATGAAAGAACCAGGCAGAAGGGGCACCTACCAAAAGCCTCCAGTGCACACTGAAATTCACTCATGAGAATCAAACTTCTGCACACTCAGCAGTAGTAACACTCAGAGAGTAGATGCTTACCTTTCATGCTGCATTAATTGTTAAGAAAACCAAACTTACACCAGGCTAGAGTAAATTTTTACCTCATTTTGAGTGCATAAAAAATTCTCATTTCACTGAGAAATATTGTCAAGGTAAATTGCAACATGCGTCGTAGTTCCTTCCCGAGTTCTTCCATTTCTTCCATCCAAAGAGCCCATCATCCATGTAATCAGCAATTGCAAAACTTTGCATTTGCCAGGTATTCCCTACAGTCCAAGACATGGAGAGCTACATCCCCACATACAAATTGTGGGGAAAACAGGTTGGAGAAAGAGATCTGGGAATTTTGACTTGATTTATGGATGGCAATTTGAATACAAGTCAGCAGTGTGCCCTGGGCCAGCCGCATCTTAGGGTGCATCAGGCACAGCATCGCCAGCCGGTTGAGGGAGGTGATTATCCCGCTCCGCTCTGCACCGGGGCGGCCTTACCTTCAATATTGCGTGCAGTTTGGGCACTACATTGTAAGAAGGATATCAGAGTACTGGAGTGTGTCCAGAGAAGGCAACCAACTTGACAAAAGGTCTTGAGGGCAAGACTTCAAGGGGTGGCTGAGGTCACTTGGTTTGTTCAGTTTTGAGCAGAGAAGGCTGAGGAGTGGCCTCATTGCAGTCTACAGCCTCTTCAAGGAGGGCAGTGGAGGAGGAGGTGCTGAGCTTCTCTCTCTGGTGACCAGCAATAGGACATGAGGAAATGGAATGAAGCTGTGTCAGGGGAAGTTCAGATTCTTCACTGCAGTGGTGGTTGGTCACTGGAACAGACTCCCCGGGGAAGTGGTCGTGGCATCAAGTCTGTCAGAGTTCAAGGAGTATCTGGATGATGCTCTTAATTATATGGTGTAATTTTAGTTAGTCATGAGAAGAGCAGGGAGTTGGACTCAATGATCTTTATGGGTCCCTTCCAACCTGAAGTATTCTATGATCCTCTTCCTAATCTGTCATTACCTTCTAGAAACTTTTTTTTTCCTTTTCATATCCTTTTCCCTCTCCTATTCACTTCCCTGTTGCCTTAACTTCTGCACTGAGTGTTTTGCAGAATGCATTGTGTTCAAGGTGCTGGCAATCCTGAACGTCCCTGTTCTACTGGGCCTTGTACACAGGGCTTGACCAGCCTCTTCATAAGTGTGAGCAGCCCTACATGGGAGCCACTCCACACCAGCCTGAGCTGCACTGATGTCTGTGGGATGGAGATAACCTTCTACGCTGTTGAAAGACTGTCTGCTAGCTGGACAGCCTGCTCAGATAATCCATAACTTACAAAACGGTTGAGAAAGGTGACTTTTGTGTGGATCAGGGGGTGGAGCACAGCTCTCCTGCCTGGGAGAGGGCTGCCCATGGAGGAGTGAGTGATTAACTCAGCTGGTTGGAGCATGATGCTAATAACACCAAGGTCACTGATCCCCATATGGGCCATTTATTAAGAGTTGGACTCAATGAACTTTCTGGTCCCTTCCGACTCAGACTATTCTGTGTGATCATATTTCTATGTGACCCCTGTTACTGTAACCCCGAGCAGGCTCAGGTTGGTGCTGGGCTGCCTAGCCAGCAGGGTCCTTGGGCTGTGCCAGGTTGCACAGGTTCCCTGCCTCCAGGGTCACCTCACCTGCATCACAGTCAGAGCTGCCTGCAGGAAGCTCCCACACCATACCAGCAACTTTGCCTCCTATGTGGCCTTGCCTGTATCTAACCATGCAGCAAAAAGTCCTGTGAGCATCCTTTGGGAACAGAGTTTTCTTGTGAGAAAATCCTGTATTAGCTCAGAGAATCAAAAGGGGGAGAATGGGAGAATGTCTCTCCATGGACAGGATCTGCTCTGCATGGAATTCCTTGGGGAAATCCATCTGGCTCCATCTGATGCTGCATGAGCACAAGAGTGCCCAGCATCTGAAGAGATATAAAATGTACTCACTGTATATATAGTCCTCTTCTTTTCTTATTGTGCAAAACCTGCTATTTTATGAAGTTTTTTAGTTTTCTAACCTTTCTTGTTGATAGCCATAAGAAGCGCTGCTCCGTCCCTTTCCCCCTTCACCTCACCCCCTCCCCAGTGCAGAACAACCTCCTCTGCCTTTTCCCCACTGCAGGTGTAACCCTGCCCTCTAAGCCCACCATCCCTCTGCACCATTAGCTCACTTCCCATCTCACAGCCCTGAGAGCCAGGCCATAGAAAGACTTTGAGATGCTCATGAAATGGCATAAAGTCCAGGTACAAGGGGCTAAAAGATTCTGTCACCCACCTCAGTGTGTTTGCACTAAATTTATATTTCTCATACTATAACATATCCCTTAAAAACAAAAAAAAATGCTATAGAAGTTGAGAGATCTGCACTGAAGAGTTGCATACACGCCTCGTGCACAAATCAGCTAAACCAAGCTGAGGAGCTGCGTATCATCCCCAGACTATTCATGTGCTTAACGCTACCAAGTCACCCAAAAACATATAGCAAGCAAGCAAGGTAAAGGGGAGCTGCTGAGATGACTTCTACTTGCACACTTCTCTGCTTTTTGTTTAGCACTTTGTGAGACTGGCTTTAAATTATTCTGTTTTCAATGGCCTTTCCTTACTTTTTTTCCTGACTGTCATTAGTCCTTACCTGACTTGGAAGTGCTCAGGATCTGGGGAAGCCAAGGCATTTTGGTTCAGCTGTCAGGTGAGGCTTCTGACAGATGGCAAAACTTTATTCTTAATGAGAAGTTTTCCCACCACAGGTCTCTAGCAAGGGAGTCCTCCCTCCCTAAGCCTGCAGTGAGCCCAAGGTCACTGCAGCAGGACAAGCTCAGGTGAGTATCAGGGAAAAGCACAAGCCCCGGGGGGGTCTGTAACAGACTGCAAGTGGTGGTGTTACCCTGAGGACTGTTCTACCGTTTGAACACCAGGGTAATAATAAGGATGGCAAAGAAAGGATAAACGTTTAGCCTTGGGGAAAACTGGAAAAGGTGCCTTCACATTGGAGCCAAAAAAACCAAAAAAAAAGATGTTATTTACTTGGAGTTTATTAGAGCCTGCATCCAACTGCATCAAACATTAGTCATCTTTATAGGGTTTTTAGTAGAAGGAATGATGAAATTAAAATAAACACGACATTCTTATTTTATAATACAGTACAAAACTGACTAAAGTATTAGCAGGTAAGGTCTAAAACCATTAGCCAGCTTATAATGGTCATATTCTTATTATGGTCATATTTGAATTATATAATCTCTAATTATTCTTTCATATTTTTACATATGTATACCAATGGAATTGTTATCACAATCTTTTCCAAATTCCTGATAAAAGGCATCAATGTGAATAGAAAAATTATGGCATAGTAGTGATTAGCTTTAGGATATCTAAGAGTCATGATCTCTCTCTTGGATATTTGTAACTTTCTGTATAAAAATTTATATCTAAACAATATTTTCTGATCCCCTTTTGAATATGTAACATCTCTTAGGAAGTAAACACAGATTTTCTTGTACTGTATAAAAGATGTCGATGTTCTATAAAATGCTAAGAAAATGTTTTAAACATGATCTTTTTTTTTTTAAACATGAGCCTTTTTTTTCTCCTGAGATCTGTGAAGAGAATATGTTTTCCTTCTTGCTATTTCCGTCACACGGCAGAAAATTTTATTTTCCTTAGTTTAATCATAGAATCATAGCATGGCTTGGGCTGGAAGGGACCTTGAAGATCATCTAGTTCCACACTCCCTGCCATGGGCAGGGACACCTTCCACTAGACCCAAGTTGCTCAGAGCCCTATCCAGCTTGTCCTTGAACACTCCCAGAGATTCAGAGAACTCCTAGAATAAATCTAATCTCGCCATAAACACAAAAAGCAATACAGGAGTTGTCCCAGGCTGATAGAAATTGTTATACTTCTCTTGGAGCAAATCTTTGATAGTTTGCGTCTTCTGAATGTTTGCTTCTGAACTGTGATAAAGAAAGTGGCACTTTATTCTTTACTTTAGTAAGTGTTCAATATGCCCAGTAAGCTATGACATGAATCAATTTATTGTAGCCCCAGCACATTACAAAAAAGCTTTTACAAATGTTGGAAATTTATTCTACCATTTTCAGGACAGCAGTTGAAAAACCAATTGAATAAATTTTAGGTGGGTGTTCATGAAACTAAAAAAAAAAAGGATCAGCATCCTCTTAGACAGATTTTTCCCTTTCTGGTTTTTTTTTTTGGTTTTGTTTTTATGACATAGAAACAGGATGTACCTTCCCTATTTTCTTATAGATAATTGCGTCCAAATCTTTCCAGATATTAAAAATAACTCATTTTCATTTATCTTTGTAGAATACCTGGTGGGGTTTTTTTTTTCTATTTTCTGCATCACTATTATTCCCCATTTTGCTATTTCTACTTGATCGGAACTATACCTTTTTTCAAAAGAGATCATCAGATGCAATTTGACGATATGTTTGAAGAAGCTCTGATAAACAAAGAATGACTAATAGAGGTTTTACCATTATTTCACGTCACTGTTGGCTTCCAGGTGAAAACCTCAGCCTACACTTTTAAGGATGCTATTTGTGTGAGCAGCCTATTGGTTTGTTCAAATATTTTCTCATATTTACCTTTTCTTTCCTTTCTTTCCAGTTACTTTAAGTCCTTACTTGATTCTTACAAGCACATTATTGCATGAATATTTCAAATTTCAGTACATGGACATCCTTCTGCTTTTAGCCTGTATATATTTTGTTCTTTCAAAACTTTAGCAACTATTTTTTGTGTCTAAGAGACTTAAATAGGTTAGCTGTTTATTTTGCTAAGTCAGGTGCTTCTTTCTGAGTAAGACTGGATGCTAAATAAGATTAATGGTAAACTAAATATTATACACAGTTATGAAATATATTAACCAACAGAATTGAATAATATGGCAATAATTTAGTATTTATATGTGTAATAACCATTAAAGGAGAACCATATTAAAGCTCAAAAATCTTCTTGAGCGTTGGAGCCTGAGATAATCTGGTTTAGGGTTTACATTTTGTGATGGCTCCATTGATTTATGTCTCATTTGACAAGAAGGTATCTGATAAAGTGTCTTTTGAGTCATAGGTCAGGAAGATTAAAGAAATTTAAAGTTTTCATATCTTTGGGCTCCAAATCCAAGTTAAGCATCATAAAACAGAGGTGACCTACCTTGCAAAGATGCTGAGTCCCAGCTGGCATGGACATGAGTTGTTCTCACTCATCACATTATCCCATTGAAATCCTCATGTCTTGCCCTGTCTGCTCTCCGTAACATGTGACATCTTCTCTGATCACACATTCCTTCAAATTCTCTTGCCCAGTTTTTTTCCCAAACCTCTTTTCTCCTTAAACCCTTTCAACAAAACGTGTATGCTTATAAATATTTTTAAATTCCATACAGAATTTTAGAAGGCAAGACAATGAATAAAACCTTGACCATGACCTTTTCTTCTAAACCTCTTCTTCCATAATCCCCATTTTTCCCCATGGTGTATTAGTTCCCGTGCTCCAACTCTGTGTAGAGATTTACATTATTATGCTTCTATAAAGAGATTTCACATTTTTCCTTCTTCACAGACAATAATTTATTCCAGACAATGAAATTTTTTTATGTCTGAGCAAATATTGATTAAGACCATGCTTCAGTGCTTGAAAATTGTTAACAATCCTGCAAATCTGCATTTGGTCATTTGTAGATCTCAGTTCTGGGGCTCCAGTTGTCCGTATTTCTGACCACCATCCATCCTTCCCATCCCCATTTGCTTTCTGTAGAAAGAGGAATGCAGTGGAAGGTAACTCCTTTCTCCCTTCCACCTTCCCCCCATGCGTCAATCCAGCCCTACTGTGGAGCCGTGTGAACCTGCAAGATTGAAGGTGATCTGAACTCCAGTAGCCAGAATTCAACTTAAGAAGTCTGGCTTTGCACAGAATTTCTGAGCCAACACTTCTGTCCTGCCAGCTTTGCTTTGCACTAGAGAGCTGTTGCCCACAGCCGAAGTGCAGAGTGGGTTGGCACATTTTGTTATTTCCTAAGTTGCTGCAACAAGTTTTGCCTGAACTTTTTGATCAAACTCCTCAACCCATCGAGTGAATATAATAACCAGGCAAAACACAATATTCGCAAACAAGGAGGCTTCTTATCTGTCAGAGACGTTATTTTTTTCTCTCCTGTTTTCTTTTCCAGCAGCCACATAATGGAACTGTCATCTTTTATCATGAGATGTTGTGATACTCTTCTGTTGCTTTCCTAAGCAACAGAGTTCCTTCAAGGCAAGTACAGTTATGTTTTCAATTAAAGTACAATGTCATAGATTTTTTTCCATTTCCATCTCATTGACATACAGTGAAGGTAAAGAATATATATTGTATTTTCATCCAGTTTGTTCAGGAACTTGAGAACCACTCATCGGTTGGCAGGGCAACTGTACCACAGTGCTTACATAGCTGCTCACACTTAACACGAATTTGCACAAGCGCATCTAGCTCTCAAAAGCGTATCCATCTTCTCAATGTCATTTAATTTCAAGTAGTCACTGACTTCACTGTGTATCATTTAGGTAATACCTTTGACCCCGATGTTCTCTTCCGCATCTGAGTACTGTGATCATTTTGATCTGTTTGTGCAAATGCCCTCCCACACAAAGGCAAGTCAGAGAAATGATACTGGTCTTCACTACCTGGAAACCTATTGCTTTGATAGAGAGGTATTTTGGTGCCATTCCTGAGTCCAGCAAATATTTTTACATTTACTGGTAATATCTGTAATAAAAAGCATTGTCCTTACATAAATCATTTTGGTGGCACTGAAGAAGTGCAGGTTTTGTTTTATTTTTGTCTTAGTACATTTTGGTTTAAAATAAACTTGGTTCGTTTTGCTGAGCATCATTTAGATGACTGGATGTGATGTGCTCTGACCCCTTGGTCTGCTGATGTGCCCCTGTATGAGCTGCACTACAATATACAGGGTTTATGGCGGACACTAGTTAGCCTGCAGCAGCGCTTTTACCACAGCTCACTGAGGTTATAACTTTGCAAATGATAAAACTTAAATTATTTAATCGCCAAACCAGAAGTTAAGTCCTTTTGCTGTCTTTGAATGTAGGCCTGCCAGGAATCCCAGGGACCACTTATATAAAAGCAAATCACCCAACACTGTGTGAGATATTCTGGAAAATTTTTCCAGAACTGCTTCTGTACTGTCTACACAAGCTGTCCTCAGCCTTTGGCAGGCTGGCCAAAGCCATGTATGGCTAGTTTTTGTAAAACTTGGCATCTTCTTATTTCTCCCCCTTGCTGAAAAGAGCTTCTGCCTCTAGGTTGCTTTTTGCTGTGCTATGAAGGCACATGTACTCTCTGCTAATGAAGTATGATGATAGCCTTGCTGATCTTTGCCCCACTCCTCGATTTTCTTCCTTGTTGTTCAGCTGAGGCTGATTTTCAAACCTTTTCAAGAAACTTTAATGAGAAGGAATTTTTGCATGGATCATCCTCCCTCCCACTCATAGCAATTGTGATTTTCTCCTGTTACTTGAGGCAACAATATTTCTGAAGAGACATTTCTTATGTGGAAAATTACCACTTGGAAAAAGGTTTCTTCTCCTATTACTATTTCACAGTTTATCAGGTAGGATCAAGCTAAAATGGCTAATCCTATATCCAGTTTTCAGGCTGTAAACCACATGTAATAATCCTATTTTTAAGTCCAGCAGCAGACATAGGAGGGATTAGATGACTCAGAGGAATAAAAAAGGCTGGGTGAGTATCTGGAAACATTTTCTTGGTCAGTGTCCTGGTTTGAGACAAATCACAAAGTCACCCCAAGACAGTCAGTCTGGAAAAGATGGAACAGAGTTTTCCCCAGAAGAAAAAATAAAACAATTTTGAGTAGCTCGAAACGTTGAAAACAAGTTTGGATGTGATAGCTCGTAGAGGAAGAATGTTGTACTAAAGCAGATAATAAGCAAAAGGGCTTGAGAGTTCTTTCTGATGTTTCTTCTCTATGGAAGGGTAATTAGGTATGTGCACAATTACAAAGCAAATGGCATGCATGAGGATGTTTTCCTCAGTCAGGTTTGTTTTTCTGTTCTTCTAATTTGGCTTTAATTAACACTAACACAAATAGGTTTTTTTCCTGAATATAAGCACAGATATATACTGTGGTTAAGGTTTCTAATCACGCCTGTGGTGCACTTAGGTAATTTCTATTGGTATGAGGGAAAATACCACTTTTTTTTTATGTGCAGCTGGAGCAAATGGTACCCGAGTATAACACTGATAGTCATGCTTTGTTGCGTGTGTGAAATTTAGCAGAGGGAATTAACAACCCAAATGAGCGCTCCCACATGAAGGATAGTATTAAACAAATCTAGCTCTAAGTCCTGACCTTCCTACCCATAATTCCTGTCAGGAGACTTTGAAGTCTGATACTAAAAAGACTGTGGAGCTTGGAAACTGATGACAGCATTTCACAGGTATTAGCATGATAATTAGCAGTCTGTTTAACACATGATTTTAATTTGAAAGTAAGTAATCAGAGTTTAGATGACACTTTGCTTAATTATATTGAGTGTTTGACATGAAAGTAAATTAATAGCAACGTGATTCCCACCATCTGCTACTATTAATACTGGGAAAACCAGTAGAACTCCAAATGCCATATCTTTGTTTTACACATATATTTTTTAATATTACTATCCAAAAAAGATGTTGCATCTTTATATGAAACAATACAGCGCATTCAATGGAAAAATAAAGCAGCCAAAACAGTTCCCTAGAGAGCAGAAGACAGTGTGGGATGTGATTGGGATTGAGCCTGTAGCACCGCCACTGCCTACTGCAGAAGGCAAATGCAGTTCCTGAAGTGTTACACGTTCCAGACTGTGTCCTGGAGTATTTTGAGTGTAACTAGATAAGAAAGGGAAAGAGTACCACTATAAACACTCAACCCTTTTCTGCATGGAGAGAATTGGAAAGAGAGTGCACGTGTTCAGATTTGTCATTATTCCTTATAGTTAACTAAGGCTTCGTACACCCCAGCCTGAGAAAACTGTCAAGTGTTATCATCCCTCAGTTTTACAGCCGGGTTGTTAGAGAGAACATTTCTCTTTGGAAATGTTCTGCCTTGGCATTGTTATGAGGATTTTTTAATCTCACAATGCAAATAATTTCACAATTTAAATATATGAACCATTATCACTCTAATATTTTTCTTATGAGGAATACGTAATTGGAAATTGCTTCGTCTCCTGAAGAGCAGAGTTTTCTATACAAGGTATACAACTCATATCTAACAAAAAAGACTACAGTGAAAATGAATTAGGCAGTAAAACAGTGGAGGTATTTTTAAATGTGAATGTTTACTTGCTTTCAAAACACAATTTGAAAAAGCTGGACAAAGTCTGGAGTATTTCAGAGGGAGACACCATTCCCCATCTAAAACTGTTGTTCCTATGGGTTATCTCCCAGAATGGGTATATTTCATTTATAACCTAGAGTAATATTGCATCCAGCTAACATATGCTATTACTGTGATCTGATACTGTGATCAGGCTGGGACGGGTTGTGCTCAATTTGTTGAGGAGTGGCAATTTTAAAATATTCACGTCTGTAATACAGAGATCCATGACAAAGGTGGGTCAGGTGTGGTACTAGTTCACAGTAGCTTAGGGGTGAAATGGAACTGCCAAGTTATATCTCTTGAGGCTAAGGTACTCCAAGAACACTTCTTCAAATGATGTGAACACTTCAGCAAGAAAGCTCTCTTGTCTCGTGCTAAACAGCAGCAGAACGACTGTGCTTGAGCTGTCTTCTTTACGCTGGCTTTGGCTACTGTGTTTTAAGAATATTTTAGAGATCAGATTAGCTAAAAGAAATTATTTTAGAGAACCTGGAAAAGAATCCATCCTGAGAAAATAAAAAAGCCCAAATGAAAAAACCCCAGCAACTATGCTGAAAACAGCCAGGTTGCACAGAGGCAGAGTCCTGCAGCCAGCAGTCAGCAAGGCACCTACTACCAACAACTTCTAGTGCTTTACAGGGTGCTTGAAGAACAGATTTGAACGATTTCTTGCTGCTCTTGTTTGGTGCTACCTGAGCCTTCTCTCCAAAATTCCTGTCCTTGTTTTAAGGGTAAACAGTGTTAGCAAGCCACAGAAATGATAGATGTTAAGGGCTGTGATTCTCTAGGATCTCAAATGGGCGTTTGTTTCAGTCCTAGGAGATGAAAACAAAGAAATTAAAAATGTTTTTAGCCAAGGAATACAGCGTTACCAGTTCCTGAAAGTGGAAGCAAGGCAATTTTCCCAATAACTTCTGAGACTCCTGAAGCACTATAAAGACATCAGCTTTATGAAAGCATCAATAAGAATTGAGAATCTCCTTGCAAGGAGCATCCCTTAGCAACCAGCCAAATGCTGTTTGGCTTACCCTGTTTTTTCTCTCACCAGTAGTAATCAGAGTACTCCCCCTCCCATCAGGAGTGGGGCAAGTGTCCCTGTTCAGCTGCAGGTTTCCTGCCACGGACACTCTGTGATCATCAGCCACCTCAGGGACACTGGCCGTTCTGGCCATGCTGTGGACGGGCTGGTCTTTACAGGGAAGAGCAGAGGCAGGATTTCCTTTAAACATATATCTGGGCTTTTTGCTCACAGTGACAATCTTTAAACATATCGATAAGGAATATAATTTTTCCAGCTGCCATGCTTAGAGAATATATTTCCCAAAGCATATTGCTTCTTGTTAATTATGAAATTTAATCTACTGCAGGAGTATAGACATTTAAGATATACACCTCATATACATATACACCTCATATACATCCTCAGAAGGGGATGCCGGAAGCCTTTGATTTATGCTTCAGTGGCAATTTAAACTACATGGATTGTAGGTTTGTGAAGACAAAAATATCAACATTAAATATTACTCTATGTTAGCTAACACTTTGCCAAACAAATTGATTTAGGCCATGTAACTCTGATGACAAAATTGAGGTGATCCCTTATAGGAAATATCCTTAATATCCAATTTCATTTTCAGACAGTGTTCAGAGAGCTCCTGAGAATGGCTATGAAATCAGACCAGTTTACCAATTACCACTTTCACAAAAGAGTTGTTTTAAATCTATTCTCCCCTGGAAGTGTCACAGCTCTATTCAGTGAGAGAAAAGTTTGAATGGGGGAATTGGAAATAATTTCTCTTTTTCTCTCCTTCCGTTTTTTTTTTTTAAGATTTAAATAAATGTACAGTGATTGGGCTTAAATAGAAAAAATCAAATACTATTCATGAGCTATATTTATCTCTCATGAACATCCCACACCAGATTTTCCAACAAGCTAAAAAAACCCAGGTTTTTAATCTATAACGATTTTTTCTCTGAGCCTTACTTAGTAGTCCCTTGCAGATTTCCTTGAAGAGGAAGAACATCATATTAGGTGACACATTGCTGTAGTTCTCATATATACTCTCATACAGCATGACAGGAAGGAGATTTAGGTGCAGAGTACTTGTCCAAAATTCAAGCAAAAGGATCTGGCCTTCTGAAACAGTCCTCAGGTTTACACTTGCCATGAAGTATCAGAAGGAACCCAGAACCCTTTGTTTTTCTTTTATGACTTTGTGTATAAATACATGTACACATGTATTTATCAGGTCTTCCACAGATCACCCTGCGTTTCCCATCCTAGTGGTGACTTGCTTTGTTAAACTCTAAAACCAGAGGAGCAAGACATGGATTTGTAATAATTAAAATTTTAACTGGACAAGTATATGAGGAGAAATTAATCACATTATCACAGCCAGAAAATAAAGGCAAACCCCTGCTTTTAACAGAAGAAATAGATTTGCTGTGCTGGATTTCCATGAGAAGACTGGAGTGTTTCCACCCCTAAGAGGGAGCAGTGGCTGCTGTGCTTATACAGTACAGCTGCAGACTCAGTGTGACATCCTTGGGTGGGCTCTGGGCTTTCCCTCTGACAAAGAGATTGTGTGTGATAAAAAGTTAAGAGACGAAATTTAGAGGCTTAGATTTTTACAAAACTGGTTTGGTGTGAAATTCTAGGGGGACAATATTTGCAAATGATGTTGGAAGTAGGCAGAAATTATTAACCACTCCAGCACATCTATTTGCATCTTTGAAAAGAACTTTTCTTTCTTAATTCATTAAATATGTAGTAAAAAAAAAAAAGGCATAAAACCCTAAGAAGATGTTTCTAGCCTATTTTACAAAGTGACTTTAACCACAATAATATCTGAATTTTTATGACTGGCTGCTCTCACCTCTGTAGTCAACAAAGAAAGAGTCAAGGAAAAAGAGTATCTTACTCTCCTGGGTCTATCTGTATTGAGAATTTAGATTATCATACTTACTGGAGCACAAGACAGACTCACCTTCTCTTTACAAGACAAATAAGGGAAAGATGCATCTGAATTTGAGGTAAGCCTGCAAAATCTTGTCAAGTCAATGGTCATATTAAGAAGCACAGACTCATTTCCTTGGTGGTGATCCTCTGAATAAAATATCAGTCTGTTAGACTTGTGCTATACCTATACTTTACATATAATGTTTTATATGTAAATAATTTTACTGTTGTTTACATATAATTTTACTGTTGTTTAGGTATTTATAAAAAGTTATGGGCCTTGATACTCAGGATGGCCATCAAGGGCAAACTTGGCATTTTACTTACTGATTTACTTAGTGATATACTTACTTATAATCACATATGATTATAATGCTGTGACATTCAAATGCAAATCCATGAGGGAACATAGCCTCTAAAACACAAAATGTATTGCTGAAGTGATTTTTAATGCATAAGAACAATTGCAATGGCCCAGACTCCCAAGACAGATATTTCTAGTGGTCATATTTTTATGAATCCCAAACTGGAAGCAGAGTTGTTTCTATTAAACAGGTGGTCCTGTGAACACCAGATCTCAGGAGCCCTGCTTGCTTTCAGAGGGATCTCCCTGCTGAGGTGCAGTCAACAGAGACACACTCTGATGGAAGACTGGGTTCCCTGGCATCTAATAAGGTATAAACTCCAGATGAAGCTTTCCTAAAGTTGTATCTCTCTCCTTTCTCGCCTGCTTTCTTCAAATGTACTGGAAACTTGCATCTTTGAAACTTTTTTTTTTTTTTTTTTAATGTACTTGAAATACAGCGACAGACACAGAGTCCTTGGCTGTGACCTGTATTCATAGGTCATTAGAGGGAAACTGAAATGTATACACGAAAAGCAGTGTCACACACTCTGCATTCATTCACTGGAGGCAGTGTAGAGTGACATGGGCTTTCCTGCCGCACATGCGAGCATAGGAGTTAGCTCTTAGGGCCAGGATGTCAATGTATTTAAATGTTCACTGACTTCACAGTAGATGTGGTGTTTTATCCAAGTCAGAGACTTTGACCCTTGTATTTACAAAGTGCAAACTCATTTAACTCAGTTGATCTGAGAAACACTCCTGATTAAAAAGACTTTATTAGGGATAGCTGTTCATTATGCATACCCACAGCTTCCCAGAGAAACTCATTCTCGGCATCCTGCTGTGACAGAGATTAGTCATTATGCAGTAAAGCTGTACTGCTGGGACCACATTTGCATTATTAAATGAATTAGAGTATTACTTACAAAAAAAGCAGTCCCATAGCTGTGATCACCACCCCCAAATCCAGGCAACTGTGGCCAGCAAATGTTACAGGACGCGTCTCACCATTTGGGAAGAGGACTGCATCCTTAGTCATCTGTCACAGTTAACCAGACTTACACTGGCATCTATAAAATACCATAGAAGGGAGGCCTCATAAAAACTTCACATTAATAGCCAAGTACCTGCTATCAGAAGCAAAGCAGAAGTAGATACTTGTTATAAAACACTACAACAGGGTGTTGGGTTTTTCTCCGCACTGCAAAAAGCCTGCAGCCCCACCGAAACACATCTACATCCAAATTTTACACAGACCTTTCTTCCAGGGCATTGCCTGACCCACTGTTGCCCTGGTCACTTCAGCACACAACTGGGTACTGCTCAGCCAGCCAGGAGCAACTAGCAGTTGAGGTGCAGGCAGGAAAAGCTTTTAAGTGACCACTGTCCAGGCATCTTTTCTCTTTGAAGTATCCTTCTCACCGTAAAGCAAGTTTAAGTAGCTGTGTGGAAGGCATCTTTTTTAGTTTGAACTAAAGTGAACTAGAAGGACTCACACAGTCAGCCTTTGTTCTGGGAGAACACAAAAACGAGCTGAGGGCATTTCACTTTCTTGAATGGCCTCCTGACCATCCTAGGACACTTAAGCTTTTCCAGCCCTTTTCAAGGCAATTTTAAACAGAACTTTAATAAGGTAATGTGTTTCACTTTGAACCTTTGGGAATTAGGAAACTTTACGTGTGGTACAATTAAAAATAAATCCTTATTTCTGTGCAGCTGTAGACTGCCAACTTTTAGCCTCTGTTTCTGCCTGACTTATTCAAGCCGCACAGCATGTAGAACATGGGTCATGGCCACCTTTAGAAATGGGGCTGCTCTTGCCTCTGCTCTCAACCACATCCTCAAGGAGTTAAGCCAGCACACACTACAGCCCAGGGCTGGTAGTATGGCTGGATAGTAAATGAGGGTGTGTGCTTCTATTCAGGTAAAGGTTTAGCAGTTCAGACATCATGTGCCACAATTCAGGCAGCCTGGAAAACCATGTGACGAAAACCAGGAAGGAAAACTGGGCTGCAAGCACGTCCTGGCCATCCAAATTAACGAGAAATGGGTGGTGGCCAAATGCAACGAGCTGGTGCACTTTAGGGTACAAATACCAAATTCAGTAACATTTTGGAAAAAATGCCAAAATCATGCGCTCTGGAAGCACATAGTCCCTGTCTGAAATGAAGGCAGCTTTTTACCCCCTGCAGTAGCTATTACTGCAAGCTGTGAGCAAACTGGTGACTTGAACTCAGTTTGTATTTTCAAAATTATCAACAGAATCATAATTCCACAGATCCAAACACAATAAGGTATAGATCATAGCTGTTTCCAAACTCTTTGAAAAGCAAATTAAAAGGGAAGTTACAAGTCTATAAGAAAAATTCACAAGCCTAAACATTCTATTAAATCTGTGTCCAAAAGCTTGGACTGTGGAGGCTTTGGGCTATTGCAAATCTGTTGTAGGACCCCAAGGGTCCAGTCAGACCAATTAGGCTGAACTGATCCATCAGCCCAGGGCTGCTAAAGAAGCAGTTCTTCTCCCTCTCTTCCTTCTCATTTTTGTCACCAGTATCCTCACTCTTACCCCACTGTTTCCCAGCACTTCCCTGGCCTAACTTGGTGCTATCTAACCTTTCAAGGAGGCAGCTGAGCTCATGAAAGTGGTAGAAATTAATATTAAAAAAAAAAAAGGAGAGAGAATTATTTTTTAGGCATAGCAAGCTGTGAAGTCAGCTCAGCCATCTCATCTGATTGTACCTTCAGACCTGCTGAGTTTAAAACGAGCAAACACTGGCTGCTCTTGAAAAAAAATATGCTGAGTTTTTCAAATACCAGCATATGGTCTTTATTAATCTTGCAAAATTGTATGAAGGTGCAAGACAATAGAGTCTGACTCAAAATCTGTAGAGTTCCCCTTGTGCTAATTAGAAGTGGCCTTTCCTTGTACCAGTTCCAAGATGTTGCCTGCACTTTCAAGTGTTTCTGAAGACAGCTGCAATTTCTTACTTGAAAGGAAGGACCAACAGCTTAATATTTAACCTGTAGCTGTTGTCAGCTATTTAACCTTGTCCAGAAGTGAATGTGAATGTGAAAGTGAATTCCCCTTTACTAACAAAAGTATAAAAAATATCTTAAAATGACCTTGTGCTGAGTTTACGGTGAAAAGTCACACTTCAGTAAAGCTACACAGCTAGTAACAGTGTTGACCTTTTGTTCTTGGCCATCTAAGGACGTTAAAATCTGACTGAAACCTGATTACACCATCTTAGACTGAAAGTGCTTAAATAAAACAAGGGGCAGTGGTAGGGAGGACCAGCCAGGCTGAGGCAGAGTGAGCTGAGCCCTGCTCTGAGCAGCCCTGAGGAAGAGCTGTACTAATTTTACCTCACTGATTCTTGGCTGGTTTTAAAATTTTTGTTATCAGAATAGACTTCTTTATTTGGACAAAAGCTGACTAAGAAGGGGGGATTTATTCACATTAACAGGCAGTCAGTATTAATGACTCATTAGCATATGATCAGAGAGGGTTTGTAACCCTGCAGGCCTGTAAGCGGGGCTGAGCAAATCAACAGAAGGAGAAAAAACAACGATGAGTTTGCATTTGAAAGTTTGTTTTAGGAAAATAATCCAAATAAGACGGTCATCAGTTATTAGGAAACTAGACTGGCTAGTGGATATTCCTATTCAAGGAATGAGCATATTAAGATTTCTCAAACTGTAGTGCCTGTGCAGTCATATGAAACTGAGACTGAGCTGCCAGCAAAAGGCAAAGGACCTTACTCATGACCCATAGAGCAGTCTGGGGCTCTTGATGGCTTGGAGATGTCAGCCTAGTTACTCACACATCTGAAAGAAACAGAAGATTTTGTAAAACACGGCTCATCAAGCTCTGTTCACATCTCTGAAGGGTGAAATGTGCCTTTTAATTTCACTCTATCAGGGTGGGACCTACCTGATGTAGCCCCGTGAAAGCTAAAAGGGGAAATTTGGATATTAGCCCACCGCTCTGCTACAGCCTCTTGGTACTCTTTAGCAAAATCAGGCTCATCTGGAGAAGAAATCCCACTTCTTGAGTCTTAGTAATGAAGCTTTCCTGATTTCCACTCAATGCCAACCATGAGAGGCCTTGCTTCTCCAAAGAAAAAGCTCTGCAGCTCTCTACTGAGAAAATCTCACTGCCTTCTGACTCAGCCATCATTAAAAAAAAAACATTTACTTTGATGTAAATTGTTGCTGAATGCACATAAACAGGCAGGGGTTTAAATTTTGGTGCAAAATTTGTCCTTTGGGTGCAGTTTACCATCTCTGCCATAATTATGTTTTGAAATGCTTGATTTCATTTGTACTTCTGTCCAAATGAGCTCTTATCCTCTTCCCCTGTAACCAAGCGGATCTCGTGTCTGTTGTCAACAGAGTGGTGGCTTCTCATTTTAAGAAAAGAGAAGGTGTGTCACCCTGCACCCCAGTGATCACCATCACAGTCTCTTCAAAAGTTTCCGACAGCCAGAAGCAGGATTACACTGCAAGTTCCATCTCCTCATTGTCACTCATCCAGGGGAAGGATTGCTACAGAAAACAACTCAGTACTGTGGGATGGAAGTCTTGGCTCTTTTGCCGTGGGCAGCACGAGCTCTCCTGAGCAATAGTCCCAGCCTTGCATTCAGCATTGTCTTTGCAGGCAGCCTGGCTGCCTCCCACCACTGAGAGAGAGCTGTGGTGCCTCTGCCCACGCAGGCACAGCGGGATGGACTGGAAATCACTGGTCACGGTCCATTCCACAGGCACGCTAAGTAAACAGAAAATAATGGCTGGGAGTTTTCATCTGCACATGGGAGATTCAGTGTGGCCTGCTTTGTTTTCAGAGTGCTGGGAGAAATCTGTTTTGATTGCTCAGACTTCAGAGCAGCTGCTGTAAACATGACGTGTCTGAATGTTTCTTCTGGGCAAATGCTGGAGACAATGCAGCTCACAAATTCTGGTAAAACAGATTATCCTCCATCTTCCTGCTCACCCTTTTTAGGGCTAACTGACAAGTCATTAATCCTCAAAAATTTAAGGCAGCTATGGGTCTCTTTAATTTGCACCTAGCTTCCTCTAATCTAAACTGATTTTTCCAGAAGCCAAAAATAACTGCTGCAATATCCAGCAGTTCCTTTATTCTACCAGGGATGGCCTAAATACCAGTGGGGACAGCAGCATGATTTTCTGCTAAATGCCTATGTCCCATCCCATTCCTGCCCCACCGATACGATTTTCTTGGGGCCCAGGACTGGCTTTGAAGCTCCTTGTGGCAATGGAGAAGCAAAGCCGAATCACAGCAAAAAAAAAATCAAAGTGGGAAAATCAAAACCTAAAGGACACAAGATTGACACTGAACTCAGCTATTTACTTAAAACTTTGCCAAGGAGGTAAATGCAAAGCTGTTAATGATGGTAACATTGCAACCCAGAAGGCAGGTTTTTATCCCATTTCTGGAAGGTCAGCTGTGCTCTAGTTTCCAAGTGAAGACAGTGTTTCACAGCAAAGATGAGCAGGTGCAAATATACACCAGCAGTGACCCATTTTATGAAACAAAATTTTAATTTGCAGGTCTTTTACAAGTGCCCAGCATCCAGTCTGAAAGCATGTGCCTGTAGACATCATGACTTAATCACAGCCTCATTAAAGACAAAATCAAGCAGCTTTGGTCTTTTGGCCACCTCCAGGCTGTAGAACTATCCTTCCAGTTTACTGTGTCCAAAATCCCCTTTTGATTTTCAAAACCTATTATGCAAACTCAGGAAGCATGATAACTAGAACAATGAGCTCTGAACACAGGGCTTTGCCACCCAAAAGACATTTCCCTGTGACCTCTAAAAAATAAAAGTCTCCCCAGTTCTTTCCTGCCAAAGCAATGTGTGCATTAACAAACTGTGCAATGCCAGTGGAGCGAATCCAACTTTGCAGCCTGCAGTCTGAGGCTGTGGTGATGATCCAGTGTTGACATTCAGTGTGTTTCAGCTTTTCTCTGGTCACCTGGACTGACAGCTCAGTGGTGGCTGGCACACACGGAGTGCAGCCCTGAAGTATACTGTCTGATGGAACTGAATGTTTGGTGTACTTCCACGCTAAAGGAAGGGTTTTTCTAGGGACCTTAGGAAGACCTCATCCACCCATGTCAAAGACCTCTCTGCGACACAAATAAAAACGTGGTAGGTGAACATCATCAGGAAAATCACTTAAAAAGCATAATTTTGATCTGAACTACGTCATTAATGACAACATATTCTGACTGAGCCAGCATCTGTCTGGGCTTAGCTAACCAGAGGCAGGTTTTAAGGACGATGTCAAAAGAGGGGCAGCTTCTGATGTGCTCAAGTCTGTGAAGGCTGATGAGACCCCACAAGGGTCAGCACTCCCTGCTGGCAGAAGAACCTTTTTCACCATGGGTGCACTCCATCCCTAATTGTAAGGGACACAGTTTTTTTCATTCGCTTCTCCAAAGGATATGGGGAAGGTTGAACCATTCAGTCAAATGCTGCAAGCAGGACTTTTGCCAGGGAACACCAACAGGTCCAATCACTTACTAAAACCTTTTTCAGCCTGAAGAAATAAAATCTTTTTTAAAAAAATCTAAACACAAAGCCTAAGAAAAATATGATTTTCTGTAATTCTGTGGCTATCCTGAATTACAAGCTTGAAATATAAAGTCGTGGGTGTGGAATTGTATTTGAGCCATTGGCTATTGAAGTCTGATGTTTAGGCATTTGTAACCCAGTTACGGAAATGGCAGGGAAAAAAAGGAACCTTTCAAAAGCTTCATGTAGGGCTGTATGAACAGAAAATACTTCATGTTATTTGAAGTCTAGCATGTTTTATTGCACATGTTTAGTGAGTACTGTGGGAAGGGCAGAAACATGAAACAAACCAGCCCATATGGATTTCATAATTTATGCCTTTTTTTTAAGTAGAAGCTTTGCTACTGCTTTATGGAAGTTTCATAACAGGCTCAGCATCCTATAAATAGAGGAAACCTTCAGAAACTGGGGGGTTTTACTGTGTCACTGATGTTTTCATCCCCACAGACTACCACACTGAACAAATAAAAGTTACAGCCTTTTGAGGGAACTAGAAGTGAGCTGGGACCCTTCTGATTTTAGGAGAAAGACCATGTGAGTGTTCCAGAGACCAGACATCCTCAAAAACCAAACTGACATGGAAATTTCTTCTGTTTTCTGAAGACTAGGAACAGCTGAAAGGAGTATGATGAGTGCTCACTCTTAGAGAGACTTCTAAATAACTGAATTAAATCCTGAACCCCAAACTTCATATGTTCCTTCATAAACTTCATCTAGAAAGGATTTCAGCTGCTCCCAAAGTGTAAGATGTTACCATTTTCTTCCAGAAAAGCTCTAGCTGACTCCCAAGATCTCTAGCTAGAATTACCTTCTATAAAGATTGTGCTATCCTACCTGTTTAAAATGTCATACACAGTCAAACACGATGCTTGACTCTGGACAGGCACTGAAGATGTGAGTAATTGATTGTGGGTTAGCGTTGGCTATGGCCCCAGTGCACTACTAATTTATTGAAGTATCTATCTGTATACATGATGGCCATGATTTTAAAGATTACTAAAATAATTCATCTGCAAAACAAGAGGTACCTCTTCCCTGTAGAAGAATTATGCATATATCAAAAAGGTAAGAGCCTTCCAGTTTTTCATGATGGACTGTCAGACATGGGATAGAACGTTGAAAGAGAAAACATAAAAACAAATTCCAGCATTTCTGCTAAGTAACAGCTTATTTTGTTGGTAAGGAAAGAGCTGAAGTGACTGTACCACAAGAAATAAAGTGTGCCAAGCAAACAAATCATGATTGTGGCAGTAGATTATTTAATCTGAAGTGGGTGACTCATCCTCCAGTACTTGGAAAAAAGTTTAAAGTCGTTTAAAAACTATAATAGCTACTTATTTTAAAGAAGAAAATGAAGACTGATGAAAAGGACATATTTTTCTCAGTGGCCTCTGATAACTCTTGATAACTGGAATTAATAGCTACCATAGTATTATTAATATCAGTTTACAAGGGGGATATTCTACTATGAATACATGAATATTTGCTTCTATCTAACTGCTCAGACCATATGCTGCATATAACAACATGCATAACATAACTCTTGATTTTAAAGGTATGTAACAAAACTTTCTTTTCATTCTCATATGTTGTCGCTGTTGTACCCGGAACGGAGAGAAATGAGGCACCCAGAATTCAGGAGAACGGAATTATTTATTAATGTATAGATGGGTTTTTATATGTTAGTTCGCTTAAGGTTTGCTTGAATGGCAGAAGGTTATTGGACCTCCACACAACACCCATTTCAAAATATTTTTTCTCAGAATATCGTAACAATCCTTTGGTAAAAACAGCACTTGTAGAGATAGAGAAACAGTTTACAAAAACCCTTAACAATGTTTTTCATAGTTTCTGTGAGAAACATAAAGTTCTCACAGAATGCAGCAGAAAGCTGAAAAATTCCTCTGCTAAGGATTTTCAGTGTCCACAATATGTCATAAAAAAGTCTAGGAATTTCAGGATATGTTTAATTTTATCTGCAAAATGTACAAGTATTCTGAGGTTTATTCACCAACAATACATGATATCACTGATTTTAAAGTTTTCCAGCTTCTATAAGTTGCCTCTGTATGTTAGGTGAAGATTTATCAAATGCAGTCTCTAAATTGGTTCAAGATGGTGAAGGTGTGGATGATGGCAAAACACTTTTGGTAACTGAAATGCTGCTTATATTCTTTTATAGTGAGCTAAAAGTCTTTTAATGGTGTAATCTTGGAGAAGTTTCATTTTATATGCTGAGGTTTCTGAAATGATACGTTCTCTGCAGAGTAATGACAAAGAACTGATGACAAATTCTTTTGTCATAGCAGTAACTTTTATCTAAGAGGCACATCAAAACAAAGCCAGGGTGTGAGAAGGGATTAATTCAGTAGCATACCTTGGCTCTCAGAAACCTGACTTCTCAGTTTTGTATACATAAACAAATTTTCAGCCACCTCCTATAGAAAAATATCACTTTTCGACATAAGTAGGACTGAAGGGCTGAAATATGACGAAAGGCTGGAATTGGACTGTTTAATAATAATATGTATGAAGAATAATATGTGTTGAGAGATTCAGTAGAGAATTATTTATCTGAGGGAACTGTGAATATACACCTAAAGCTTACAGATTTCCTACTTAAAACATTACCTGATACTTTTACAGTTATCCTCTTTCCTTCCATCTCCATGATCCAGGTGATCACATAATTTCAGTTGCTCTTGTTAAGTCCAGAATTTTTAACTTGTAACTTAGCCCAACAGTTCTAACTACACCATCAAATACAGAATCATCAAAGCTGGAAGAGACCTCCAAGGTCATCCAACCATCAACCCAGCACCAGCATAATGACCCTTAAATGATAGCCTCAAGTGCCGCATCCAGAAGCCTCTTGAACACTTCCAGAGATCGTGACTCCACCACCTCCCTGGACAACTTATTCCAGTACCTAACTATTCTTTTAGTGAAAATTTTCTTTTTCTAATATTCAGTCTAAACCTCCCTTGGCGCACTTTAAGGTCTTTCCTCAAATAGCCATCACAGCCATCACATCAGTTACTACTGCATTCCTATTACTTTGAGAAGAGATTAGAGGTGGCACACAGAATGGTCATATGGGCTCCATCAGTGTCTCCCTGCAGTCTTCCTCAGCAGCATCACCTACCAAGGGCCCTTCAGAAAGTTCAATGACTGTTTCTTGCACATCTTTTCCACAGAAAATGTGTTGTTTTCTCTCAACCCAGTGGAAGTGCTCTCCAGGCAGGTCATCACAAAGCAGGAAACCTTCTTGTCACTCAGGGATGCTTACCCCACCCCAGACCCATAAATGACTTTTGTCATAGGAAACAGTTCTCAAATACCACAAAACCAAAACATGCATATCCAAGGAAAAGAGCATGAGACAGCTGTAAAAAATAATTCTGCAGCTGTTGGTCTCAGTTCCCAGCTCTCTACCATTCCCCCTGCTTCACAACAGCTGCTGCATAAACCTTGTGGGCGATTTCCAAAATCTTTAACAGAAGCTGTTTTGCCCTATGAGAAAATCACAATTTCATTCCTATTGCCAGTTTTAGAAGAAAACAGCACCATGTTCTGGGGGATTTAACCCACAGTCTCCTAAATCCTGAGAAAGCTTCCTGAAATCACTTGGAATTAGGAGGCTGTGTGTTAAGTTCAGTGCAAACACAGTGGTGTAACAGAGCAGTGAGGACACAAAGTACAGTGCAGCTAAAACTGCTCAGTTGCATAAATATTGCACTTCCCACATTCTCATGGATGGCAGACCTTCAAATTACTCAAGTCAGAGGCAAAATCTGAATACGGGTTAGCAGCAATGAACACGGGGGTGGAGGACCACTGGAATTCTCTCAGTTGAGCACTTCCTGCAGGCATCCCAGTTAATGTGCCTCAGGTTTATCAGGATGGGACAAGAGCAGTAGCACTCTCACCAGTGATGAGTGATTTCACACTGATTTTTCCTGGTACTTTGAATAGTTCTGTCATCCATTTAACTCTCAGCAGTATCAGTCATCAGGGGAAGGGATGACTTAACTGAATCCATAAATTAGTGAGTGCTTGGAAAACAGTTGTGCTTCTCCTAAGTGTCCCAGTGTCTTATCCCCAGAGAATTTTGTTTCTGTCCTCTCTCTGAATATCTTGTCTTTGGATAGTTTATTTACTCTTTAATTCCACAGCTATAAATAGTTCAAGATGTTTGTGTTTAATGTAAATGAGAACTAGGATTAGGTATTCAGTGTAATAAAACTTCTGGCCCCTTTACATGATGAGTCTTGGCCATCTGACCAGCCAGAGCTATTTTAAAATTAAATACGGACTCATTCTCTGGAAATTTGAAAGATCTGGTGTCATCTCCAGCATCTTAGTACCAAAAAATATTTTTGGAAAAAAAAAAGATAGTACCCAACTGCCTGCTGTAAGGTCTAATTAATTCATATGCTGTCCCCCCATGCTCTGTTATCCTTTGTTCTGAGGTTCTCTTCAAATCCACGTAACTATTTACATCGGGGAAAAAAAGGGGAATGAGAGCATAGGGAGTGAGTGGAATTCGTTTTGTGGTCTTGAGAAGAATAATCTGCCAGTAGCAAATTATGCTCAGATGAAACACCAGTAAATTCCAAGTAATGAAGTGACCAGGTCCAAAATACCTGGGAAAATAAAATGCTACTGAACACTAGCAAACAGAAGAATGGCAAAAAAATTCAGTGTAAAATTAAACCAATCAACCAATAACCCCCCCAAACACGCAAACTAAGGCAACTCTTCTGCCCTAACACTGTGCCAGTTCCTAATGTCATTATTTGTTTTAACCTCAGATTTGCAGAACAACATACCTGATGAATCAAATTTGGATTCATGAGCTCACTAGGTAGTATCACACAGCACAGACTAAAATTCTTCAGAATAGGATTTTACCCATATCTATTAAAGCTTTTCTTATTTCATATTGTGGGCTGTGCTCTGTTTCACTGTGAAAAGAAGCGTGCACTATCCCCCCACCAAAATGCAAATGCTCTGGAATAACACAGAGTCCTGACTATGCCAGCACAGGAAAATGTAGAAACTGGAAGGCCTTTGGAGAAAACGAAGAAAGTGAAGAAAGCTGTATTGCAGAGAAAAATACTCTGAACAGAAAAATTATTGTGATGGGATTCTTTTGCTTGTAGCAATGAGAGCACTGCTTTGCCAAGGCACCGATCCTAAATGTTCTGGGCCTCTTGGGGAACTGCTTAATACAGAGCACTGCTAGCTCATTCCAGTAGACAAGGCACAGTGGCTGTCACAGTCACAGATATGAAATTTATCTTTTTGTAAATGAATTGCAGGCTTAGGAAGCCAGAAAGCAGCCAAGCCTCAGAAGACAAAACTGGGATTCAGATTGCCTAAATCTTAGTGGACCACTTTGCACGATGACCTGCCATTTTATCTCAGACTAAGTTCTTACAACATCCCAGCCCAGCTGGTCAGGACCCAGAACTTTCACAAATCTGAAATAAATCTTCTGAAATAGCACTAGCAATTGAGTGATTCAGAAAGCTATTACTGTTGTGCCCCTGTGACCTAAATGATAGGGAGGTCTTAGGTAGCTGTTCCTGTGAGAGGTATTTAAGAGCCCCACCATGTATTTTAGTTGCCAGTAGTATTTCTTAAAACTGATAATTTGTAGTTCCTGGGAATTTTACTGTTGAAAAATGGATTATAACCAAAAACCAAAATATTGATTTATTAATTTTCAATCAGCAAATTTCAGTTGAGAAATGTAAAACCCCATAATTTTGTCTTGGTTTGAAACTAACTTGTCCCTTCTTCCTTTGGTACCTCATGGTAATCCCATTCTTCTCAGCAGTCTGGGCTTCCCAGACAGGTTGCTTGTGCCATTGCCCATGGCCCCCAAGTGCACTGTATCAGTTTAACAACAGGGGACACTGCCTGACTTAGAGTAATTGGAACTAAAGAAAAAAAAGAAGGGATTTCAAACTAAGCTGCTTCAATTCAAGTCAGACACCCTTGAAATCTCCTAATGAAATAATGAATTTTTTTGGCCTATATATCTTTTATTAAGAAAAGAAATCGTGTACAATTTTACTACCCTGGCCTACATTGAGAAGGAAATGCATTTCTAGATAGGTGTTGCATTACTGGAGCTTAACGGGAAAGTAAATCTGATAATTTTCCCTTACTCTACTTCCTTTTTTTTTCCACAATATATTCAAAGAAATTATAATTTTTATTAAGTGATGGAAATCCAATAATTTACATGTTATCTTTGGAGAATGAACCTTTTGTTAAACATTAGTGATTTAGAACAACTATGACATATTTCATATTCATATCCACTGCCTATTAATTTTTCTCTTTCCATTTTTCTGTCATGTATATTACCCAGTGCAGCTGCCAAGTTCAGCTTAGAGTGTGCTCAACTTTCATGAATTTTTCCTTTTATGTTCATGCTGAATTTATAAAGCAGTTTATAATGAAAATTCACCAAAAGAGGAAAACTTACAAGATATTTTTATGGAGCAGTCGTAAGTTTTACAATTTAAACTGGGAAGCAGTAACTGTGAAGTCGTTGCCATACCCATGGTGTATTTTAATAATCTGTCCACAATATGCATAAGCTGGAAAAACTTTTAAAAAACTCAAGGAGATTTTCCCATCCTTGAGGAACAACAGAAACAGGAATAGAATTCTGAGATTTGGAGACTGTCATTGATACCAACACTCTGTAAAGATAACAGCAATGGAATGTCACTGAAAGAATTGATTCACTGATTGTTGACTCTTTTGGTATGTACACATAGATAGAAAGGAACCATAATCCAAGGATGGAACTAATGACAGTTTCCCCTGTGCTTAGAAATCCCCTTACAAACAGATAACAGAGGCACAGAGAGCACTGCCTCCAGATCCTTCAGCAAAAGTCTCTCACTTGAACATGACAGTTGAGAGGGAGCACAGTACAGGAGAAAATAACAGTGTCATGAAAATAAGTTATAGGACAGCTAGAAATGTACATATCTAAAGCAACACTTCTGAATCTCCAAACATAATCCTCAACTAGCTGTTGCCAAGCAGAAAGCACTAATACACTGGTTCACAGTAAAATATCCCAACTAATGAAGCCATCCATCTTGTACCGATTTCAGTCTGTCAGTGGGTTGGACACCCAGTCACAACTGGATTTTGCTGTAGTCTAGCTCTGAGGTGCATAGACAGTGTGTAGATATTTGCTGGAGGGTATCACCGTCACCATTTGATCTGTCCCTGGTTTTACTCAGCACCTAAACCAGCAGATAGGAGAGCAGAAAGCTCAGTCTCACTTGGGAGGACACCTAAAGGAGCAGGGCAGAAGAAGGAGGGAGAAGGGGTAGGCTTTCTTCGGGGTAAGAAGCTGCAGGACAGTTTTGTAAGGAGAGTGGTATTCCAGAGAAACACAGGGTCTGGGTGTACCTGCAGGATTTTTTCCAGTGCTTCAAGTTTGAGGAAAACAAGAAGAGACGGATGCAATTTGCAGAGGTAGAGGTCCAACTTAGAATCATAGAATATCTTGAGTTGGAAGGCCCCCATAAAGATCATTGAGTCTAAGTGCCAAAACTAACCAAACTAGGGCCAAAGGAAGAGGTCTGCTACAGACCTGAACACAGTTTGTGTGACCTGCAAGGAGGGCTGACAGTGGAGTCTGCTGCAAAGGACCAGTACACATCAGGAGCTGAACTCATGCTTTTCCTGGAACTTAATTACAGCAGAACTGAGAGTGTACCCTTCAATTTAACTTCTTCTGTGAGTGGGCAGGAGACCAGTAAGCCAGAACTGAAGGTCAGGTTTGGGAAGGCTAACATGGAACCTTGTCCACACTCTTGGACTCCACAGCCATATTCAATGCATTTAATCAGTAGTTACACGTATTTTGGAACCCTTAACAGAGTGTATTTGAGATAAACTGAACAACAGAAGTTCTCGCCATGCTGAAATTGCTGGTAATGTGCCAAAAAGTAATAGCACTGAAGTATTAGTCATATTAGTAACATTTTATTTTATGAAGTTAAGAATTTATCACCCAAAATGTCAACACTTAAAAAATATTTGAAGCCCTCTTGCGAGCCCTTTTGAGTGCCTGTGCAGAAGAGCAATTGGCTGCTGTCCTGTATGAGATATCAAGGAGCTGTTGGTGGATTGACTTATCCTTTTTCTCGGGTGGGCAGAGTGCACAAAGCACCACGCGCTCGTGGGTCAGCAGGCTGGGCTGCATCCCGCAGCAGGAGAGGAGGAAATGGGCTGTGCCAGGAAAAAGGGTGGTGCAAACCACTTCCCCTCTGCAACAAGGAGGACGCTTGACCCCATGAGTCAGAGTTCCCAGGTCAGTTTAGCTGTGCTTCTCCTTTGCATGGCTTGAATTGCTTGGTGGAAAGCCAATGTTCTGGGTTTGTTTTAGAGAGAAACAGTTAAATCCCTTTGTTAAAAGTATCTGCCCTGGGTTTCCTTTGGTTTAGGGTGGTAAAGCTTCTTCATTGTGTTATACAAGGATTGGGGTGGTTCCCCATGAGATTCAACAATACCAGTGTTTGAAAGGTGGTTTTCCGTTTAGCACTGTGTTACCAAAAAAGTGTAACTGCTATATTAATCAACTTTCCAGTTTGCCTGACAAATTAAAAACCCTGCCAGAATTCAGCCTCTATGCTTCTTTCCTTGTTATCTGACTCGTCAGAGATCCTCCCATTTTGTAGTTGTGAAACTTTATTAAATGTCATGGAACTGGTAACTTCTCAAATTTTATGGCTGGTATAGTTCCTCACTGCATTAATAGTAACAATATTCTGTGTGAAAGTAAACCTGCAGCACCCTCAGACTTTTCTATAAAAAATACACCTGTTAAGGAGACATCTGCTATCTTTGTGTGTATGTACTGTTTGGCATATTTTGCCTCTATAATCAGAATCATACTCTAGATATAAACAAAGCCAAGCCTAACTGCTTCTCATGCAGCACTCAGGTTCCTAGCTTCACTTAAGCAGTATACTATAATATCTTCAGGGATTTGCGTAAGTAGCAGAGTGTACTGCAGAGCAGCTTAGAAATGCTTTCTGGCAGGACTGGAGTAAAAGCAAATAGATGGTCTGCGAGGAAATATACAACCAAACTGATGCTGGGTAGAATGCATGGTGAGACGATGACACCAGTTAAAAGTATAATCCCACCAATAACTCATCTTCTACTTGAGCAGCTTCCTAACTATCCAGAATGCTATCGGTTCAAAACCCATGAGTTATTACATATGTATTGGCAAAAACCCATGGTGAGTCTCATGGTTAGAGCAGAGGGCTCAAGAACCCATGCATCTGTTTATGACTTAGCTGCAGATTTGCTGTGGAAGTCCAAGTAAATTTAACTCTTTATATTCCCCTAACTCAGTCTGAAAACTAAAGAAAGAAAAAAACCAGCTAGTTATGGTGTAAGAAAAAAGTCTTGTCTTTAAGGAGTTAAATGAGAAGCAAATACGTCAAAGCTAATCCTAAATCACTAACTCTTTTTGCTGTAGCTACTAGTAAATTCCTCCCAGTAAGAAATGCCAAAACAAATTTAAAGTTCAGTCTCTCCTGGAAGTCTCCTGCTTTTGAGAAGGAGGGGAAAGGAAAGGCACCAGCCGCATAAAGGCATTCACTGTAGAACTGCAAATGAGCCTGCACAATGTTTTTATCCTTCACCAGTCCTCTTTGTCTCCTTCTCTTCTGACTGCATTCTTGGAACATCTTGTACAAGAATTTATAAGACTATTTGTTTTATTGACACATTTTTAACTGCATAGACCACATTGCAGTCTGAGAAATACATTTGAAAAGAATGGCAAACTGTGTTATTTCGGTTAACAACAGTTCTTGCTAAAACCAAAAGCCGTATTTTTCTCATATTAGAATTTAAAAAAATGCTTTGGCAGAATTAGGACATGAAAGGTACCTGAAAAGTTGAACTGCGTAAGCACTGAAATGCTATCAAGTAGAGTTTAATTAGAAAGTATGGGAAGCAGCATCACTTACAAGTACTCATGAGTTTTACATATTTAAAATATAGAAAAGCCACCTCAGTTTTCTGGCATTAGCAGCTTTTCTAACTTGATAATAATAACTGAACATAGTGTACCTGTTGATGAACAGAACTAAAATCAGTCAGAAGTATTTAGAATTCGAATACTGTTTTTTATTAAAACCAAGCTGGAAGCCATAAGCTGTTCCTGGAAGAGAATGCATATGGACATCAGCCCTACACCATGGGTGCAAAAAGCCCTTTGCAGGTAAGATCCCCTCAGGTGTCTCACTTCAGAAGGCAGCAGCACTGCTCATCTGCTAAAAGTGACAGATGTGCTGCTTCCCTGATTATCAGAGCAGCGGCAGGGGATGGAGGCACCGCAGACACTGCTCCTCCAGCCATCTTTTTGCACCAGCTAATCTTTCAGATACCATGGGTAAATTTCATTCCGTGGAAAAAGTGACAAACGTCAGCAAACTAATCTGAGAACAGAGATTTCATCAGCAGGCTTTTGGTTACCGCAGAGTGCACTATTGGATGACTGGGTCCATGAACTGTATGGTAAATAATAAAGAAACTATCAAAATTATACCATTAAAATGATGACAAAATAGAGTCTGCTTGTTTCAATCATTCAAATTCCCTTGAGATAAATGACATAGACAATGATTACAGGGGAAAATATAGAAAAAAATTACAGGGAAGTAATACAGGTTAGACACATTAGTTGATGAAAGAAAACAAGTTAAGAGCTTTTAAAAATACATTTAGGAAAAATTAATAGGGAAGGCAAGCTTAGAGGCTGCAGGCTTATACTTCATGATGTAAAGACATATTTCTTTAAAAACGTCACTCCTAATCTATAACTAAAAAAGTCTGTGGGAATGGCATTTTTTAATGAGAGGATACAAAATCTGTTGAAAATAGTATTGGATGCAATTTTTTTCCCATAAGTATTTAAAATAATTTGATGAATCAATTTTATGCATTACTTTCTACACTCATTCATTTGAATGGTACCATCTGTGATATGTTTGCATAAAATGAATTTCAGTCTCACTATGAAACATTTGTTGAAAATAATTCTGAATTTACTTTGGAAAATATTCACAGTAGAAATCTGATGAAAGCTCTGTATTCAGCCAAATAAAAGAAATTTCTAGGGAATCTATAACCAACGATATTAGCCTCATTTTTGGCTTTCAAATAACAAATAAAACAATATAGGAAATTAAAGAAAACTTAGTTTTACATTTTCCAGTAAAGCCTACACTGGAAAAGAAATTGAAAGAAATTATATTCGTTGCATCAGGCTGTTAGAAATTATATGATGGGCCATCAGAAAACAAGACTAGAGTTCTTTATAGCCTTCTCCAAGAGACCACAGCTGCCTGGAACGTATTACTGGTGCACAAGTAGATGCTGCTGCACAAAGACCCTTCCAGTTTTATGTAATTGCTCACTCAGGTTTTCCTTACTATGACTAATATATGGTTCCTGAGTCTTTCAAATGCAAAGGCATTTTCAGGAACTACCAGTTTTATAATAGATATTGTAACTTAATCCAGTATCCCTTTATTTTGTTGAACTAAGATGTGTTACATACCTGTGAACATTAGGGATCCATATTCATAGCATATCTTCAAGCTTAGTTTGTTATAGGGTTCCAGAGTCCTGTTCTAATCTCAGTTTTAGTGATCAACAGCTTTCTCCAAGTATTTAAGTGTTAGGTCACAAACGGTGATAGCTGAAGGTTCCTAGCTCTGCATTACAGTGGAGCATCAGGTTCCACCTATATTCGACTTAGAGCTTAGCAAAATGTGTTAGAGAAATTGTCCTAAAAAGAAAACTATGTCTTATAAGCCTGCTTAGCCTGCCAGCCTTGCCTGCCCTCTGTGCTTCAGTGCTGTGGAACAGAGGAGGCTCAGGCATCTCTGTTTGCCAACAGGCTTTGATTTTAAATGTCCCTCTGAAAACATGGAACTCCTCCACAAAGTAATATTAAAGTTGGCTGAAGAATTCCTTCTCTGATTGAGTGGTTATGAATGAACTGGTTAGTGCTTAACAGCTGCATGCTTGGAAAAGTATGAATTGAAATGTCCATGTTGGATTGTACGGATATTTTTTTATATGGGACCTAAACTTCATGACTTAGCACAAAGAGAGGCAGCTATTAACAATAAGAGTTTGACCTCAGATAAAAAAATTGAAAGGAGTGCCCTAAACTTAGCCTTTTTATCCTTGATCATAGTTCCTGGCATTGTCTTCTTCCAAGGCTGAACTTAATACAGTCCTACTTTCCCACCTAAAAAACTCTTCTAAGTTGCCCTTAAATTAACAGTTTCAAAATTTTGCCTGTCATCCACTGGAAAGGGATAAAAGTATACACAGCAACATGTCTCAACTAGAAATCGTTAAAACACCTTCTCAGCTAAACCATGCAAATCCTATTTTTTTAGAGTAGAATGTGGTCCTGTGGAACAATAAGACCATTTGTTACTTTTTCTGACTCTCCGAGATGATCTCCAAGGCTGGGATCTACAGACAGTAAAAGCCAGAGAATTGAATACACCAATTCTCCCAGCAGCCTCACATAAATAATCCAGAATAGAGAACACTAACTATGGTTGGATCAGCTTTCAGTACATTCTTAGGATCAAAGGAAAATCTCTTAAAAAAAAAAAATCCCCAGAAAATCAGTGACTGATTCTTCTGAAGGAAAATTGCCAAGGAAAGAAAAGAAGAAGGTAGTACCTTCTTATTGGGAACAAATCTACTTCTGCTCTGTCTGAGTTTGTCATTGATCTTTGACTAGAGAAGTCTCTATCTCTGAAAAGCAGAGGAATAACTAATAATATGCATCATTAGAAGGTGAATTCATCATTAGAAGGTGAATTAATCTACTGGGATACTTGATGATCAGTAGTGTTCAGGGTCATATAATCAAAGAAAAGGGAAGGGATTCATCTTCCTCCCTCCCTCCCTTCCCCCTCCCAATTTGCATCCGTCACATTGGACAGGAAATAAATGTAAAAAGAGATGAGTAAATAGGGATAAACTGTCTCTCACTATCAACTCTAGGACAGGACAAAAATAGAGTCATGACAACTATAAATATTTTAAGGTTCAATAGGTGTGTATTCCCTGCACCTAATTCCTTCTAGCAGTCTTTCCACATTAGTCTGCCAAGAACTGAGAGCACCCATAGTGCTGAACAGAGGCCAAGTAAGAAAAGTTACCAGGTGGTAGGAAGCCAGAATACACCCTTCTCTGATGACCAGAGCTTGGGCTATGTAAGTGGGAATTCACAAATGTGCCTTTTATTGACCTGTGCCTGACCCAAAGGACTCAGGAGATGACAGCTGACTTCCACTGGAAAAATTTTAGGCCAGTGTCTGAAAGGTTTTAAGTCTCACCAAAGAATTTCCTTCAATGAAATCCTAATGGGAGGTAAAAAAGGTAAAAAAACAATTTGTAGCATTTTATTCTTCATTGCTAGAGAACTGTGACCAAGTATAACAGAACCAATTATAAGCAGGTTTGCTGTATTCAAATGAGGAATATGACAAACTACTGATTCTAATCTTATGAATATTTTGATCTATAAAAATTGGGAAAAAAATATCCTAAGGGATTACAAACACAGGATTTAAATGAGCAGAATGTTAACTGGAAAGGACTTGTGATAAGAGATATAAAAGTAACAGTCTAATTCAAATTGCATGGATATAATACAGTTTCATCATGCACATTAAGTCTATTTGGATCAGCATATATACACAAAATCTCTGTCTGAGGACAGCTGCTCATGTCTTCTATAAAGTGCCCTTGGAACACTGAACTTTCTCTGAAACTCATATTTAATATGTGACTTCTTTTTAAGAAAGTTTTAAGAGGAAGAACCAAAATTAGGCATGATTTAGGAGTCAAAAGTATTAATTCAGTTTCCATTATGAAGGTTTTGGGGGGAAGTGCCTTAAAGCATCTTCAGACACTGAGAAGAACATTAGGAGGGATAAAAGAAACTTATGTTTAAAACCGTAAGTGGACTCTACTGTTCTCTGTTTGGGATGAAAGGTAAACCTGCAGAAACATTGCTAAACATAGTATGAGTTGCTCCAGATCACACTTTTAACTCCCAACTCTATTTTGAAATAAAAAGAACAGTAAATCATAAGTACATTAGTAAAATGTTAAGACTGAAAATATACTATTGAATCAATTTATTTCCCTAAATTTAGTTAAGAATTAATTGTGGGGAACACAGCAGTTTCTGTTTTGTATCCGGATGAAGATAAAGCGTGACTGAGATTTCTTAAAAAAAAGACACCACCTTGAAACATCCATAGCTAAACACGCAGATGGGAAGTGGGAATTTAGTTTCAAGACCATGATCTGAAGCTGGCTAAGCGGGGATTTCAATTAGGTTATGAAAGCTACATGCATGACCTGTACAGCAGGCTTCGCTAATCTAGGTGGATTTTCGCTTTATGTCTTGCCTCTGCTGTGCCCATTTTTAAAAAAATGTGAATCTTAATCATCTGTCTTTCAAAGTCAAGGAGAAGCTCTGCTAGAGCTAAAAGAATATTATCATTTGCTGTATCCCCTTGGCACCTTGATCCTAACTTTTGAGAAGGAAGCAGAGGTAGATAAAATACAGTTGTTGCACAGTTTCTGCTGGAAGGGCTGAGATTCCCCACCCAATGTGTACCAGTATTTGAGCACGACAGGCAGAGTAGGGAGAAATTCCATCAGGATATAATTATCAATTACATATCACTCTGTGATATTTTAAGTTTCAAAAAATACACTGTTTTAAAATAGAGTGATATTTTTCTAATTATGCTGCTTGGTAAGATACATAGTATTGTAAGAAATCAGAATGGATATATAGAAGTATAGACAGTAAATGAGGTCTTGAGAATCCTGAAGCAACTTGCAGGCTAAATAGCTGGCATGAATCCTGGAACTCTGAAAACACAAACTGTCTCCTATAGATTGGTTTCTCTTCTCTTCAGAGAAGCAGGATTTTTGCCATCCTTTATGGCAGGATCAAAGAAACATTTGATTAGGGAACTGTTTTCTCCTTATCCAAAGCCCACAACTACAGTTCACATTCTGATTGCTAAAATAGACCAATTGTGAAAGAAGAAAGCTTGGACTTTGAAGCGCTTTCCACCTGTGATCTGCAAACTTGTTTCTGTTAGAGGAACACGAAGAGTGTCCCGAGCATTCCTGAGCATGCAGTCCTCATGTGGCACCACTCCAAAGTACATCAGTGGAAGAGTCGCCAGGTCAGGACTACTGTTAGTGAGTGCAGCAAAAAACCATTCTGTCAATGTTCTCTTTACACTGCAACACCTCATCTTGCTTTCAAAACTCTTGCCTATTAGGGCCTGTCTACATTATGACGTTTTCCAAAAATGGCTGATATTCCACTGGCAATTCAGTACAAATGTCAGGTTCTAAGAAAAGCTTTTAGTACTTTGAGCATGACTGAAAAAGAGAGGCTTCTAAATTTTCAGTTATTTACATTATGCATTCTGGAACTTTTAATATTTAGTATAAACTCACTGAATGTACTTATTTCAAAAATCCTTGTGCTCCCTTGGCAATAGCTTGCCGCTTCACCTTCCATTTCAGCTGCACTTACAATTTTCTGCTCCAATTCTGATACTTCAGCATGTACTCTCCTGCTGCCAGAAACAGAATTGAATCCTACCAGCTGCCTGTAAGGCTTTAGCAACAATATCTTTTAGCATTGGAAGTATTTTGTTAGTAATGTGTATCAGTAAAGTCTTTGTTGGGCTTAAGGTGGTTTGTTAACTGAGAACTACAACCCCCGTTTTAAAAAGAACATACACTGAAACAAAGTGGGGTTTAGTACCCTGTTAATAAGGATTTTTAAGTAATGCTATGAACGTAAGTCTAGAAGCGGCTCATTTTATTTAGAACAGATCCAGGTTAATTTAACAATGTCACATGGGTGAAATTCCTTAACAAATGACAGTGGCTTGAAGGTCAGGGAGGTCTGAAATATGCAGCGTCCTTAGATATCCCCAGGTTCTTTCCTTTAAGGAGATTTAAAAAAAAAAAAAAAAGGAGGAAAACACAACAACTGAGATAACTGATACTCAATAAAGTATATTCTTAGATCTTGCAAAGACTTATGCATGATAGTCATCTAAATAGAACCCATGTGCATTAGCATCTGTGTAATTTTCCCCTACTATCTCATTAACATCACAAAATGCAGACCACAAAATGCAGTGGGATTTTGATAACCAGCCAGCTCATGCATGTTGCAATTACCCTTCCTCTCATATAACTTCCATACTTTCCTCACATATCTGAGCAAACTAACAGAGTATCTGTGGTTTAAATCATTAACATCTATAAACAATATCTATATTATCACACTTTTCAAGGAGTGTGGTATTTATTGCATGCCTAAGTTAGCAAATGCACATTTGAAAACAAAATAGCTTCTAATCTAAGTATGCATTTGCTGATGAATTAAAATCACCAAGTTATTCAGCACAATTCAAAATGAAAAAGCTGACATATCATTTATTGCAAAGGCCACAGCTATAATAGGAACGTCATTGTTTCCCTTTCTGCTGGTCTCACACATTCTTTTTAATCTTGATTATTTGTCACCCTGTTCAGGACTTCTTATGGTAATGAAATCCTTTGTCAGTGATGTAACCAGAGCCTTTTGCTGCATTTTTCCTTCCTACATGTTACAATTGCAGTTATAAACACTGTGGAGGTTTTTTCTGAATCACACAATTGCAGATTGTTTGAAGGAAACACACGTTCCTGGCTGTTGCTAGGTGGCAAATGCTCTTAAAGATTTTGCAGGCTAGAGATTTCTTCAAACCTTTAATCCTTCATATTTATTTTATAACCCATAGGAACTGTTAAAAACCAACAAAATACCACTAAATGCTAGGATGATCACAGATTTGAAAGAGATAAAAGATTTGGCATCAAAAGCTTATTCCCAATCCTAGCTACAGGTCAGTTTAAGAGTTTCATGAGGGTTGATTATCCTGTATCTGCATATTGCAAGGCTGCTCATGCCTTCTTGTAAAACTGGTGTTAGCTCCTGTTTAGAACAAGGTCCTTGATGTAATGAATAAGCCTCAGCCATAGTCCTTTGAAAAATATGTATGTACAAAAGAAGAACTTCACAGATTGCAAGGAAAGAAGGCAAAACTTTTGTTTAACATCTAGGAACTGAACACCTAGCGGACTTTGCCTGGTATGTTACAGCAGCACTGAGTTTCAAACAGTATAGCAATGCATTGATAAATCTATATCGTGTTTGTCTGAAAAGAGTCCTGCACTCTACCATTCCTAGGGTATGATTTTACAAAACTGCACATTAATTCCTACTTACAGTTCAAGTTGAAACTGTATTTTTCAGATGTCCTTTTGAAATAAGGCCAAATTCACAGCTGAAGCTAAACTAATGAGACTTTTCACCTCCAAAAGCTGTCACACCAATGTCGGTGTTAGACTCAAGTCTATATACCAGTAATATGTATTAAAGGACAGCCCAAGGAAGCTCTAAATAAAGAAAAAAATACCAGGCTTTATTACAGAGCAGCTTCAGCTTCTCCTGCAGTACATCATACCTATTTTAAAGCTCAGCATATTTATATTCAACCCCAAGCATGGCTCTTACAATGGAAAGTCTTAGTTAACTCTAGCAGTATCCATCACATATTATCCACTACATCTTTCCTTGCCAATTAAGTCTCATATTATCATTAAAAAAGGAAATTTTTACAGGATTGAAAATTGTTCCCTTGCTCTTCCCTACCTCAGACACACATCTTCTAAAACTGCTTTTTCACATCAGTGAAAAAGTGGGATATAATCTTCAGAATCTGACTTTAATGATCTTTCTTTAATTTTGATTGGTTGATTAAGCTTCTGCACTCTTTGTGTTCAGCGTGATACAGGAAACATTTGTTTCGTGCCTAGATGTATTCTCAAAAACTGCTACTCATTACAGAAGTCTCTTGATGGTGCTGGGATAGATGAAAAATACTTGGTCCTTAGACTTCCTGGAGAACTAGCACAGGTAACTGTATTCTTTTGAGCTCTCTAAAAGAGGCAGTGAAGCCGTGATGTGCTATCTGCACCTGACCATCCAAACAAGGTTCCGCATTTTCCACAGTCACAGGGAACAGAAGTGTTTTGGAGGTGTACCACATTTGGTAGCATGGCCATACAGCTGTTCCCTGCTGAAGATTTTGACAGCTACCACCTTGTAAACTCAAAGGGAGAGAGTGCTTGAAATCACCCTCTGGCTGTACGGGCACAGATATTATATATATTGAATATATATTT
>VZTD01001660.1:0-70484 GCA_013397725.1 Rhagologus leucostigma
TGCCCGCCCCGGTCCTGCCCGCCGGGAGCGGCCCCTGCCCGCCGTGCCCTCCGCTGCTCCCGGCGCAGGCTGTGCCGGGGATTTCGGAGCAGAAAGGGGAAGGGCTGGGGAGCCGAGCCGTGCCCCTGCCCAGCTGTGGCCGGGCTCTCAGCCTGCAGCTGGGCCGGGCAACTCCTTGGAGACCAGCGCTGAGCAGCTTTCGGGAGAGACGCAAGTGCAGCTGGCACAGCAGTGAGCGGTCTGAAGCTGGAGTTTGCTTTTCCTAAACTGTTCCCAGGGCTGGCTGCGACCTTTCCTGTGACGCATCCTGCCCCGAGAACTGCGGCTCTGTGCATGGGAGGGTTTGAACTGGAGCCATGGGCTTGCGTGGTGCTTGCTCAGGGTGTGCTCAGGCTGGGAGATGGATTCTGTGGATACATGATTGGTCTTTGGTGTTTGGCTGTTTTCCTTTCTCTTCTTTTTTGTCCTATTCTTTTCTTTAAACCTTAGACACCTGCTTGGCTTCCTCCCTTCCTGTTCCTCCCGCAAGTTTTCTGGGAGGCTTTGAAATCAAACACAGAATTAGTGGAAATGTATGGTAATAGAAGAGCTAGTATCTTCTCCGTGGATGTAGGAAAGGAGTATATTCTGAGAGAGCAGAGGTTTGGGGAGATAAATTGAGGTTTAAATGTTTATTTAAAAGTAGTGAAATATGTACATTGTGTACCTTAGAACTAGTAAACATTTAGTGAAGGACTTGAGCTCTGCTTGACAGTGTGTCACCCAAACCCTACAGAAAATACACAATTCCTTGTGGACTTTGCTTCTGTGAGGGTTTATCCATGTAAAAGAAGGGCCCAAAGGCACGGGGAAATGTGTGTACCTACTCCCTGCGGGTCGCTGCCATGTTCACATCCTTTACTTGGGGCCATTGTGAGTTACCCTGAACCTCTAGTCCCTTCCTTCCCCAAATTTCGTTGAATATCTCTCAGTACAATAAGGGGGTATCTTGAGAGGCAAAATCATCTGTACATTTTTGTCAGTACTCTTGCCCCTCTCTGGATCCTGAGACTCGCAGCTTAAAGCTGTAGTGGTCAATTCATGGCTTTGGGGTGATGGGTTTGGGTGTTGGTTTCATTGACAGTTTCGTACTTCCTGAACGGATCAGGCAGAACGGTGCACGAGGCTTCTCAGGTGCTCCCAAGAAGGCACCAGTCAGCCAGACTTTTCCTCTCTTTCCATGCACTCTATGGTCATTTCTTGAAGCAGAGATGAGGGGAGTGAATCAGGTAAGGCTTTGGTTTAAAAACTGTTGGCTCTCCAAGACAGAGTTTGTAATTAATTCTAAAAAATCCCAAAACCTCAACTCCCTTTTATTTTTTTAGATGTTCATACATCTATGAACTTTAGATGTTCATACTTTGTGTTCTGAAATTCTGTTTTTGTAGGATTTTTTAATGGCATGGCTGTGCTTTTTGGTTTGAAATGTCATTCTTGGCTGAACCTTGTTTAGAGTTGTTAAACTGGAACCAAGCACATCAGTCAGAGAGCTGCATGCAGCGAGGAAGTGGAGTGTGTGCTCTGAGGAAGCCCCAAAGGAAGGGGTAGTGCAGTGTTTTCCAGTGTAAGATGCCATTCTGTGATGGATTAAATGTTGCAGCACAGATAATTTTTTGCAGCGAGAAGTAAGCAGTTGTCCAGGGCAGGGGATTAAGGGCTTAGGGGGTGGGTGGGGCGCCTGAGCTCTGTGTACAGCTTCACCCCGTTGGAATGACTCTGGCCAGCAGGGCAAGCCGAGGGGTTGCTCTGTTATACAAACATGGGTATTTTTCCAAAATGCCAGCCAAATCAAATGTTTAAGGATCTAAAGATATGGCTGCTGTTTCTAAAGGGTTAGAAAGCAGGCAGTGAGCATGGTTACTAGCTGGCCCCACACTTTACCGTGCACTTTAGGTGGCTTAAGAACAAACTGATAATGTATTTTACCTTTAGCCATACAGGTCTGCTTCTTCCCCCAAAATCCAAAATTCCCTACTGCTGGTTGTTGTGTTAAGAGAAACTTTTAACACTTTGTCTGAGCTCAAGGCCTAAGAAAGGAATCCTTTTGTATGATCCTGCTTGATGGACTTCTGTCCCAGAGCTGGAGAACGCAGAGCCAGCGAGGGGAGAATGCTGCTGCCGTGTCCCAGCACGTCTGGTGACAAAAAGACTGGTGGTGATTTGGTTCTTCACGTGGCTGGTGACAGCAGTGCAGGGTGGGGTGGCAGCTCTGCAGTCTTGGCTGACAGAAGTGGGGCTGATGGGTCCTGACTTGTGTTCTAAATGCAGGATTTTACAGCACCAGGCCATCGCCGTGTGGAAGTGGTATCTGTGACTGCGGATCAAACCTGTGCCCTTTCCAGACCTGCTAACAGAGCTGTCAGTGCTTCCAGCCCTACTGAACATGAAATCATGCAAATCGTAGTGTATCAGTGGCCAAGCTCTGGGAATTGCTAAAAGCAAGATGAACAAGACAAATATTTTACTAGGATAATCCCCCTAGAAGGCCAGCTAATTACGAAAGTATTGCAGGACTTCTAGTTGGGGTTTTACCCTGTCAAATCTGCCAGCAAATCTTTTCTGCTCAGTGTTGTTTGGGTGACGGGTGGCTGTCTGTGCATCCTAGTGGAACAGCCTTCTGAGCCCTTACAAGGATTTGTCTGGAGCTCACTCACCGAGCCCGTGTCCCTGTTCAGGTGGCACCGCTGCCACTCCCACGCAGATGTTTTACCTTGCCGGGTGGCAGGAGATCCAGAGGGGCGCCGAGGGAGGGGACTGTGCTGGACTGAATTAGAAAATGCTTCATGTGGGATTCGATTAAGTAATTTTCCTTACTTAATCAAAGTAGGCTTTCCTGCAGCTGGTTCTCTTGTCTTTCAGCCACAGACAGCAGTTTTTCTAGTTGCACATTTCTACTTAAAAGACCATCTACATAATTTTTGCAATTTCTCCTGTGTGTCTTTCTCAAAAGACAATTGTGTTTAAAGTACCTCATTTTCTGATTTTGTGAAACCACCACACAGAGTCATACATTCTACATCTGTAACCTTTTCAGGAAATGGGGAGCTTTTGGTTTCCTTTTGTGTGCAAGATAAACTCTCCTCGAAAACTGCACAAATAACTCCTTTACCTTTTCCTTTTTTCTTTCCTTTTTTTTTTGCCTTTTTCTCATCTTTCCACCGTTTCTGGTCACAAGGTTAATATCTGGTCACAAGCTTCTCGATCACAAGCCTAATATCTGGGTCAACACTCAGCATAGACGGGGACAAAAAACTTATCAAATGGTGTCTCTTTTGGGGAGGGTGAGGAGGACAAACCCGCTGATCTGTCCCTGCAACTTTGTGTTGAATTCTCATCCCCCAGTTAGATGCAAAATTGGGGTATCTTTTATACCTTAGTAACCACTAATGTGCAGAGTTCCGTGGGTGGGACTGTAGTCAAACCTTCCGTTGTTTGTGGGTGCATTGTACAGAATTTATGTATAGGTAGGTGGTGGACTTGGTTTACAAAGCATTTCTGATTAACACAAACTACAAGATCTCCATCTGGTTTTGTGTCTGCACCATGGGCTCCATCACATGTTGAGTTCTGCATTTCCTTCACAGTTTTATGCTTCCGACACTGACTCACGGCTGGGTGAGCCTGTCACAGCCACACTGCTTGTCAGTGCTTTCCCACTGCTTAATCCATCATGAGAAGCTGGTGGGTGACAATGCAAAGACAGATTTTTAGAATTTTGGGTGGGCTTTGTTTCCTTTATTAGATTCCTGTGAAGCTGCGCTGGTGGAAAGTCACAGGAAAGGTCATTACTAGAGAAACCACAGAAACAGAGGGCAAAATATATATAATGACAGAAGTCCTGCACCTGTAGCGATCTGGAGCTGGCTCTGAGTACGGGTTCAAATCTCATTTCTCCCACAATAACGCCCTGGCATGGAGAGTTCTGCCTGGGCTATTCAATCAGAGTATGTAAAATATAATTACATTTGAATTCCAAACACTATAATGCAAATCTTCCTGAATGTAAAAAATCCCAAATGTTCATGAATTGTTCAGTTGTTCAGGAATTGCTCCTTGCATTCTTGGGTCAGATCTGCTGTTTTACTTACACCCAGAAAACTGTGTTTCCTCTGAAAAATGGGGCTCAGGGACTGCACAGCCACAGTTTATATCTGTGTCTGCCCTGATGTGGCTCTCTGAAAGGGCAGTGACAAGTCAGGGCCTGAGACTTTCCGTACAACTTCCTTTGTAGCTTTTTCTTTCAAGATGAACTTTTAGAGACCAAAATTCCATATCAAATCTGGATAAATTAAATATAGTTGTCTGGTATTTGGGGACTGGGATATTGTTGTATAATTCATTTTTAGCCCTGGGAAAATACTTCACAAAGAGCATCTTCAAAGAGCTGTCATGTATGTGAGTGTGTGTACAAACCAGTGATGGAGGATTGTCACAGATAGACCCTGTCAAGTAAAGTAAACTGCTCTCGCGGTGGTTTTACAGAGGAGTGTCGTCTGCAGCCGAAGGGTCAGGCTGCAGTGCAGGGGCTGGTCCTGGCTGGCCTCTGTGCTGGGATGCATGGCTGTGTCTTCCGCTCCCAGATTTCACATGGATATCCCACTCCTGGGACTCCACTTTCCAGAAACTGCGCTTCCTGTGCTTTGAAGGGCATCATCTCATCACCTGAGTGTGGCTGCTTTGGGTAATGGATTTTTTGGCGGAAAGCTCCTATGAGAGATCAGCAGTAGGCTCTCTCCTAGGAGGAAGCACCATGAAAATCTGTCCTTTAGCTAAAAAGTAAGTGGGCAGTGAGAAAGGTGGTACGTGTGCATCCTGTGAGGAGGGCACACAGCACCAAGGGGTGCAGGTGCCCCTCTGGTTGTGTCTGCAGCCACCCCTGCGCTGCGCCATCAGCTCCACCCTGTGCCAGGCAAATCCCAGACCCTGCACGCCCGGTCTGCTGTCTCCTCACCTGCCTTTAGTGTCTTCTGGCTAGGGACCAGCAGGGATATTGCCCCCAAGTGGCTCTTTGGGCTTTGCTGGGCTTGTGTGGACAATCCACCTGGGAAAAGGTCACTGTGGATTTAACACAGCAGTGATCAGGCACAATTTAACAAGCCGTAAATGCTTGGTGATTTACACTTGTAAAAGGGAGACCAGAAGCACTCAGTCTTGATTTGCTTTAACCATATAAGACCTGAGAGGACAGTGTTTGGTTAGGAATGTCTGCATACCGAACTGATCTTCCAGTCCTAAATAATATCATTCCGTTTAATTTGGTGCTTGTGAGAATTTAAACTATGCAACCCAGTCCCCAAAATGGTTCTCTTAATATGGTTTTGTATGTGCATGGACTGCTTAGGGTGCAAGATGGCAGATTTGGTCCCAGAACTAGTCTGGTGTGTGTGAACTGTTTTCTACAGAGCTGATTGGGAAACAGGGTTTATCTGTGGTATTTTAGCCATGTAAAGTATTTTTATTTAAAGTAGGATAAATACCCAAATTATCCTGTCTTCCTTTCCAGAGATGTTCTCCCCTGAACAGTGTAAGTGGTTTTATAATACTTGCGTTAATCCAGATATTATCATACTTACCTTTCACCTTCTTAATTATTCATAAACCAAAATCAAAATCTAAACCAATAGTGTTAAAAAAAAATAGCAGAACGAAACTCTTCTTTCAGTGGAAAACTTTATGAAGGATGTTCTCATGCAGAACTTAATCTTGTTATTTGAGTGCTGCATTTTCAGGGTTTTCTTGTCAACCCTTTTTTTTTGTGTGTATTAAAAGGAAAGTCCTTCTATGTGTAAGGCGCTGGCCGATGGACTGTTGCCATCTCCTGCCTGTGCGGCTGCACTGCATCCCGGGCTGGCTGCGAGCACAGACTGCTCGGGCCGCCTGCCAGTTCCTGCCAACCTGCCTTTATTAGGTTGGTTACTTTTGTCCGAGCAGCTTTTGCTCTAAACAAATCTGATTTAGTCCCCAGTGAATCCAGGACGAAATGATCCATGTGAACATGGCTGGGTTGGGAGGATTCAGCACGAGCACTGGATGAGATGGTGCTGCCGGCACCAAAGCGCCGTGAGGGAGCACGGAGACGCTCGGGCGAGTGGCACAGTGCCATGTGGCACCAGAGCCCTGCGCTGCCCCGGGCACACTGAGGAACCCCACGGAGCCTGTGCCACCACCTCCTCCCCTTCCCTGCACCTGCTGCCATGCGCTGGACCCCGGGGAAGCTGATTCCTCACAATGCGTCCCACTCCGAGGCCAGAGAGTCCATCCTGGCTGGAGCTTCCTGAGCTCGGGGTTGTTTTCTGGGCTGAGGCAGCCTTACATTGGTTTTTAAACCAACCTACCTACCTACCTAGCTACCCAAACAGCCCCCAAGCCCCACAGAGTGAGCCTGATCCCTGCGCGGATGGAATTTGAGATGGATGTTGGTGAGCTGACACAGAAAAGCTGAACATGTCTGCACATCCCTTAATGAGCTTCCATGGTCAGATACTTAAAGAGACATTTTATTTACATGATATACAAGCACTCTCACAAGTCAGCAAAGTCTCTGTGGGTGCCTTCAGACATCGGTGTACTCGTGGTAGATGCGCACCTCTGATCTCCTGACGCTCTGGAGGGACCTGATGCTCTCGCTCCTGGTTCTCATGTTGGATTTCCTGAACAGCCTTCGTGAGAATGATCGACACATGAAAAAATAAATGATTGGATCCAGACAGACGTTGCATGCGGACAGGAACAGTGTCATTTCCTTACAATAATACAAGATTTTATGTGCAGAGTCATCTAAAATCTTGTCCAGATGACTAAAAGTAAAGGGTATTCGGCACAAATGGTAGGGCAAAAAGCAGGTGAAAAACACAGCCACGACAACCCTTATACTCTGGTTGTGCTTCCGCTTCCGGCTGGAGGAGCTAATGAATTGTTTGCTCGATTTATAGATGTACCTGGAAATGGCAATGTAACACCCTATTAGGACTATCAGCACCACTACAAACATGCAGGTGTTGATGTAGATGACAGCCGAGTGCCACTTGACTCCCAGGGGAGACTTCAGCTTTAGGCAGTCGTCGATGTTTCTCTTGGTGGGGTAGCCGTTGGTGAGGATGAGGTTCGGCAGCGCCAGGAACGCCATCACCACCCACACGCAGGCCGACAGGATCTTGGTGAAGGTGATGCTGTACATTCTGGAGTCTCCAAAGGGCTTCACCACCTTCAGGTAGCGGTCGATGCTGATGAGCCCGAGGAACACGATGGTCGTGTACATGTTGGCGTAGAACAGGACCGTGGTGTAGCGGCACAGGAAGGAGTTGAAGTGCCACGGTCCCAGCTGCGAGTCCTGGATGATCTTGAACGGGAACGTCAGTGTCATGAGCAGGTCTGCAACCACGATGTTCTTGAGGTAAAATATAAAACTGGTTTTGTTTCTGATGTGGAAGAAGATCCACACTGCGAGGCCGTTCAGCAGGAGGCTGGCCAGGAAGATGACGAGGTAAAGCACGGGCAGGACGATGGTGGTGAACTCGTCATGCGTGGAGTTCCCGAGGGAGCTGGCGTTGGGCGAGGTGCTGTTGTCTGGGCTGAGGCGATTCTCTGTGGGAATGGGGGAAAACAAAATGTTAAAGCTTGTTTCTGGTGTTTTACGAATGGACCAGTTTAGAACTGTCCTCTCTCTGGGCAGTCTGGAGGCTGCTCGGGTGAACCATAAATCAGAACTGCAGGTTGTCAGCTCTTGGCTTTCTTGAGAGAATGCGACTTGTGAGCTGAGATGTTTGTCATGAGACAGGGCTCTGGAGAGACTCCTCAGGCCTATCAAAATGCTCATTTAAACTTAGTTTACTTAAATGTATTTGAAAATCACAGTCTCTGGGGGATTTTAAGATTTTGTTTGTAAATGTTTGTGAAAAACTTATAAACTCTGTCACAAAATGACAGTACATTTTGGTTCATGTTGTTTATGCTCTGACCTTGGCTGGCGAGACAAACCAGGCTGGCTGGCTGTGGGGCAGCACTGGGCAGGGCTCGGGCAGCCCGTGCTGGAATGACTTATTTCTTTCAAATGTTGGTAGGAACTGACAGTAATAAAGTAAACACTTATCAATCACTTACATTTCCATTGTTATTTTACCTGGCAGTTTTCCATAGGATAAATTGTACCCCATCCTTTGCGTTGCTGTAGGTTTTCAGCTGAAATGCTCTTCAGGAGTCCCACTGGCAGCCGTGGATCTGGGATGCAGCAGGGCCTGTGCCGGGATGATGTTCTGGGGAAAAAAAATCGAAATTAAAACCAAGGAAAATAGAAGAGCCCACCTTCTTGTCCCCTGCATGGAGAGGAGGTTTGTGAAAGGAGCTTCCTCTGGAATTCCCAGTGAAGGGCTGGCTGAGGTGTGCTAAGGGCTGATCTCTGGGTACTGCACAGTGGTTCTGTGGTCAGGTCTTCATTGCCCCCTTCTCGCTCATTTCAGTGATGGATGTCCAAGAGTGGAATTTTTTTTTAAAATCATCACTCTCTTCTTGAAGTAAAAAAGTTTCATCTGTAATTATGAGATCTGTGTGTGTAACATCAGAGTGTATCCCCCAAACTGGGGTGGAAATGGTGGAAATGGCAAGTTCCTGTTCCTTTTTCATAGAAACTGGCACACAAGGAACGCTGAAACCTGCAGAAACTCATTTATACCATGATGGCATCACAACGTTTGACATTGTTCAAAGGGATTTTGCCAGTACCAGTTTGTAAGGCTGTGCTCCAAATTGTTCTTTCCTTTATCAGTATGCAAATGCAGTAACTTTTCTGTGATTCATTTTTTGCTTACAAGTTTTGAAAGGAAAACGGGCAAAATGGTTCAGACCCACTAGATCTGACTGCTCTCATGGGAATGAAAAGAGGATGGAATTCCTGCAGCCCTTTTGCAGATCAGAACCTGTTTTAGGTGCCGTGCCAATGTAGGAACCACGTTGTGTGGCACTAGATGGCACCAGAGCAAGTAATGGTGTGTGAAAGCATCAGTAAAAACTTTAATTTGGATATTTTAACCTTTTTGTCAGTCTGGCCTCTTGGCTGGCACTGTTTGCTCTGACAGTGACAAGACTGCCAAGGGTGTTGTAGGTATTTTGTTTTCTGTGGGTCTGGGCATCAGTAATCAGTCATGTTTGGCTGTTGTTGAGGATTTGCACTCTCTTTTCTGCCCAGGAGGCACAGAGATCAAAAGAATACGTGATTTTACGAAAAGATGCATATCTGACTCCTTATGTAAATAAGGTGCTTATTTCCCTGCTTTTTAGAGTTTCTTTTAAGTCTGCATAATTCCTGGTCCCTGGAAAAGTCCTTGTTCTCAGGCTCTTCAGGCAAGTGCTGTACTAAATCCTCAGTCTGGAGAAGTCAGTGAGGTATTGGATGTGTTGCCTGGGATTCGAGGCAGAGCAAGAGGCGGCTCCCTGCTGTAACCCTGGGAAATGCTGCAGGATTCCCTGGGGCTGGGGGACGGATCTGTGTGGAATGGACTGCACGTGTACTGGTGTTGCTCTGGTCCCAAAGGGATTTGCTCCAAGTCCCGTCAAAAAAGGCTCCTTTCTTCTTCCTGCTCTGCATCCGTTCTTGTAGGTGGATGCTGCCACAAGAGACTGTAGAAATCCAGCACCAGGTAGTATCAGTGCGTGCGTCTTCCTGCACAGACAGCCCCGACACTCTCCAGAGGGTCTGTCCCTTGTTTTCTGGTGCTGGGGGGGAGGCTCCCTGTTGCAGGGATCTCTGGCCAGAGGGAGTTGCCATTCTCCGACCGCTCTCCAGCACTGGTCATGTTCCCATCTGCGTTTGCTATCGACAGGGATGGGCCATCCCCAACAAGCCCCGTTCGGTACAGATCAAAACCCAGTCTCCTTCCCTCTTGTGAGCAGTGTCTTCTTTCCTGGGTGCTGTTACTTGAATCCCCTGGCTGTCAGCCTGAATCCTGGGCTTTAGCCCGTGGCTTTATAGTGGAAGCTGCTGCGGAGGTGGGACTGCAGTCACAGGGACCAGACGTGGCTCCAGCACTGTAGCAGGAGGCTCTGCCAGGACAGGAATGTTTCTCTCCACCCCACTGCAGTCCCCAGGCAGTCTCTGCTGGGCTGTCTGTGCCTCGTGGGGTTTGCCAGGATCCTCACTGCTCCCAGGCTTGCCCTGCAGCTCCTGCTCCGGTGCCTTTCCCCCCTCCCCAGTCCCTGCAGAACCTGTGCTGGCAGGAGCAGCCCGGCTGCTCGGCTGTCAGGCTCCCTTCTCCCTGCTGGCACGGCACGGGAAGGCTGTGACAGGAGCTGCAGTGTCCCAGCTCTGAGCCTGGAAAGCCGTTCTTGCAGTGAATCCCACACAGCCCCGCTGGATTCTGCCCGGGGCAGCGGCCATGGTGGAGCCCTGCCACATGTGTCCCCTGGTCAGTGAAGATGTGGCCACCCTTGGATTGCCCAGGGACGTCCAGGCCACTGGGAAGCCATCGTGGGAGCTGTGTGCGGTTGTGCAGGCCAACCGGGACCGAGTCTTTGCCTGGATATCTCTGTGTCTTCTTATTCCTGATGGTTTTAATGTTGAAATATGTTCCAAAATTATCTCAGCAAACTGTGGGTTGGAAAAACAAAGCAGCAAATTCTTCACCAGTGTAACTTGTGCCAGCTGAGCTTCGTGAACAGGGCCCTGTGCCCTGCCAGCACACCTGAGCTCAGCAGAGGCTCTGGTGTCTGCAGGGTGGAGGAGAGAGGCAACACCTGTGGCTGCTTGCCCTCCTTACACACCAAAGGCTCTCCCTGGTGCTGCTGTAGCTCAAAGCTTTAAAGGCTTCACCAGACGGGTCTGTGCAGAGCTGCAGGGAAGTGCTGGCACGATGGTCCTGCTGCGCAGAGCTGGGTGTGTGATAGAAGGTGGGATGCACAGCGATGGTCCCGCTCAGACTCAGCAGTCCGAAGGGGTTTCCATGGTTTCCTACCAAAGTCTGTCAGGCTGAGGGGTGCTGTGGTGGGCAGAGCACTCGAGCAGCGTGGCTTCGTTGTCTGCATGCTGGGGCAGGTGAGCAAGGCCTGTCTGTAGAGCTGGGTATCTGTACTCCAGCAGCTTCATTCTTTCTGACAAAGACTGCTGTACTGCAGACTCCAGGAGTAGGAACAAACTTACGCTGTGTGGAGAATTCACTCTTTTTCATGTGTCCTATTGCAACAGGGGATGAAGACTGTCTTCTCTTTAAAGAGTATTGTAGGGTATTTTGGAAATGCTCACTGTGTACTCTATTGTGGATTTTTTACTTGTTTGAATACAGTATTTTTGTGCTCAGCAGGGCTGGCTTTCCTCTTCTTGTCCAGTTCTCTGGACACTTTCCTCACCGATTTCATCCTGAGCAGCTGTTTCAGTCTGCTATACAAATATATTCTGCTTGGATGGCTTTAAAGATGTACTAGAAGCTGCTCATTTGTCCAGGCAGCTTTGTAAACCAGAATACATTTTACTTCTTGTAGCTTCTGCGCTTTGTTGGTGGTTGATGAGATAATCTCTTGCTGCTGATGTGAACAGACTGGTTTATGTCCATGACTGATGTAACCTCAGAGAAGAAATGAAACAACAGGCTGCATGGCAGCCTTCAGTGTCAGGTGGGTAGGGGAATGACTGCAGAGTTTTTCTAGTGACTAAGGCTTTGAGTTACCTTCCTGTTTAAAGAAATTGTATATCCTCAAATCAAATCTTTTTTCTTCTTATTTAAAACTTTTTAGAATTAGAAAATTCTCTTTGTGACCTAGACCAGCTGTTCTAGGTCATGGGGCTGCAGAGCTTTAAGTAATGGTTTTTATCTGAGCACATAACTTGTTGATGTGTGCCTTCTTGCCAGTCCCTCTGCATTCATCACCATAAGGCTGTGTAAATGACAGGGTTAATGCAGCAATAGACATGTGAGGCAGGTATTAAACCTGCTGTTGGCTGGCTGCAATGCTGTTCTTTTCTGCTGCTCATCAGAACCAAATCACGGAGTTGTTTGTAAAGATTTAGGGGAAAAAAGCATTGGTGCAGGGTAAGAGCACGCGTGCATGCAGCTGCTGCAGGCAGACGTGGAGCCTGTGTCACTGCTCTCCGTGTCAGCCCCACACCTGTCCCGTGTCCCCTGAGCCTGCTCCCGGCCCGTGCTCCTTGAGCAAGTCTGGATGTTCTGGTTTCCCCTGCCTGCATCTCTTTATCCTTCTTAGTGCTTTCTCTTGTTCACTACGAGCCCGGTCTCAGTAGCTAGGGCACTGCCACCTTTCCCTTCCTTGGAGGCCTCTGTCAAAAATGGTCCATCTCCCTTTTGGTGAAGGTATATGTTAATGTGCTGGTAACGCACAGTGGAATAACCTGAAATTCCTGTTTGAATTGCTGCCTACATCAGTGAGTTGCCCTTCTTGCTCTCTTGTGCTTTGCACACTCAAATGGTTCTGGTGTTTTTGTAGCCAGTACGTCCTGGTCCTGGCCCTGCCTGGGGTGGGGTGGGAGCTCCTGGGGTCGCTCCGTGCTCTGAGCAGTGCTGGAGCCCCCCAGTTCCCCCTGCTGCTGCTGAGCACGGCGGTGCCAAGCACCCGCCCCACGTGTCACTTCCCTCAGCTGGGAGAGGGTGACAGCAGCCCTGTGCCCCCGTGCCTGCAGTCCTGGGAGTGGGGCCAGCACGGGCTGGTTCCCTGGGCCAGGAACTCTGCCCTGCTCAACCAGCCACACTGCAGCGAGGCTGAAAGGAAGGACTGGGGTATAACTGTCCCCAGCTGTGGCTTATGGCGCCTGTCTTCTTAGTCCTAGCCAGAAACAGGAACCTGCCTCTGCTCAGAAAGCTGCTCGTCTGCTCCAGCATCTGGCAGAAAACCCCTGTCTGTGTTTTCAGGTTCCTCCTTGAACTTCCCCTCATTTCCTGTCTAGCTCTCACGTCTCGGAGCAGCACAGCATCCTGCCCTGGGGAAGCTGCTGTGCAATTGGCTTCCCTCTGCCTTCGGCCGCTGTCTCCAGGATCCTGTCCTGTCCCTGCCCTGTCCTATCCATTTGTCTTCAGGAGAGACCGGAAAGGCAGTGGTCAGGGCGCACACCTGCCCGGGCCCTGAGCTGACGTTCACGTCGGGATGCACACAGGAGCAGCCCTCCCTTGGCTCTGTGCTGGGACACGCTGCTGGCAGGCACCAGCATCCCCACCCTCGCTCTGCCCAAGAGAAAAGGCACCTGTGCCCTGCAGAGCCCCGCGTGCAGGCACTGGCTGACGGCGCGGGTCTGTCTTCCTCGCTCCTCCGTCTGTGGCAGCTGGAAGTGCCAGGCGTGGCTGCAGTGCCTGGGCTGGGTGTACCTGGCATCAGGGCATCCACCTAAATGTGCTGAGTCTTCACCTGTGCTGCAGCTGAAATCTCATAGCCTGTTTGCACCTGTAACTTGTTGTACAGTTGCACTGGGGGTGGCAAAACACTGGAGTAAGCATTCGATAATACCATCTAGTATGCAAACTTCTCATTTTGGGGGAATATGCCCTTAGGATAACATGATTTCCTCACTTTAAAAAGAAATAGTAAAAGTACTCGGACAAATCTAACTTTCTCAAAGCCACTTTTGGAATATTTTGTCCAAATGTAGCCATTATTTTTTTTCTCATTTCAGGTGAATTATTATGAACCCTAATGGTCCCCTGTGTGACAGCTCTGACAGGAGATGTTGCCTGAGCTATCAAGTTCTTTCTTTTTTCTGTCTTTTGAATTGTTCCTTGCTAAAAGTTCATGGATTATATTACCTACTTTGAATTGGATTTTCTATGCAGGGTTTGCAAGATCTAGTAACTGTTGTTAATTGTTATGGTAAGACTGTTTTTTAAGCTTATTTGCAGAACCTAAAGCTGCACGAATTCCCTTTCCTGTTGCATAGGCACTGTAGTTCCTAGGTGATGCTCAAGGAATGCTTCCCAGTTCTTTGCTGCGTTAATGACCAGCACATGCACTGTCCGTGGCCCGAAGGCAGGAGGTACCTTCAGAGGTCATTGCGGCTCTGGTCAGGTGTGCTGGGCTGTGGTGCTGTGTGCAGGAGGGGCTCGGAGGGGCTCGGAGGGGCCCAGCACCTCACTGCCACCTCTAAAGAGGTGAGGAGGGAGTGTTGTGCCATGGTACAGCTCCACAGCTCCTGTGGGCTGCAGTGGTTTTTGCATGAGAAGTTGAGAGGTCTGCCAGCAGAACTGGTGTCAGCTGGGCAGCAGGTGAGCATCTGCTCTTGGTGCAGGAGAAGCTGGGCCGCAATTGCTGGCTGCCTTTTTTTTGAGGAAAAAAAAATAAAGGTCGACATAGTGGTTGGCAGAGCTGGGATAATGAATGTTTTCTCAGTAAGGCGGCCTCTAATTAGCGAGGAGGGAAGGAACTCTGGAATGTTTCCTTTGCTTCTTTCTAGAAGATGCTGCTGCTGCCGGTTGGTTGTGGTTGCACAAACCTGCTGGCAGTGGGGGCTGTGCTGCAGCCCTTGGGCCCCACCAAGAATACAGCGCGTGCGGTGCGGCCTCGGCGGGGCCCTGTGCGGGTGCGGGTCCCGAAGCTCCCGTGCAGGCGAGCGGGCGGGCCCGTGGGGCTGCCAGGGCGCGGTGCCGCGCTGACGGAGCCGCGTGCCTGGGCCTCGCCACCGGTGCCACGGGGGGAGCCGTGGCTGCCACGCTCTGCACCCACCCGCAAAGGCCACGGCTGGGGTGGCCAGGCTTGAGCTGGAGGTTTTTACTGAAAATACCGGCTTTTAGGTTTGATTATTTGTACTGTGCGGTGAAAAACATTAAGTAAAAATTTCAAAATGGCACTTTAAAAATAATGAAGATGTCTGGGGCACAAACACAAAAATGCAGGTGTGTAACTGGCAGCATTGCACCTTCATTCGTTGGACCTGTGTCTGTTGTGCCTCTATCACATCCCTCGGAGCCACTGTAAGAAATTATATTGGGAAATCAAAATAATTATTGGCATGTGCATGTAGCCAGTGCCATTTAAATCCTTCAGTAATTCCAGTCTAACTTTCAGGCATTTTTCTTTGTGCTGAAGTAATTTCTATTGGTTTTTTTGAATGCAATCCTAATTCACATCACAGAAGCACCAAGAAATCCTCATGTTCCTGTGTCAGCTGGTTTCTCTGTGCTCCAGTACATCCTGCTGCCGGACAGTGCTCTGTGTGCTACTTGCAGCAGCACCACTGCTTGAAAGAGGAAGGAAAAGGACATGGGGATTTTAGGGTGCGTCTGGGAGAAGTCCAGCCTGGTGCACCGCCGTTCTTTCGTGCACAGCCCGGAGAGTTCCCTGCTCCCTCTCAGAATGGACAGGCTGCTGGCCCTGGGCAGAGCGTGAGGTGCCGGCTGCGAGAGCTGCTGCTCCTCCTGCCACCCAGCTCTGGCTGCTCTGGGCTCCTTTTACAGGGGCAGTGCCTGCTGCTGCAGTGAGGGTGATAGAAGCTGATAGAAGTCCAATTTTTGCTGCTCAGCATCAGTTGTCCCTTTGGTATGTCACTGACATTTTCTTGAGGAAGAACCAGAAGCAGTGGTTGCCGCAGTGCCTCGTGTGAGGTTCATTGTTGGTCAGATGTGGAAAGCTAACTTCTGATAATCGACAGTGCAATGTTTTAATTTATTTAAGATGTTATGGTAATTTTTTATGATGGAAAGGGTTAAGACTGCTGAAACGTAGAAATGAATCTTGTCTCCTTCCTCTGGTTTTCTTGGCAGCCCTGGGGTTGGTGTCTGCTGCAGCCTGGGCTCCTGTGGAGGGGCTCTGGAGCTCATGGTGTGTGTCAGGTGTGTTTTCACTCCGTTCCAAACCATTATAAATCCTGCACAGTTCGAGTTTAGGGCTACAGCCATACCACAGGGGGTTTGCCTGGCTGCTTCTGGTGCTCGCTGGATCAAAGAGCTCCGCCACGCTCCTGGGATCCGTGGGGCCAGGTGACTCCCCAGTGTCCTGGGGCTCTGGAGCCCCAGCCCCTGGCATGGGTGCGTGCCAGCACATGATGGGCTATGGGGTGCAGGTGCTGGGCAAGCTGGTCTCCCCGCTCCCTCCCTGCCCCGCAGGGGCTCTGTCAGCCTGGGAGGGAGCCGAGGGTGCGACACTGGGCTGAGCTGGGACAGGCAGCCCTTTGCAGGTGGGGAGGGAGGACGGCTCACGGCTGATGCTGCTGAAAATGTGCTGGTTTTCTCTCCCACCCTCCTAACATAAACCCATGGTTTCACATGGTTTCTGTGTGTGAGGTCCCCACACACCCTTCAGCCTCTCTCCCCTCTGCCCCTCCTGCGGTTGCTCTGTGAGGGGGCTGCCGCAGGTGCTGCCATGCAGTGGGGCGGCAGGAGAGGCTCTGGTGCCCCAGGGCTGCTGGCCCACCTGCAGAAGGGGAGGAGGGGAAGCTTCTCCTAACCAGAAAAGTACTGGCGGCTTCCATGCTCAGGGCTGGTGCCTGGGAGTGAATCAGCGACATCAGCCAAATCCTGGTTTCCCTTTCTAAAGAGGGTTGCAGAATTCTTTAAAAAGATGGAAAGAAGTGTGAAATACTCCCAGTTTCCAGATGGAGCACACAGAGGGAAAGTGGCTGCAGGCCCTGTAGTGCACAAACAAGTAATTTTTTAACAACCCCTCGAATCGTGCTGCTGCTCCCAGTGCTCCGTAGACAAGAACAACCTTTTCAGTACAAAATCTCCTTAAAAGACAGAGGCTTTTGCAAGCACCTCAGATATTTCCCAAGCTATGAGACTCATCAGATCTAGTCTGCTCATTCAGAGCTATGTGGTTTTTCCAGTGAACCCGACAAGTTTTAACATGACTTGAACGCAGTATGAAGGAAGAGAACATTTATTCTGTTAATATAGTAAAGAACTCAAGTTTGCTTTCCTGTACTGAAAGAGGTGAAAGGGAATAGAGTACAAACCCTTTTAAAGCAAATTCAGATCTTGTAGTTACTGAATCTTACTTTATATGAGTTAAGCTCTGTCAGGAAGTGAGTTACTGAAACAGTGGACCCACCTGCACTTTGAGTCTATCTTAGAAGGAAAGACTGATAGAAACCAATTTTTTTTTGCCACCATAAATACTGTGTATGAATGAATAAAAGGTTGGTAAAGGCACGCTATTTTGAGAACTTTTCACGCTTTTAATTGATCCGACATTCAGTTTATGGTTCCAAGTCTGGTTTTCAGCAGCTATATCTTAATTCCTGTTTTTTCACTCAAGAGTGAGAAAGTGCTAGCAGATTCACCGAACAACTTATCAAACGCTTTTCCAGTGGTCAGAGCTCACTTACCTGTCACCATCGTCGCCTTCCGCTTGTCTCGGAGCTGCATCCCGAAAGTGCCTCAGACTCCTCCAAGACGCATCTTGAAGCTACAGTAGGCAGGAGAGTATTTCCTGGGAGAGGGTAGCTGAATAAACCATGTCTGGCAGTAAGATTTTTGGGCTTCCGATGGCTTTTTTTTGTGATACCTGATCAGAGAGTCAAAATTCCCCTGGCCAGGAGCAACTGGAGCAACTGGCTTTCTCATTCCTGGGAATGACTCACATGCCAGGGTAGGTGAGCGCGCTCCCGCTCACTTCCTGGCTCCGGAGCAGCTGGGGCGCCCAGGACGCAGACAGTGATTCACCTGGGAGGTGGGTTCGTGCGGGGAAGGCAGCAGCCTCTGCGCGGGGAGACGCTGCGAGAGCCTGCAGGGTGTTCCACTGCGGCCCGGGCTGCCCTGCCTCTGCCTCCCGGGGCGTACAGCGTCTGCAGGGTGGATGTGGATTTATTGTGCTCCTGAAGAATCTGCTGCTGGATAGATGAAAATACCTGCTAATCAAGATTACCTTGTCAATTATTAATTTGATTATATTTAGGTTATCTTTAGTGTTGTGCTTTGAACAGATCCTCCCTTCTAAATAATGTGTAGGATGAAAGTAGAACGCTCAGTCTGTCCCTCAGTATTGCAGCTGAAATGACCGGAGGGTCTGTCCCTGCTCTGGTGCTCCTTAGGACTGACTGAGCCCGCTGCCTCTCACAGCCCTGCCCTCAGTGGTCCTGGCTGTATGTATGGTTACAGTCAGACTATTTAGTGCCTTTAGAGCACTGAAATAATCATGGGACAAAATTGGGACATACTATATTGGGACTGTTCTCTTGGGACAAAGTTCTGCTTCATGTCAGCAGAGGATGAAGTGGGTAATTTCCCATTTCTGCTGCTTTCTTTAAGAAAAGGAAATTCCCATCTGCCTCATTAAAAATTCAGGGAAAAAGAAAAAATAATCTCAGTGCTCTGAGAGCAGTGGCTGCCAAGGCCTTTTTCTGTCTGTTCTGCTTGGACTGTTCCATACACATTTTTTTACTTTTTTCTCAAATATCTGAGGGACTGAGCCCCTAGTCCTCCTCTGCTGAGACTGGACACTCCTCTGCACAGGAGCCCTGTCAGCTGCACGGAGCCTGCGAGGGGCCAAGCCAGAGCAGGACCCACCTGCTGCCCCCGCAGTGCTGAGCAGCTTCCTCTGGCCTCTGTCCAGGGAACCCTGTGCTAAATCCCACATTTCTGCTTGTGGGCAGACTGTAAAATTTCCTCTTGCCTCGGGACGTCTCCCTTGAATCGGGCGCAGTCCCTGATCGCAGGAGGCTGCTGGCACAGCTCGCTTTGAAGACCAGCTTTTGCAAGGCAAAGCAAACCCATGCAGATGAAGCTGTAGGAACACGGCTTCACTCTGTTGTGTTTTCAGCTTTATTATCACAGGCTGCCAAACTCATCCCAGGAGCTGGATATCCTGACAGTAGAGGATGGTCCCTGTTGCGGGCACATGGCACCCCCTGAAGATGAAGAAGGCTTTCCCTGCAGGTAGGGAGAGGAGACTTGATGAAGCCTTTGCCTTGCTCAGACCTTGCACATGGCTGTGCAGGATGGTGTGTGCCAGCCTCCATTTCACCTTCTTTCGGCTGTCCCTTGTGCTCCAGGGCTTGGCAGCTGCCTGTTGGAGATAGGGGAACAAAAGTCAGAGGGTGTGTAGGGGGTTTGTACCCTCCTGGAACAATCCCCTCCACGCTCGACTTTGCCCTGCACGAGGAGTGTGCTCCAGAGCCGGGCGCTGTGCTGTGTCCTGGCTGCGGAGCACAATTCCTGCATCCCTGCCAGGGGCACAGCCGGGCTCCAGGGAACGCGGCCGCTCCGGTGGTCTCAGGTCTGCGGTCTGGACACGGCACAGCAGCACGTGGTGCCTGCATTTGGGCTGCTGTTTTTCAACACTGCCAGTGCTGGTGGTCTCTCGGGCTGGAGTCTAAGAACCAGTGCAGCAGCATGTGCTGTGGGGAAAGAGAGAAGAAATTTAAAGTGAAAACTGAAATGTTTGAAAAGCGTAATTTAATTGCTTACAGAGACCCAAGTGCTTAGGAGTTGGCACTCTGGGAGTAGAGTGCACACACCAAAACTGGTGTGTTAGTAATGGTCAAATAATAAATAAAATTTCTACCAGAATGGGGTTTTAGTTTGTTCATTTTTTGAATATGGTGCAAAGGCGCATTAACTTTTCTTTAAAATCTCTGTATTTTGGTGTACCAGTAAAACATGATGGGTTAGAACCCAGTGCCCTGGCATCCCCTAGCAGGCTCCAACGCAGACGTGTTGTTGGCTGCTCCCAGGCTGGAGCAGGTCAGGACGAGCTGACACATGAAACACTGAAACGTGGGGAGCTTGTCGTAAAAACAGCGCAGAAGAAATGTGAAGGTGTGACGTAAAGAAAAGCTGAAGGTAACCTGTAACTTCACTGTTGTTCACATTATTTAAAGGCTGGTTGTCCCTTTTTGTGTTTTGATGATTAGAGAGCAACTCTCAGATTTCATAAGAGCCTGAACAACGTTATTACAACAATTACTGCATTGCTTCATTCTGAAACGTCTTCGCTGCCATATTTAGCAATGTGAACTACAAGGTTATGTTAAAGCAGATTCATCACCTGGGTAATGCACAGGACTGGCTGTTTCTGTTTTTTAAGCAGAAAAGTGTCAGCAAGATCAGAGCTTGCAACACAGGGAGGATTCTCCAGTGTTACAGCTGCAGATGTGAAGGTGGAGGTGCTTTTGTCGGGAAGAGTCTTGGAAGAGCTGAGATTTCCCCTTTCCTGATGTGAGTTACTCCAGTCACTGTGTGATGCCTGTCACTAACAGGAAAGGAAGGAGGAAAATATCTAATTAAGAACTGACTTTAAAATCTCAGTTCTTTTTCCCCTCTAGCCTCAAGTTGCTCACAGTGTGCTGATAGGGAACCTGTAGTTCCAGGCCTTGGCTGGCTGATCCTGTCTGTAGGCTCAGGTCTGTCCTGGTGCCTTCAGTGCTCCCCTGTGCCCTGCTGGCTCTGTGCGTGTGCCATCATGTGGGTCATACCTTGGCTGCTTGACTTGTCTGCCCAGCTCTTGTTCAGGATGCTAATGGTTGGTTTGCATTTCTAATTAATTGAAGCACTGCTGTGTGTTATGAGAGTTTTCTCAGTGCTCAGAACTGTGGGAGCCTGGATGGAGGGATGTCTGTAGCTGTGCCAAGGGTCAGGATGTCTTTGAAGAGCAGTTTGTCTCTGGGCACTAAGGAATTATGCTGTCCCTCTGAGGAGAGGCAGTCCAAAGACTGGAGGGTGCATGTGTTAGGTGAGGGTATAAAATACTTCCTTTTTCTGAAACACAAGTAAAATAAAAAATTTATGTAAGCCTTTATGTACCCAAATAAGTGATTTCCTGTTAAACTCAACTGCTGAGTGCCCTGTAGTTCCCTTTTCAGGAACCCAGTGACCTGTAGAGATGTTTAGGACAAGGGTCAGTACTTTCTGTGTGGAACTGGCCCAAGGGAGCCCGGGACAAGGGTCATTCCTGCAAATGGGCTCCAGGCCTCAGGCCAGTTTTCGGTTTCTAGGTTGTCTGGAGTGAGGACAAGCCAAGCAAGGGAACATTTGTCTGTGGGAAGGGAGAGCCCTGCTGCTGCCTCATGGCTTGAGGGGCTGGAGTGAGCCCAGGTAAGGTGGGAATGGTGCACGTGTTCGCTGTCCTGTACAGCTGCTGCATCAGGTAACAGCAAGGGTTTTGCTCAGGGCAGTACCAGCACATTCGAGGTGGATTGGGAGAAAAATCAGGTTTGGAAAATGGTGACTGCTGTACTGAATGTGCTGGTAAACTTTGCTGAATTCCATAAATCCCTGGCTGCTCTAAAGGAATCTGGGGATCTCAGGGAAGGAGCTCTATGGCGTGCTGCTGTGGTCCCTCCCTGGACTCTGGGCTTCCTGCCAAGGGAGATCTGCTCTCCAAATGTGGTTCTGTTTGGTCACGTGCAAATCAGAATACTGCTTTGGATATTTCTTTGAGCCTTAAAAAGCAGAGACCTAAACTTTGGGGCATTTTAACTGTTATGATTTTTACTCCATCTGGAGGCAGTGATGTAAAACTTAGTAGAAAAATGTGCAAAATCCCGAGTGTTAGAATTCAGGGACCTTTTTCTCTAAGTGGATCAAGCAGGTGTTCTGTCCTTGCAGTCACCTTCACTTCTTTGCCACAGTTTGGTAGCTTTGGCTCCCTTTTACTTACCTAAGAAGCAGCAGCTGAAAAACAGATGATTAAGACTCCTCAGAAACCTTTGGCACACCCTTTATTTAAGGACCAACTCATCCCATTTTGTGGTTACACCCACCCTAACACACAGGCTCTCAGCACTGAACTGCGTGAGCTGCCAGTGTGTGTGCACAGCATTGGATGAGCCTTGATTACAAGCAGAAATCAGAAAATAAAATCAATTTCTGTTCTTCAGCATTTTCTTAGTTTCTCACTGCCACACGGCCCTGTAAATCCAGAGCTGGATGCAGTCAGTGTGGGGAGTCCTTGGGACCTCTGTGTTAGCTGTGCTGGTGTGATTCAGAAGGAAGAGGGAGGACTGAGGTGGAGAGTTTTGTCCTGAAGTCCTCCCTGACACATCCAAGGTTTGAGAGCACAGATTTCAGTGGGCACCTTCTTGGTGGAAGGTCACAGCTGGTTTACAGACTCTCTTCTCCCAGTGTTTAGCTCAGGCCCCTCTGTTAATTGTCACGCTGTGTCAGCAGGTTGAGAGGAACATTTCCAGCCTCCTGTAAGTTCCTCTAAGTAGTTACTAAAGTGGTGACTATTTCGTCAGCTAAGAATTTATTGTGTTTACTTTTCCTAAAGGAGCAAAGTTATAAGAGTGTATGTGTGTGGGGAGAGCCTTTAATGCAACAGCATTTAATCTAAGAGGTAGACAATGGCTGAGATAACACTGATTTATAGGGAAAATCGGAACCACTTGAAAGCTGGTTGAGGATTAGTTCAGTTTCCAGTTAGGAAGGGTGTTACAGCTGTGGAAGGTATGTAACATACTTGGTGAAGTTGTAGTGGGTAGAAGTTGCTAAATAAGACATACATCTCCCTCTGTGGCAGAGGCTGGGGAACCCCAGAGACAGATGTAATTAATGCACAGCAATCTAAAACAGCTTTGAAAAAGTCAAGCTGTATGGAGCAACCTGCTGGATTGGATTAGGCTGCTGTAAACAATGAATTTCTAAAAATAGCAGTCAAGTGCTGATCAAAGTGCCTGGCACGTGTGAGAGAGTGTAAAGCTGGCAGCAGAGCTGGAGGAGAAGGGATGGTTGGGAAAAGGGACACTGCTGCCTTGAAATAGAATTTTGGATTAGAAAGTAGTTTCTCTCCAGGCACGGTCCTTGTAGGATAGCCAGGGGAGAGGTCTGAGAGTCCTCTGGTGAGCTGGGTGGAGAGGGATTCTCTGGATGGGGAGGCTCAGGCAGTGTTCCTTGCTCCCTTCTCTTTGCCAGTTGTTGGGACTGGGAAGGGTGAATGTGCCACCAAGGGGGACGTCCCTGGGTGTTCCTCTCTGGTGAGTGGTGTGGTGGGGCTGAGCCCCACGTGTCTCTGGGCCCCCCTTTGTGGGGGACGCAGTCCTGGGTGCTCTGCTCACCTGGACGAGGAGCATGTCCTGGGGGAAACTGGGGCATTGCCAACACTGTCCTGCACCAAAGTCCTGCTGGGAGCAGAGAGGAAGGATGGTGAAACAGTGTGGGTGGTAGGAAGGTAATTACATGTGTGAGAGAGGCAAGGAGGGATGGGAAGGGACTGTGTCCTTCCCTCTGTTCCTCCTCTTCCCTAGTCTTGATGTGCAGCCAAGCTGACACTCGGGGTAAGAGTTACTGACATATGCAGTCAACAGCTCTGGGGTTTAATCCCAGATAAAGCTGAATTGCCCTTCGAAGCAGCCGTAGTCAGTGAGCTGCTCAGGTGTTAGCAAGTGAGTTGTTTTAGTTTAAACCAGATAGAACTAATCTGTGGATTGTCTTAGGCAGTTTGAGCAAGAGCCTTTTGCCCATTAAGGCTATGCAGTGAGTATACATAGAAAATCCATTTTGCTGCATTTATTGAGTATTAATATTACTTGGCAAATACCCTTTTGTGTTCTTCAGCAGAAGTAAACCAAACTACTTTTCAAGTTCTCTATGAGCATGCAGAGTAGAGCGTGCAGCTGCAGAATCAAGACTCAGTAGGAGACACTTGTGTGTCCAGTTCGGTTTTTGGGTTTGTCTGGACCGTTCTCTGAAGAGTCTTTACCCTCCTGTACAACACCTTCTCCACAAAGGGCCTGCACAGGAGCAGGTAGATCAGGGGGTCCATGCAGACGTTGGTGGCTGCCAGCCACAGCGTGCTCTCTTTGGCCACGAAGAGCTGGTTCTGCAGGCGGCAGTCCATGTGGGAGCTTGTTTGGCTCAGGGTGTAGGGGACCCTGCTGAAGTGGAAGGGGGCAAAGCACAAGAAGAACACAGTAAAAATGATGAATACTTTCCCCTTGATCCGTTTTTCTGTTTTGTTGCCTTTCTTCTGTGTTTTTATGTAAGACTCATACACCTTTTTGGCAATAATTGTATAAAACAGCAACATGAGGATGAGGACAGTCCAGAAGATGAACTGGCAGATGTAGTTGACGGCTTCGTGCCATTTGAGTCCGAGGTAACTCTTCAAGGAGGCACACTTCCTCACGGACTGGGGCGTCGCTGTCTTGTTGGACAAGATCGTGTTGGGCAGAGAGAGAACAAGGAAGAAGAGCCAGACCAGACTTGCGAGGATCTTTGCTGAGGTCAGATTTTGCACCCAGAACTTCCCAAAAGGTCTCACAATCTTGAGAAATCTGTCGAAAGCAATGAGCCCAAGTAGCACTATGCTAATGTACATGGTGTCATAGAAAATTACGGCTGAGAAACGACAGACAAAGGCTTTGAGCTGCCACGGTCCCAGGCCAGAGTCTGTCAGGATCTTCAGAGGAAGCATCAGGGTCATTATAAAATCAGAAACTAAGATATTTTTCAAGTAGACAATGAAAGTTGATGTGCTTGGAATGTGGAAGAAAGCCCAGCAAGCCAGGCTGTTCAGCACGAGTCCCAGGAGGAAGACGAGTGTGTACAGCACTGGGAAGAGCAGGTGGGTGATGGTGGTGTCGCGGGGGCACTGTGCAGATGAGGGTGCTCCACTGGTGTTACCAACAGTGCTCGTGTTTGCAGAGTCTCCCATCGTTTGAAATAGACTTGGGTGAAAAGGAGGGAGAGAACACAAAACATAACCTTCTGTATGTAGTATTACATGTTCCCTACAGTGACAGCATTTTTGCATGAATAAACACAAAACCTGAGCGTGTGTTAAACAGACCAACCAATTTCTCTTCTGATTCATGGAAAATCTAAATCTTTGCAGAAATTTAAATTGTTTATAAGCTAACATCCACTGAAAAGTTAAAAAAGTTCCTAGTTACTCTGGAGGCCTAGGGTAATGTCGTAGCAGGGTGTAAGAGCAGATTGCCTGGAGCACCGCTGGTCTTTCTATGGAAATGTATTTTAGCATTGTATAGAAATGTCAGAGCTGTGGCCCTAAAGCCAGCCACTTCTGGGTAAGTGACTTCTGGTAACTCTTTCCAAGCACCCACTGTTTTCCTTTCTCAGCACAGCTTTAGATAGCGTTTCCAAGATCGGATGCTCACAGGTGGCTCTCAGCCCTGAGCACTAGCTGCCCGAGCGCCCCATCACACCCCCTGAACACGCCGACCATGCGAGTACCTGGACAAACATGCAGCAGCTGTTGCAGAGGCCTCTGTGGCTGTCCCCGTCTCATCCGCTGTTCCTTTTCCAGCAGAAGCCTCAAGCAAAGTATTAAGAGCGGGGAAATGTGTAGAAAGATGAGGCCTTTTTCTCTTGGTGTGGTGTGTGGTTTCCTTCCTCATTTTCACGTGTCGCCTGAGTTAGTCCTATTTGCAATTGCTTTTGTCTCTTCCCTTTGCTCTGTGTGAGAAAGCACACCAGCGTTCCAGGATAATCCTCAGATGTAGCTCCTAGTTGTTGTTTGTGTGTGAATTCCATGTTCTGGATGGCACTAGTCGTTGCCAATGCATGACAAGAGTCTGCTCAGAGCCACCTTGCAGTGGGTGCTCAGCTCCAAAAGCATGTGCACCGACGTGCTCAGGGACTGCCCCCTCTCCCTGCAGCCCGGTATTACTGACACATGGACCTGAGCTTGACTTTGGATCTCCAGAATGGATTCCTGGTTTATTTTGGCCCATGTAGCCAGGGGATGCTCTGTGCCGCTTACAGCCACTTTCTGGTCCTGGCAGGAGCTGTGGAAAGCTGTGTGGAAAGCTGTGGACTGATCATGTGTTTGTTGGGTATAATGCTGGAATTCGGTGCATTTCTCTGTGAGCAGAGCTGTTTGTGTAAGTTATTCCTGCCTGCTGATGTGACAGCTCTGGCTCAGGGCTGACTGCCGTGTGGGAAGTGGCTCGTGTTCAAGCTGTTTCCTGGGGCAGGCATGGATTGTGTCATGAGGTGCTCAGGCTGCAGCTGTGGCAGGTAGCTTGTGCATCAGTACCTGGGACATTTTGGTTAATGCAGGTGCTGGTGTCAGTGTTAAACGGCTGCTGACAGCAAACAGCCTTGGGGACAGCTGAGCTGAAGCTCACCCGCAGCACTGTCATCAGTGTGATGTGTCCCTGGCTGCCCGACCTGCCTTCTGGTCACCCACTGGTGACAACGTAAGGGGGTTGTCGCCAGTGGAAGGGTTAATTCATCCCAGCGCGTTATCAGAGATGCACAAACCCCAAGGCCGAGCGTGGCAACAAGTGAGCAATAAGTGAGCTGCCTTTAAACTTCTTGGGAAGTTGGGTTTCAGTTGTAGAAGTGCCCTGGCAGGCAGGGACATGAACTGGGAAGGGTGGACAGGCGATGGCTTTGGCAGGATGAGCTCTTGTGTGCCAGTGACACATGCTGCTCAATCGGAGCTGTTTGCAGTGCTGATAAATGAACCACTGTTTATTCCAATAACCCACAATCTATTTCATGTGCAATTGTTGTGATACCTCAAAATGTCAGGTAGTTGAAAATACTTCGCTGGTTTTTTTCAAGTTTTCCAAATGCAAAAAGGGCAGTGGTTGAGTATTTTGTATAGTGCAAAAAGCTGACCTTAATCATCAGTAGAGAAGTTACCATGAGCCTGTCTTTCCCCAAGATCTCAGTATGATGTAAATCGAGTCTTTGTATGTTTTCTAATATAATATATTGTTCTCTGTGAAAGCATACAGTTTTGTTTATTTATGTAGTAAGGGGAAGGATTTGGGGATTTAATTCATATCAAGGTAAGCCTGATTATGAAATAATTTCATCTGACATACAACTATTAATTATTGGTCAATGGATTAGGAACTGCAAGCATAGAATGAGAGACGCAAAATGTTATTCTGTTACCAAAAATTTGCACAAATGGCTCCTCTACATCTGGCATAGGTTTCTGTTTGTCTGCCAGTTGCATATAAGGTGACAACTCCCTGTACTGAAAAATCACATCTACTGTGGATTTTATCTGCATTTCTCAGATCCTGTGTTGTCATGGACTTTACTCTCCCCAAGTTTAGCAGTTTCTGCAAAATCTTTACAGTTCAGGATATCATCTGTAGCATTTCATGATTCTGTTTTAAGTTCTCCTCTCAGTTCCTCACAGTTCCACCTTTAAGTTCAGACTTCTTCCCAGCAGTTCTGACAGGCCTTGAGGTAGGGGTCAGGGGAGCTCCTGTTTTGGCAAGGATGGAGGTTGGGGAGCAGGGGGGCTCCTCCGTTATTTAAGCTTTCTAGTTTTGCCGCCAGTGGTGGTGGTTCCGGGGTGCTCATGCTTCATCTGCAGGACTATTTCTAAAGAAGGCAGTGAAGTTCTAGATACGCTTCATGGGTTCGTGCTCCTTCTACTCTCAATAAACCTGTGTGGCCAGGAAGGGGCATGTGGAGTCCTGAGTTCTAGAGCGGCGTCTCATCTGTGTCATCCCCCTCATTCTGCTCCTTTGTCCGTGATCCGAGCCCTGCCATGTGCTTGCACAGCATGTCTAGCAAGGATTTCCTGAATGATTTGCAAAGGAAAAAGTATATGAATGGGTCCAGGCAGGCATTGAGGGACGTCAGCCACAGCGTGGTCTCCTTCAGGTAGAACAGGGTGTTCTGAGCAGAGCAGTCAAACACACCTCTCGTTTGGCTCAAGGTGTAGGGGATTCTGGTAAAGTGGAATGGCACAAAACAAATAAAGAACACAGCAATGATTATGAAAACCTTGAGATTGACAGTCTTCTTGGATGCCTTCCCTGTGCATCGTGTCCTTTTATAGGATTTGTACAGTTCTTTGCTGATGAGGATGTAACATACCACTATGACTGCTAAGTTAACCCAGAAGATGAGCTGGCAAATGTAGTTTACAATTTCGTGCCAGATTAAGCCAAACTCTGATTTCAGGAGAGCACACTTCCTTACGTTCTTGGGTGTTTTCTTCTTATTAGTTAAAATCATGTTAGGTAGCGAGAGAGCAAACATTGATACCCAGATTGCTGTGGACAGGATCTTGGCAGCTAAAAGGTTCCGTGGAGTTGATGTTCTGAACGGTGAAGTGGCTTTCTGATAGCGATCAATAGTTATCAGACCAAGAAACAAGATGCTGATGTACATGGTGAAGTAAAACACAACCTGGGTGACCTGGCACACAAACCCCCGCAAGACCCAGGATACCAGCTTTGCATCACTGAGGATTTTAAATGGAAAAGTCAGGATCATGAGGAAATCAGAAATTACAGTGTTCTTGAGGAAGATGATGAAATTGGATTTACTGGATATTTTAAAGAAGACCCACATTGCCAGGCCATTCATGGTGATACCCACCAGGAACAGAAACGTGTAGAGTAAAGGGAAGATGACTTGGCTGATCCTGCTGTCGCTGGTGCAGTTGCTGTCATTCCTGGAGGAGCTGAATTGGGTTGTGGCTTTCATTTGCACTGTGATATTCCCTCTCCCTGGAGAAACAAACAGAAAAAAAAAAAGAAATTGTGAGTTTTATCTGTTATGAGGCTTCAGCCTTTTCAGTCAGCTTTGAATTGTTGTGTTGTGAACAAATGCACTCAGCTGGTGGGGCCCCAGCCGGGCCAGGGCAACTCTCAGATGTGTAGTGGTGCAGTTGTTTATGTGACTGTATCTCTGCCTGGGCTCCGCCTGTGTAAAACAGGCGCTCGAGGGAGTTGATGTGCTCTCAGCTGATGCCCAAATCCTTGGCAAAGCTTTATTTCTTCCTATAAGGTAGAAAAAATTGGCTTTTGCTTTGAAGAATGAACAGGTTCATCTGCCAAGTCCAATCCTATTGGAACAAGCCCTCCCTGAGCATGGACACATTCTCCCCCGAAAAGCCAGGGGAAGGGTACCGGGAGAAGCGGAGGAACGCGGGTGCTCCCTGCGGCGGAAGCTGGTGTCAGTGACGGGGGGTCCTTGGCAGCCCCTCCAGCTCTTCACCATGGGAGTGGGCAGGAGTGTTCCTGTGGAATCACTCGGAGCAGGGAGAGGCGGGAGGAGCAGCTGAGCATCCCAGCCCTGAGGCTGAGACCTTCCTCTGGCTGTGAACTGGTTTCTTAGCCAGTGACAGCTACAGATTCCAGGTGATGCACTATGAGCTTCTGCTTCTGTTTTCTGCAGAAAGGAGAGAGAAATGAAATTTTAAGAAATAATGAGTGGTTTATTTCCTGCCTTTGACTGACTCCCAGAGGCACTGTTTGTAAAAGAAGTGGGGATTTGTCTGATTGTGCAACTTTTCCGCGCAGAGCTGTGTTCCTGTCTGCCCCTTTGGCCTTGTGATTCCTTAGTGTTATTTCTGTACACAGCCTTGTTTCTTAAAACTTTTAAAGCAGTTGGAAGAAGCAGGGATTGGTTACTTTGGAGAAGGTTATTACTGAAGGAAATATTTCTATCTTATGTGACTTGTAGAGCAGTGCTTCAGGTTTTTAAGCTATGTGCAGTAAGTCAACATTGTGTGATATATACATTTAAGTGAAAGACTAAATATGAACAGTTACAATGAAATAAACTACACATATTTCAATTTCTTTGGGATGTGCAAGACAGAACTTTAGGAGCTGGGCTGCATCTTTTTTTTCAATGGATTTATATGTAGTAAGTGTCACACAGTTTCTAAACATGTCTTCTATTTACTGATGTGCTGCAGAATATTGATCTGGGGGACAGTTGGGAGGGGCATCCGTTTGCGTCCTCTGTCCTTGCAGATACACGTGCAGTTCATAATAGCAGATTGCATTTTCACTTCTGTGTTTTTACCTCCCTCTTCAGTGATTCCCTTTGGCACTGTTTCCTCCCTGGTGACAGCCACGGGAGATGTTTTTGTGTCAGTCGGTTGCTTGCCGCAGTCTGGGCTGCTCAGGTTTCTGCAGTTGATGACAGGGACAGGCAAAGAGACTTCACTTGTATCTGCTCTTTTCAGGATGAATCCTCAAGCCATGAGTGTAACCAGCGCATGATTCTCCTTTATGGTGTGGGTAAGGAGCGTGATGAAGCAAGGCATCAGCTGAAGAAGATTACCAAAGACATACTCAAAATCCTGAACAAGAAGAGCACTACAGAAATGGGCGGTAAATGCTCTAACGCTGCTGTTGGGTTGCTGGTAGCGAAGCTCACAGGAGCTGTGAGGTGCTCAGCACATTGTCTGGAGCCATGCACGTCATCCCATAATTTGGTTTTCCTGTGCTTGGCAGTCACTGGGAGAGGGGTTGAGCAGAGCCCCGCAGCAGGGGCAGGGGCTGCTGCCTTGCCCCCACAGTGCCTTGGGATGACCAGTGGCTGCCACTGCCAGAAACCCCAGTTTTCCATTGTAGCAACTGGCTGCAAACACTTGTGTTGGGCTAAAGCCTGGAGTGATCCATGTCCCTTACCCTCCTGGCAGCACTGAGTGACTGCTTGCAGCTTTTCTGGGGTGTCACCTCTTCACACTGGGATAACCTCACAGCAGCTTTGAGTGTTCCATGCTCTGGTGCATCTGTCCCAATTATAATGGAAAGTTGGGGCAAGTGGGGTTTGTGTAGTCACGAGTGAAACTTACTAAGATTTTTATTTATTTTTAAATTAATAACAATGGAAACCTGCTAGGGCTCCATTAAATAAAAAATTGCTGAGATAACCTTTTATATCTGTTCAGTTGCAGATGAAGGACAGAAGGCCAGGAAAAACAAACCAGAGGCGTTTCCAACCCTGGAGACCGTGTTCACAAAACTGCAGCAGTTGTCCTATTTCGATCAACATCGGGTGACATCTCAGGTACCGTTGCAAATGGTGACCTTCGGAGTGCTGCTGTACCTGAGGAGCCCTCAGTTGCATCTGACTTTTGACGTTCCTTTTCCCAGATCTCCAGCAATGTCCTTGAGCAGATCACTAGCTTTGCCTCAGGAACATCATACCACCTGCCCTTGGCTCACCACATCCAGCTCATCTTTGATCTCATGGAGCCAGCACTGAACATCAATGGACTTATAGACTTTGCAATACAGGTGAGCAGAGCTCATTTTGGGGAGTTATGTCAGGACCAAAGCTGTAGTATGTTTTCTATGAAGCCAGAAAAACCCAAGATCTGGACTGCAAATTCGCCAGATTCGATGCCACGTGCTTGTATCTGTTTCAGTTTCCTGTCCACTGAAACAGAATGCCGGGCACTTCCGCATTCTCTTGTGCTGTGATAGTTGTGGAGAATCAATACATGCATTTTATTTTTAAATCTTTCAAAATTAATAAAATTCTGGATTATTTTAACACAAAGGATTTAGGATGGGCTTTGCTGTTTTGGACTGAACCATCGAATCACTCAGTAACACATCTGATTGCCTGAAATACCATGGATTTCTGAGGAGTAGTTCTGAGGGATGGTTTTTCTACTTTAACCATTTATTTTGCTCTCTCTTGTCCTTGTTCTCTAGTGAATAGTGAATTGCATTTTTATTTGCCTCACAGTTTATCCTTAATGTATTTTTTTTTTTTGCTCCTGTTTCAGGTGCCTAACTTGGGCGTTACTTTCAGTTTGTTGTTTGTATGTGTATTCTCAGCTGCTGAACGAGCTGAGCGTGGTGGAGGCCGAGCTGCTGCTCAAGTCGTCCAGCCTGGCTGGGAGCTACACGACGGGGCTGTGCGTCTGCATCGTGGCTGTGCTGCGGCGGTACCACGCCTGCCTCATCCTCAGCTCCGAGCAGACCGCGCAAGTCTTCGAAGGGTTGGTGGCACCTGCACCTTTCCAGTAGGGAATACAGTATCATACAGTCACCCCAGGACACCAAAGAGTGTTTTGGTCTCTCTTAAGCACAAAAAGCATTTAGGTTCAGGCAGCGGGAGCTGGTCGCAGTGCTGGTGGGGGGCTGCAGGTGAGCTCAGGGGAGAGGGGAGGATGATTTGCCTCCACAGCCTGTGCCTCACTGCCAGGGCTGGTGGGACTCCCACCCTTTGTAGCCGTGGCTGAGGAGGGGTTGTGCATCTTCATTTCCTGCCCACTGGCCCCACTCTGCCCTGGGCTCCCTGAGGGCCTCTGCCACAGGTGACACCAAATGTCACATGAGGCCTGTCAGCCTGATGAGGGTCTGTCACGTTCCCCAGCTGACAGAGGGGGTTATTAGATCTATGACAGTACGGGACACATTTCTCAGGTGCATTGGAACAAACTCAGGATGGTTTTGTTTGCAGGTTGTGTGGGGTGGTGAAGCACGTTGTGAATCCCTCTGAGTGTTCCTCTCCAGAACGGTGCATTTTAGCTTACCTCTATGACCTGTACGTGTCCTGCAGCCACCTGAGGAGCAAGTTTGGAGACCTGTTCAGGTGGGTGGTGAAGGGATTGCTCTCACCCCTGCTCACAGACTGATGCGGGCTGTTGGGGTTTCCCTTCACTTTGCGTCCTGTGGGAATCGCCGTGGCCTTTGCAGCCTTCACTTCACTGATGCAGTTCCTCTGCCCATGCCAGGGCAGCGTGCGGGGCCGGGCGGTGTGGTCGCAGCCTCGGGCAGGGCGGTCCCCGGGAATGTTCTGTCCCCGAGGATGTGCGGTCCCGGAGGATGTTCGGGCCCGAGGATGTGCGGTCCCGGAGGATGTTCGGGCCCAAGGATGTTCAGTCCCTGGGGGATGTTCGGTCCTCGGAGGATGTTCGGTCCCAGGGGATGTTTGGTCCGGGAGGATGTGCGGTCCCAGGGGATGTGCGGGTCTGTGCTGAGGGGAGCAGGGACTGAGCCCGCTCCCGTCCAGGTCAGCTCAGGGGCTGCTCTGCCCGCAGTGCAGGACTCGCTCGGTGCAGCTGCTCCCCGCGGCATCGGATCCCCCTCACCCCGCTGCCTTCGCTGGCTGGAGGCACCTGGTTCAGTTCCTGGGGCACCTCGGCTGCGGTACAGGCAGTGCTGGATGGAAAACCTACAAAATCTCAGCTGCCGCAGCTGTAGTGCTCTGTAAAGGTTTCCTTTGATGTGGGCAGAGGCACAAACGTGTTTGAGTTTCTGAAGTTTTATGCTTGAATGTTCAGTTCCTTGATTTTTAAATTTAAAAAGAATTAGGTTCCCATATGCTGTATTTTTGGCTTTTACTTTGTAAGGGGGGATTGGAAACCTTTCAGATGCAAATCCGCATCTTGTGATACTCACAAACTGCCTCAGATGCTGTTTCCCCTCCTGGTTTGTGTCCCTAGTTTGGGTCTGCATAGTTCTGATTTGTGGTTTCATTTCATAGGGAGCAGGAAAGGATTTCTCAGTAATAATCTTAATATTTTAATAGGTTTACAGACACCTGGGAGCAGTAGCATTTAATCAGAAACACTAGGAAAAAGAAATAGTAAATGTAGAACTACACAAGTGTCTGAGTTCTATGTTCATTTTTTCTGCTTACAACCTAAAGTTCAGTAACACAATAAAAATTAACAGTTTTATTAACACTAATCTACAATAACAAGTCAAAATGGTGTCTAGTAATACTACAAGGTATTAAATAATTTATTAATGATACGATACAGAGAACTTGTTTGGAAGCACCTTTTTTTTATCAAGTGGAGTTAGAAATTCCTGAAAACTGTTAATAACATCTATGTATACATTTTGAAACAGCTGTATTTAAGGTAATAACATTACATTCATGTTGGTTTCCTTGCTACATTCGAAACACCCAACCCCGCTGCATGTTTACAGTAACATTTTCAGCTCCTTTCTAGCCTGCTGTAAGCCCAGCTGTTTCTCTCAGTCAGTTTGAAGCAATGATAAATTACAATTCACAAATGTTCCCATTTAGAGACTCACCCTCTGTGGATTGCTGTGCTCTGGTCTCCTCTGCAGTGTCTTCTGAGTGTGTCACTGAGGGAGGGGTGTGTTTGGTTTCGTGTCTGGAACAGTTACTTATCTTCCCTAAACTTCCTCTTTTTAAATAATTCTTTCACTTTTTTAAAAATTCTGTCTCCTGACCACTCCTTCAGCATTGCTTCTGGTGCAAGTGCTGTCTCAGAGGCTGCTTTGCGGCCATGCTCAGTGCTGTTTGGGTTTGGCCTTCCTTTCTGTGACCGTGGCGTGGTTGTAGGTGAACACTGGGGTGCCGGGGATGTTCCTGTGCCTGGTGGTTTTGGTGAGGGGTGTTTGTGTTCCATTCACTGGATTTCTGTCTTTGCTGTTGCACTGGCTGTCAGAGCAGAGGGTTAACATCAGGCACTGTCCTTCTCGTAATTAATTACCCTGCTAATGGCCTCATCCTCCTGCCCTGGGGTGTCGGGATGTGGAGCAGCTGGCGAGGGCTGGCAGTGGCAGAGGGGCCCAGGGCTGCAGGACAAGCTGTCCCCAGGGCTGTCAGTGACAGGGTCACAGGGTGTTGCCCTCTGAGCCCTCGGCCAGGCACACCTGGTGCTCCTTCCTGAGGTCCCAGCGGCCTTCCAGGCTTCCCAGTGCTTCCTCTCTCTTTTCATCCTGGGGCCAGTAGAGTTCTAAAAAAGCCCAAAATTTTCACGTATTTTTAAGTTAACTTCAATTAATAGATTCTTTTCAGTGATGAGGAAGTCTTCCCAGTTGGGGTAATTAGTGAAATTTGTCCCTGTGATATAAAACCCCATGCTGGAGACAAACACTCCTTGGAATATTTTGGGTATGAAATGTGCATTCCTCATGAACGCTTAATATTCTTCCTGAATAAAACCACTTCACATATAGGTGTTCCTGGCCTGGGACAGTTCTTGCCCTTTTGTCTAATCATTCATGTCAAAAAATGAGCTTCGAGTATCTTTTCTCTGTTTACCGATTTCCACGCCCTGTTTCTTAACTCACCTTATTATCAAATGTAGCTTTTAATTTGGATAAATTTTCTCATTTCTCCTTAATGAATTCCCCCTGCCGCACTGCAGCTCGCTGGGTCATGACATGTGAAGGGGGGAGCAGTGTTGGGAAGCGAGGTTATGTGCCCTGTAGGGACGCCTGATGTCCCAGGAAGGTGCTGGGGAGGAGGATGTTGGGCCTTACCCAGCTGCTCACAATTTCAGTCCTGGAGATGTCCAAGGAGCGATTTGGAAATTCAAGACTTTGTTGGCAGGAAAACTTGAATGAAATAGATGTATCAGTCTTACTATCTGGTAGATGCTGCTTATCCAAAAGAGTTTAAAAATGTGTATGAAGTGCTAACCCAGCCAGGATTTTCTCATCCCAGCAGCTTTCCTGCAAAGTGCATTTGTAGGCAGCTCTCTGTTTTTGCTCCTCAGTAGTGCCTGTTCCAAGGTGAAGCAGACCATCTACAGCAACATTCAGCCTTCCAACTCCAACTTACTGTGGGACCCGGAGTTCATGCTGGATTTCCTCGAGAACCCCTCAGCTCACAGCATTAACTACTCGATGCTGGGCAAGATCCTGAGTGACAACGCAGCCAACCGCTACAGCTTCGTCTGCAACGCCCTGATGAACGTGTGCATGGGGCACCAGGACCCGGGCAGGTGAGGGGCTGGGGCGGCCAGGGCGGCTTTACAGGCTCTGCAGAGATTTCCTTTCAGCTTTTTGGTTTGTGTCTTTTTTTTGCAATTGTTTTCATTTTCATCCCTGTTGCTGAAAATGCATTGAGTAAAGGACTCTGAGTTCCTTTGTTAAATCAGGCTGTGTAGTTGAGCAGAAGGGAGGAAGGAGCAGCAGGCACTCGCTGTCAGACAGGAACAGTTTGGTAGCAGCAGTTGTGCTGTTTCAGACTGAACAGCTCGGGACAATCTTTGCTTGTTAGAAGTCTGGAAATGAGGGACGGTTCTACATTAGGTCATTGCCTCCTGCTACAATTGGTGTTTTGTTTATTAAATGTATAATCTATAAATGAGGGATTTTATCTCCATAGATTTTTGAAAAATCTGGTTTTTAAAAGTATTAGGAGTTTTATCGGGGGAATGGCTTCAAACTGACAGAGACTAGGTTTACACTGGAAATGAGGAAGACATTCTTCCCTGTGAGGGTGGGCAGGCCCTGGCACAGGGTGCCCAGAGCAGCTGTGGCTGCCCCTGGATCCCTGGAAGTGTCCCAGGCCAGGCTGGACACTGGGGCTGGGAGCAGCCTGGGACAGTGGAAGGTGTCCCTGCCCATGGCAGAGGGTGGAATGGGATGATCTTTAAAGTTCCTTCCAACCCAAACCAGTCTGTGATTCTCTGGAGTGGAGGGCATCCTTGGCAGGGCAGAGCAGCTGAGAGGAAGCAGTTTTGTAAGAGCACAAAAGGGAACATCTAAATGCGGCCAAACGAGTTTCACTCTGGAACAGAGAGAAAATAACTTGCACTGGGGTGAGTCAACTCTGCTGTTTCTTAAGCTGTTGCATAACCCTGAATCATGCCCCAAATCCCACGTTACACTGTATGGTATCTCTGAAGTGAAATTCATTAATGCCAGTTGATTTTGTGGCTTGTCTCCCTCCTGATGGCAGTGCTGGCCGGGCAGAGGGAAGGGTCCTGGAGTGACCTGTCACAGTAACAGTGAGCTGCGGAGAAGTGCCTCACACACCTCTGTCCCTGAGGCTGCTGCAGGAGAGGTTTCCCCAGGTGCTCGTTGTTCACCATGCAGTAGCCGTGAGGCATATGAACAGTGGCCTAAGCACACTGGGACATAAACACCCACCTTGAGTAAGGAAACACCACTTCTGCTGCCAAGCACTGCTCTGCTTTGACCTAAGTATTTATTGCTTACAAAATCTCTGGGTTCAGTAAGAATGCTCCTCTCCTTCCCAGGATCAATGACATCGGGAACCTGTGTGCGGAGCTGACAGCGAGCTGCACCGTGCTCAGCTCGGAGTGGCTGGGGGGCGTCAAAGCTCTGTGCTGCTCTTCAAACCATGTCTGGGGCTTCAATGATCTGCTCTGCAGTGTGGATGTAAGTTCAGTATCTTCTGAATACCTGTGACACCTCTTTACCCCAGGTTTCCTTAGAGAGGTAGTTGGGCTTCCATTCTACATAAAACGTGGAGCACAAATTCAGTCTTGTGTCCAGTTGAATTTTCAAGTCTTTTAATGAGATTCCTGATTGATTTTTACTAGTTTTTACATCTTTGGGGTTAATGTAAAATTTGAGCAGTTCTTAGAGTTTTCTCTTTGCAAGTTTTTCCTGTCTCTCTGATGGGATGATGCAGAATACCAGAGTCACTCTTCAACAGGAGCAGGAAAAGCTGTGTGCTTTTCTTAAGATGCTGATGGATGTGTAAATAACTGTCTCTGTTTTAAGGACCATGTTTTGGTGTTGGCTCCTCAGTTGTAAAAGGGGTACTACATTTGGTTGTTTCTTACCTGGTGTTGTTCCCACAGCCCTGTTACAGCCAGCAGGATTATGGTGACTGGTCTGAGCCGATACCTTGTTCCATGTATTTACCCTCAGTTTGATGGCATTGGCCTTTGGGAGCAGGTTGAAGCTGTGTCCATGGGGACATTCCTGTCCTGAAGCTGAGGAAGGAGCCTCAGTGTTACCTGGTTTTATTGAGTGATAAAATTTTCTGAAGCTTTTATAAAGTTTATTTTTTTTATTTCAGAATTTTGGTATTTGAAATCAGTATTTGTGTAACGTTTATTCTCACCTGTCAGTATTTGCCGTAAAATGTTTGGGAAATGCGTTAAAAGGTACAAAAGGGACAAGTGCTGATGTGTAAATGTTTTACTGTTTATTCTATGAATGAATTCCTCAGTGCTTGTGGCAGGGGTGTGTGCAGTGTTGTGCGAGGCCGTGCAGCGTTTGTCCTTCCAGGTGAGTGACCTGTCGTTCCACGACTCCCTGGCCACGTTCGTTTCCATCCTGATCGCCCGGCAGTGCTTCTCCCTGGAGGATGTCGTCCAGCACGTCGCACTGCCCTCCCTCCTGGCAGCTGGTAGGAAAACACCAGGAGAAAAACCTAAAACAAAAGACTTGAGACTTCCTCAGAAGTCTCCAGGGACGGGGCGGGCAGTGGTTGTGCCTGGAGGTGCTGGTGCCCTGCGGCAGGGGGGTCCCTGCTGTTCCCCAGGAGGCTGGGGCGGACTCTGGGCGCCGGGGTCAGAGCTGCTGCCAGAGCAGTGTGCCCCTGTCCTGGTGTGTGCAGCCTCACCTGCTGCTCTCAGCTCCTGGCTGCTCCATTCTCTTGCTTATCAAAAATCTTGCTGCTCTTTTCCTGGTTTTTAATGACTCAAGGCCATAAATGCTAATTCCTGTTGCTGAAATCATTGTATTTCCATTTAAAATGGGGCTGTGAGGAAGAACATTTCCGGGCCTGACACTGGGACTTGTGAGGTCCTGGGCAGATCCTTATGTCCATGTCCCATCTTCCACAGCCTGTGGGGACCCGGATGCCGAGCCTGGGGCAAGGATGACCTGCCGGCTGCTCCTGCACCTCTTCAGGACACCCCAGGTGTGCCTCTTTCCCCAGGAAACAGGTGAGTTGTCTGCTGCCTGGCCCTTCCATTGCAGGAAGTGAACCCATAATTGGTTTCTGATGGCTGCAGATTTCATGGATGAAAATACCCATAGTGGAAGTTCAAAACTGCGGATGTTTCACTGCTGAGGAGTTGATACCAATGATTCTTAATTGTTTGGGAAATGGTTCAGATGCAGGTAAAACTACAGGAGTTTGCTGAGGCATTCATTCTCAGCACCTGGCAGTGTTGAGAATGGCAGTGGCAGAGGCACTAACAGGGGTACACACCGTGCTGTTTGGGAGCCTTACGTGGATATGGAGAGTAAATGTGATTTCAAGTAGGGTATAATGAAATATCCAACAGAAGGAATTAGAAAATTACTTGTCAGGATATATTAAGGTAGTTCTTTTTTCTTTTAAGTGTGGTTATTTAAGAGGTCTGACCTCTGTGTGTTTGCCACAGACCAAAAGAGGAAGGAAAGTGGCAAGGAAAAAGCACCTGACAATTAAAGTGAAACAATTCTGGTGATAAGCTGTGTTTTATATATATATATGTAACGTTTATATATATATGTGTGACTTAAAAGTATTTCAGCAAATTTGATAACAAGATTATATCCATGTGAAAAAGAAGTAGAAAGAAAGAGTCAGCTCTTAAGTGGTGTCAAAGCTTCCAAACAAAAGTAAGAGTAATTTAGTTTTTGACCATAAATGAATGAGCTTTTGTTGCACATTTAAGCAAAACAGGCAAGAGCTGTGAGGAATACTGGCTGAGAACAGACAGACGTGCTTTCCCTAGAAATAAAAGTGGATTTGAATGGATAGGAGAAATCATGACTGAACTGTAGGAAGTAGCACACATCAAACACAATGTGACCATGTTACAGACCCTTCTTATCTCTGGCTCAGTTAACCACCTCAGAGAGGTGATGGATTCATCCTTCCTCCCTCCCTCCTTCCCACTTCCAGTCTGTGCATCTTCTCCTACAGGTAAGACAGAGCACTCGCTGGCTTCTGCTGGCCGCTGAGCTGCAGAACTAGGTGTAACGGTGCAACAGGCATTTACAGCACTTAACTTTGCCTCGTTTGTTGTGCAGATGAGGTAAGGGAAGTAATTTCCTAAATCTGTGACGTCAAAACCAACATAGGCTTCAGTGTCTCATTGTGGTTAAGTTCACTGTTCACATGGACACAGTGAACCAACAGGCTCCTTTTCTATTTCAGTGCCCACAGTTTGTTTTGACATCAATCCATCATAACCACATATCCCAGATGACTTGATCACTTACCTGTTGGGCTGCAGTTTCAATTTCAGAAGATTCAGTTCTTGAGCTTCTGTAGCTGTTCTAGCTGAGGAGAATTTCGTACAAAGGAAATGTTAGTTGGTAAATAACACCCATTTTTTTTACAAGATTTCCTCTTCTTTCCATAGAGAAATTATTTCCTGGAATTCGTTCTTCCTGTGATCGTCACCTCTTGGCTGCTGCTCACAACAGCATCGAAGTGGGAGCTGTGTTTGCAGTCCTGAAAGCAATTCTGATGCTTGGTAAGGGTGTGCAGAGTCCTGTGTGACGTGTTTGTGCCAGGGTTAGTGTGGGAAACAGCTCATGCTACTTCGCTTCTGGGGGGAATGCTCCTGGGAAGGAAAACCCTGAGAACAAGGGAAGAATGTGGCTGCTGTCCCTGCTCCTGCAGCATGTGGGGAGTGCAGACTCCAGGTCAAAGACAGATCTTTTCCTGGTGAGTCAGCCCCAGTGGAGAGGCTTTAAGCAGATGTGACTATTTCAGATGTTGACCCTGACCTCTACCCCGGAGTCCCAGTACATTTAAACTCAGGCAATTCCCTCTCAAATATAGATAGGAAATAGGGTCTCAGGTAAGTTTTCACACATTTTTCTACGTTTTGCTGCAAATCCCGGGTGTCTGCCATTGTGGAAGTTGTAAAAGCACCACTCTGAGCAGCTCTGCACAAATGGTGAGTGTTGTTTTCCAAACAAGTAACTGCCTTTGGTTTGGCACAAGTTCAACTTGTTGGCACTCTTCATTAGTAATTCAAAATTTTTACTTGCTTTGCTGAAGAAAAGCATCAGATAAATGGTGGCTGTTGCAATTCTGTGCTGAGGAAGCAGCTCCAGTTTTATCAGAGCATTCTGGGATGGCTTTAGCTTCATGTGGCCTTGGTGCCACTCTCTTCATTGTATTATCTCCCTGCCAGGTTCTTCCCTCTCATCCTTCCTGGATAAAGGTGTGGGCTCATAGTAAGGTTGAGGGGCCACTCAGTGGCTGAGGGGCCACTGGTCAAATTCTCTCTTGAACTACAGGATGTTAGTAAATCAAAGTGAGAGACAGGACTTGGGAAAAGCGCATCTGATAAGAGTGGGTAACTCAACTGTTCCTTATTTGCCAAAGCAATTCCTTTCACTCACCTTTTCCAGTTGAGCATGTGTTTGATTTGTGTAAACCTTTTCCTGCTTCTGAAATACCCATTAAAAAGATGCTTTGCAACATGAAGCTGGAGGACAGTACTTTGGTGATGTCCAGAGTCAGTCAGCACTGCCCTTTTGGATGTGATGGCCTCACTGCAGCTCCACTCCCCAGCTGTCCCGTGCCCCAAGGCCTCAGTCCCTGCTCGGAGCCGGGGCCAGGCTGGGAGTTCACCCTGTGCTTCTGCCCTCCAGGTGATGCTGAAATTGGCAGCAACAGTGTCAGCTCCTTGAAGAGTGAAGAGTTCCATGTCAGAGGCATCTTGGATGAGCTCAGCGAAGAGGAAATCTGGGGTTCCTCTCACACTTTGAAATCCTGTGGAAAAGCTGTTTCCATTGAAACTGCCAGTCTGAGCAAGTACGCGAGATACGTGCTCAGAACAATCTGCCAGCAGGTAACACCCTAAAACTGTTCCTCTGTCCTCTTTTGGAGAAAGAATATTGTTATATTTGAAAAGCGTAACGTGTATTTTGGTGCAAAATGAGCGTTGAAGTATGTCAGTATTTGGTTCTGTTTGAGTTTCCTGATTTGGACAATTTGGAGTAGTAAGTTATTTGGGTTAAAAAATGCTTTAGTTAGTTATTAACATCCCCTGCACTCTCTCAGAACTGAGGGGTTTTTCCTACCTATATCTCAGCTTACCAAAAAGTTGGTATTGCCTCAAAACTCTCTGGTGAATCTGTCCTGTGACTCCTTACAGGAGTGGGTTGGAGAGCACTGTTTGAAGGAACCTGAGAGGCTGTGCACAGACAAAGATCTTATTTTGGATCCTGTTCTCTCAAACAAACAAGCACAGAAACTCCTTCAGCTTATCTGTTATCCCCATGGCATTAAAGAGTGCACCGAGGGTGACAACCCTCAGCGGCAGCACATCAAGCGCATCCTTCAGGTAAGGCACCAGGCAGAGGTGGGAGAACTCCCTGTGACCCTTGTTCAGTGTCCCTGGTGGTGCTGCTGAACAAGGTTTCCTTGCTGCATGAGGAACAGTGTCAGCTGAAAGGTGTGGAAGTGCACGTGTGTTCTTTTGTGGTCTGATATTTTAGCATGCCATTAACTATTAAAAAGATCAGTGATTGTGATGATCTGCTTATAACGTGAGGTTTCTGCACATGATGTGTTAAAGTATGAGATTTATTTATTTCTTCAGACCTGTAAAGAGTTGACTTTAATGTTAATATTATTAACAATTAACATTTGTAATGTTAATTCTCCCCTAGAACTTAGACCAGTGGACTCTGCGACAGTCGTGGTTGGAGCTGCAGCTTATGATCAAACAGTGCATGAAGGACCCTGTAAGTACTGGTTTTCAAACTTTCTGATTTAAATATTTAGTGCAAAAAAGTATGTTAAATTTTAACATAGTCCGTGAGCAAACATGCCGTGAATGTGCTAGTGTACTTGTGTTTCACTGTAGGGTTCTGGGTCTGTGGCTGAAATGAACAGCTTGTTGGATAATATCGCAAAGGCGACAATAGAGGTGTTTCAGCAATCCGCTGAGCTAAACAATAACTCTTCTAACTCTGGTATAGGCCTCTTCAGTCCAAACTCTGTTGGAAATGCTGACACAAGTAATACAAGACAGAATGGTAAAAAGACATTCCTAAGGTATTTTTTGTAGCACCTTTTTAATTCTTTTAGCCAACATGATGCTTAATTGTGTGTAGATTGCCTAGACTGTTTTGCACTTGAACCAGGAACGTACAGAAATAGTTACCTGAAGGTTCCTTCTATTTACTTTTGATTAACAATAAATGTAGTTGCTATTCTTGAACTTTCTGCACATGAGAAATTGTGACTGCTCAGTCCTCACTTGTGACTCCAAAGGCATTGTGTCACTGCTTTGTTGAGGCAGCTCAGTCCTGTAACAGCTAAAACTGGCTGCAAAACTGCACGGATATTTTGGCTGAAGTAAGTTTGTTCTGCTCCTAGTTCCTCTGAGCGGCGAGGAGTGTGGCTGGTGGCCCCCCTGGTTGCAAAACTGCCTACCTCAGTTCAAGGTAGGGTCTTGAAAGCTGCAGGAGAGGAGCTGGAGAAAGGGCAGCACTTGGGGTCATCTTCTAAGAAGGAGAGAGATAGACAGAAACAAAAGAGGTACGACATCGGGGAACCCCTGCACACAGAGCTGAATGGTGTTTGTGCAGGAAGAGTTTACTGAGGACTGGATTTTGGCCTCACAAAACGTTATCAACCCCAGAGAGGGTTCAGATGTCATTTGGTCTGACAAAGTACCATTGGTTTCAGAGGAAGAAATGTGGCAGCTTTGTAACCCACCTGCCAGGGGCTACTTTGCAGCTTGGTGATGGGAAATGTTCGGAATTTAAAGGAACAGTTAGAGCACTTGTTGTCTCTTCCCTTCTGTGGCTGTAGATTTTGCTTGCTGTTAAGGTGCCACCATTGTCATGTCACTTGCTTCCTGTTGGGAATTAAGCTTAAGGTCATCTCTAGCTCCAAACATGTGAGAATTTTAATTATGTAATGGTTATTGATTTTCCTTCAGTGAAATATTCTTCCATGGTGACTGAAATGTTTTTGTACTTTCGTGGGGTCTAGCATAGCTAGACATTCTACTGAATTAAGTCTATGCTGGAATTTCAGAGCAAGTCAGGCAGCTTTTGTTCTAATCAGAGCCTTTAGGGGAAGCTTCCTTGGGACTTACTTCAGACCACTAACATGGATTAGAAACTTTAGCTGCCTTATCTCCACCAAAATTACATCCCTGGTTAGTCAAAGTAGTCTTGAAATAACCTGCTGTGTTCCTGGGTCAGGCCTTCAGGTGTGTGGGCAGTTCTTGCTCCCTCAGGGCTCCCCTGAGCTGGGGATCTCAGTAACGACTCGTGTAGCTGGGCTGGCTGGGACTCTGCCTTCCTGGGAGAATGGTCTTTAATGCCTTTGCCAAGACTTTAATTGACTAAAACAGAAACAGACATAAATGCAGCAGTGCCACTTAAGGGGAAAAAGTGCAGACAAAACAAGGAAGGGAGTGAGGATGGGAAGTATCAAAATAACTTTACTAATGAAGTGCTGTGCTTGCTTCTCCTAAAGCATGTCCCTGCTGAGCCAGCAGCCTTTCCTGTCACTGGTACTCACTTGCCTTAAGGGTCAGGATGAGCAAAGGGAAGGGCTCCTCACATCCCTGCATAATCAAGTTACTCAGGTAAGGCAGGCACAGAACTGTGAGCACCCTTTGTCAGGTGGGTGTGTGTCAGCAGTTTTATGTGTATACGATGGTGTAAACCCAGGAAAATTACAGTGGTGTGCCAAAAGGAGCAGTCCCAGGAGGGGAAAATGGGAAGGTGTTTGTTCCTCTTTTGAGTGTGAATACATCTTTTCTCCTAAATTTGTTACAGAGAGATGTAATGAACTGGAGTCTGATTTCAGTTCTTTCCAGGAAAAACAATGCAGGTGTTAGTCCTGAGAGTATGTCTTCCCAGTCCCTTGCTTGATCCTGGAAAGTTTTTGTAAGTTTAAAACTGTCCTTCTGTAGGAAAACCCGTCACCCTCTCCAGCTGGCACAGATTAAGAGTTTTGCATATTGTAAAAAAGCAACATTCCTGGCCCCAGACTGGCCCCGGCCTGCAGCTCTCCTTTGGGTGTCTCTGCTTACTCACAGCCTCTGCTCATTGGGCTCCAAAGTTCCTGCTCCCACCCACTCCTGCTCCAGCCTCCAGCAGCTCCCTCAGACTGAACATATCCAGTGCCCAGAGCAGTGGGTCGTGCCTCCTTTCTCTGAATTTAGTTTCTGTGAGCTGCTGTGATGGGGGGAACCGGTACCTGTAGGGCTGTTATTTCCCATATTGCCCCTCAGCTCAGGTCCAGGCTGTGACGCAGCTCCACATCCCAGGGAAATTCATTCCTTTGATGGTTTTTTCTCCCTGGTTTCTGCCACTTGGGTTTCCCTTTCATTGTGTGGGTTGTCCCCTGATTTGCAGCTGGTCCAGGTTCCCTGAGTTTCTGTCATTTCTCATCTGTAGATCCCACTAGATCCTCTTGGGAAGCTGCATCCAGTGCAAGAGATTTATTGACTCACCAGTGGTGAAATAGTGTATTTCAAGCAATATTGCTAAGAAATGCATATCAAAGCTGATTGGGTTTTTTGCTGCAACAGGAAGATGCAGTCACACAAATGACAGCAGATCATCAGCTCTTTACAAATTAACTTTTTCTTCCCATCAGTTTTCTTAGTCTGTTCTAAGCCTTGAATAGAGAGAAGGATAAAGAGGTCAATAATCTTTTATGATTCCTTGTAGCTAAAAGGCCACAAATACTTAGAGGGAGAACATTACAGGAAGAAAACAACCTTGGTCCAATGCTTTTTCTTAGATCCTCAGTAACTGGAGAGAAGAACGGTACCAGGACGATGTCAAAGCCAGGCAGATGATGCATGAAGCCCTGCAACTGCGTCTCAACCTGGTAACAAAACTTGTGGTTATCCTGATGTTATGAAAAGATGCAGCATCTGCTCGGGAGGAGGTGGTAAGGAGCGAGGAGCTCCAGAGTATGCAGCTCCCGGAGGACTGGATAGGTGTTTTATTCCTAAGTGATCCCTGTGCCAGGGGACCAAGGGCCGTGTGCTGCTCGGGCGTGCAGAGCCCTGCTACCTGTGTGCTGTTTTGCAGGTGGGGGGCATGTTTGACACGGTGCAGAGGAGCACCCAGTGGACCACAGACTGGGCCCTTCTGCTGCTCCAGATCATCACCTCAGGGACTGTGGATCTGCAGAGCAACAAGTACGTCTGCGCTGTTCAAACAGCTAATTCGTGTCCTTGGAGCTTTAAGCTTAGGTTGTGTGTATGCAGTTGTTACCTTTTTTATCCTGTTACTGCTTGAGTGGGATTTAGGGGTTCTCTGCTGGCCTGCGGTGGGGGCACCTCCATTTGGGAAAGCACTGGAGCCTTTATTCACACTCTTCCTCACCTGAGCGTTTTCCCAAATTGCACACTCTAATTCCTACTGACTCCGTGGGCAGTTTGTGCTGACGAGCTGCCTTTGGGGCCTCTGTCACGAATCAGATCTCTGGATCTCCTGGCAGTCATAGTTCCCCAGGGTAACACTTGTCTTTACTCCCAGTGAATTGTTCACAACTGTGCTGGATATGCTGGGGGTCCTCATCAATGGGACGCTCGCCTCGGACCTGTCAAACGCCTCCCAAGGAGGGCCTGAGGAGAACAAAAGGGCTTACATGAATTTAGTGAAGAAATTAAAAGTAAGTGTCACGTATGTCATTTTCAGCATTTCCTTTGAATTGCTTTCTGTGCTCATCTTCTAATCCTGTCATTCCTCGTGTCTGGGAAGGCCTCTTGGAGAAAGAGGAGAGACTGAAACATTCCTAGTGATAACAAGGAGAAATAGAAGAAAATAAGAATACAGGAATGTGGGTGTGGGAAGAGAGTTCTTAATATTTGAGATTTTTTCATATTTGATTAAAATTGGGAACCCTGCAAGACACTTAGTTACTTTTATTCATGTTTGGGACACTGAAGTTGTATTATATACTTTCTTTGTTGCATTTAAAGAAGAAATGAAAAGAAAACTTACATTCTTCAAACAAGGAGAAAAACCCAAAAATCTTGCAAAGCCACTTGCTTAAATTTAGTAAAAGTACAAGGAAATGATTCATGCAGAAAGTGGATGTTTTCTAATAGTGAAAGTGGTGTCGTGTGTGTCCGCTCCCCCTCCCTGTGTGGCTGACGGGTGTGTTTGCTCCCCAGAAGGAGCTGGGGGACAAGCGCTCCGAGAGCATCGACAAGGTCCGGCAGCTGCTGCCGCTGCCCCGGCTCACGTGTGACATCGTCGCCTGTGAGCCCGTGGGGTCCCTCATCGACACCAAGGGCAACAAAATCGCGGGGTTTGACTCCATTGATAAGAAACAGGCAAGAGCAAACGTTTGCTTTGGTCTCACTTTCCCCATAAGTTTGAAGTGCGGCAGGCAGGCAGGCCCAGCCTGTGCAGTGCGAGTGCTCCTGGGCAGGGTTGTAGAAGCTGTGACGGAGCTGCTCGTGCCCTCTGGGTCCCCACGAAAGCTGCAGCCCCAGCACTGTGGTCCCTTGGGCAGATGGGCTTTCTGTGGGCAGTGCTGCCAGGAATGCTGGGCTTGGCAAATTACACCTTTAAAAGCAGCTGCAAATACAGAGTGTTTGGTATCAAAAGCGCTTCTGTTTCTCTCCAGAAGAGCTGGAGAGGGACTTTGAACGAGAGCCTGGAGGGACAGGACACAGGGAATTGCTTCCCACTGCCAGAGGGTAGGGATAGAGGGGATACTGGGAAGGAATTGTTCCCTGTGAGGGTAGTGAGGCCTTAGGACTGGTTGCCCAGAGAAGCTGTGGCTGCCCCATCCCTGAATAATTTTTTTAATGTGAATTTATTTAAAAGAGAAGGATAGAGCTTGGGGATAGAGCTTTTCTTTCTGCAGACTGAGTAGGCGTGTTTTGGTGATACAGTGCTTAGGCTTCCTCGCCTTATTTGAATGTGTAAACTTTTAGCAAGACATGTAAACTTTTATTTTCAGATCAGCAGTTTTTGATAGATATTTGTCTTTTCTGCCAAAATATGATATATCAATGGCACTTGAGATTTTTAGCATGTCTATAAGCAAATGCTACTATAAAAATATAATTTCTTTTCTCTAGTGGCAGCCTTGCACAGAAATTAAAATCCCACTCATGTGCATTTGATGCATTTTGTGGAGGGGAAACATCCTTACTGTTTTTTTCTGACTCAGTGATGTACAAAGGCAAGTGTATTGTTCACCCTCCTTAAATCCTGACTTCCCTTTGATTCTGAAACAGGGTCTTCAGGTGTCAGCCAAACAGAAGGTGTCCCCTTGGGATTTATTTGAAGGTCACAAAAATCCTGCCGCTCTCTCCTGGGCATGGTTTGGGACTGTTCGTGTCGACAGGAAAGTGATCAAATACGCGGAGCAGCAGCATCTGCTGCTGTACCACACACATCCCAAACCCAAACCACGGAGCTACTACCTCGAGCCCTTGCCCCTTCCTCCAGAGGAGGAGGAGGAAGAGCTCACCTCACCTGTGTCTCAGGAACCAGAAAGAAAGCTGGGAGAGCTCTCAGATCAGGGAAAACATGCCACAGATGGTGAGAAGAAGGCAAAGGGCAGGAAGCGGAAGTCAAAGTCGAGCTGCAGGGCTGAGGTAAGTGGTTGGTGCCCGCACAGAACCTGAAACACCTCCCCGAAGCTCCTGGTGGTGTTTGTGCGGTGCTGCCTTCGGAAATGGTTCTCCACCCGGAGGAGTGAGTCCCAAGTGAAGGGAGGGAATGGAGATGGCCAGGAGGAGGGTGGATTTCTGTCAAGCAGAAATTCCTCAGCGTGGAGGAACGTGCTGAGCTCAGGACCTTACACACTGTGTGAAATACACCAGTGGGTCTTGCTAACTGTTACTCAGGTTCTGTACATGCTTCCTCTTGTTTGGGGTAAAGTTTAGCTGCTACTGTGCCAGTTTCTGAAATGCTTCCTGTTCATGTCATGTTGAGACCAAACATGTTGGTTTAAACCCAGGTCCCATTCAAATGGAAACCAGTTTGGAAAAGTCTCTTTCACACGGATAAACTGTCCTGCTGTGCAGTTTGGTCTGGTGTCTGAGACACTTTCCCTTTTACTGGGGTTGGGGCTGTGGATTCCTGAGCTGAATGGTCATGCAGAGCAGTTTGAAAACACGCCTGGCACCAGTGTGGCCAGCCCTGGTGTGGATGTGCTGGTATTCCCTCAGCATCCAGCTGGATTGCCCACCTGGTGTGGTTTAAGTAGCTGTAATTTTAAGATTATTTTCTGGCCTTTTTGGTATTCCAGTGGAGTTCTTCATGTTACTTATATCCTGACAGTTTGAGCTGTCCTTGTACTCCACCTGACCGTGGCCTGGAGAAGGTCGCTGCTCTTGAGGCTGGGATGTGCCTGGAGCTGTCAGTGGGAATTACCAGACTTCACGTGGAGTTTGCATCGTTGCCAATAACAAAGGAGCTGTCTCCGTCTTTTAGCAATTCCGTAGGAAAATGGGCATTATTTACGAGTTAGTAAGGTATGAATGTCATTAACATTTCCTTTTGCTGTGTATTTTAGGAATATGCACAGGCCAGCTCATACAGAGTGCCTCCCACCTACTCCCCGCTGCCGTCCCCGCTGGCTCACGCAGCCCCCCCGGCACTGTGGGGGTACAGCCTGGGGGGGCCCCCTCCACAGCCCAGCTTCTTCCTGCAGAGCCAGCCCCTCGCCCCAGGTAGGCCACCTGGGAGGGCACAGCCTGGGGACTTCTGACCACGTCCTGTTTCTCTCTCCGACGTGGGCTGTGTCCGCTGGTGCCATTTGCTTGGTTCCTTTGTCAGATGTGGGTTCTCAAAGGGCTTTTCTGCTCTCAGTTGTAGCTCTGTCTCTGTTAAGGTGTTGAGCTTTTTGGGTATAAGCCAGAACGAGCTCCTGTGGTGGCAGTGTCAGAGAGCTGGTGGGGTTCAGTGAGGAGTGAAGGGAGAAAGGGACAATTAAAACAACAAAGGCCTTTTGGGTTATTTCTTCTTTCATTCATACCAAGAGCCGTGGTGGCTGATTTGCCATCTGCTAGATGTAATAAATCCACAGGCTCACATTTTTTCAGCATTTCTAATATGTGCTTAATTTTGTGTAGGATTGTCTTGTTTCTTCCAGTTGGTGAATTACAGTTTTACAGCAATTTACTGGCTCCAGAGGGCAGCACTTTGTGATGGTTTGGGAAACATTATTGTGACTCCTCCAAGCAGGAGTTTAAAAGTTTGGTTCCAGTTATAAATGTTAAATATTTATTTCTGAAGCTCCAAATACAACTAATCTGTATTATAACTCTGTAAAGTCTTCAGAATATACCAGAGAGTGGCTAAAAAGTTTAAGGAAATGCTGCTTTTGAAAACAAATGTATAAGATTACCTTTTTAAGTCTGACAGAGAGATACATGGTTTTTATCAAATTGCAGAGAGTGCATGAACTGCTGCCATCTCATAAAATTGGCTTGACATATTAAGATGTTCATATCATGCTTTTGATCTGACACGTGACTTCTGTTCAGCAGTAGTAGCGAGATGCTTTATGTGACGTAGAACATACAGCAGCCCACGGTCTCTGAGCTTTTATTCGTTCTCATTTACAAGTGGCAGTCTTCAAAGTTACTTTGCCCATTTAAATTTTCAGGCCAGAAACCGAGTTTAGTCTAGACTGTGCCTCTGCAGAGATGCACTTACCATCCTTGTGTAGAGCTGATGGATTAGCAGTGCTCTGTACCACTAGCACTCTTAGGGAAAGCAGGGGATGCATTTTTGTTTTGGGTGGTTTTCAGGTGCTTCCAGGCTGGACCCAACAGGCTCCTTTGTGCCAGGCAACACGAAGCAAGCCCTGTCCAACCTGCTGCAGCGGCGCTTGGGCTCGGTGGTGCAGCTGCCCTCGATCCACAGGATCCTCCCTCAGCAGCAGCTGCTCCAGATGAAGCTCCTGCAGCAAGAGCAGCAGCAGCAGCGGCTCCTGCGGCAGCAGGCACAGACACGGGCTCTCCAGCAGGTTTGTCCAACCCCTCAGCCTGAGGAGCAGCACAGGGGTTTTGCCTCGTGCTGGGGCTGTGTCCTCTGCCTGGCTTACAGTGGGGAGCCAGCTGGTAGTTATATTGCAATAATTCCCCAAATATTGGCTAGCCAGAGCCAACTGCCTTTAAACTTCATTTGGTATCTTAGTCCCTTTATTTTTCCCATGTTCTAGCATTCTCTGAGCCCGTCCAGGTGAGCTCTGTAACGGTGCTGCACAGCCCCACTGACCCCAAGCTGAATTATCTGTGCTCCTTGTGCTGTTGCTATATTCTTGCCCGTCCTTTTCCCGCAGGATGTCTGTAGTTCTGCTGTATCCCTTCAGGATGGCTTTGACAACGTAATGGTAACCACTCAGAGACCAAGACCTTCTCTTTACTTTTCTTTCACCCAAACGTGCATTCCTTTCACCACTCAGGCTGCACCCTGCTTCTGATGGGAATGATGCTGTGCTTTGGGGCTGCTCACCCGGGACCGCAGCAGCTGCATGGGGGAGGCTGCAAATACACTGCTGCACAGAGAATAATTTTTACTTACAAGTATTTCCAATAGCTGCATCGCTGGTCAATTTTTTCCTCTTCTCGTGTGTTTCTTGCTGTGGAAGATGAGAGCAGCTGCAGGATGTGCCCGAGGCTGTGACTGTGTGAGCATGGCTGAGTGTTCTACACTGACAGAATGGGCCATTACTGGAATAATCAGATCTTGTTACTTCCAAAAGCAGTAACAGCTAACACTTACCTACTAAATCACTGACTTTCATAGAATTCAGTTGTTTCTGGGAGAAACAGTGATGCTATGAAGTTTCATTCCTAATATCCATGCTGGAAAGCTTTCCAGATAATAATTAGTGAAGCTGTTCTAGAGTTGGTCTGCAGGACTTTGGTCCGGTCTCAGGGAAGCTGCCACACTGTTAAAAGCCCTTATTGGTAAGGCAAAGCCAGATGTGTGTTTAAAGAGGCTTTGCCATTGGCCCTGTTTTCTGTATTTCCTACATGTGCAGTCATTGCTGGTGTCACTGGCGGCGTGTCAGAATGGGGGATCCATCTCCCTGTTTGCAGTTAATTAGGCACGCTTGGATTTGCAGCAGGGACACAGGGAGGGTTCTCCAATCCTAATGCAACTGGTAGCCTAAGTTGTGATGTTGCTGCTTGCAGTGTGTTATCAAAGTCACTTTTAACCTTAATTTATACATCTCTCTAAAGATATCCTGGCTAGAATGGCAAAGGCTTTGTTGGAGGACTTGGATTTGTATTTGGTTTTGTGGGGAACTGGGCTGCTGCAGGGAAGGACCATTGCTGCTTCCAGCTCCTGTCTGTCACTGGGCTTTTGTGGTGGAATGGTTTAAAAATGGCCAGGTGCAGCTGTGCAGCATCCCAGTCCCATGGGAAACACACGGATTGGTCGTATCCCTGGCACATTCTAATTTGCCAGGTTTTTACAATCTCAGTCGTGAAATTAAGTCTTAACAGTGAATTTCTTTTCTCTTTTCTCGTGCTTCAAAACACACTGCAGCAGTTATAGTTGAAATCTTTAAATGATTTGCCCTTACTGGGCACAGATACTGAGGTGATTTGGATGGACAAGCGAGGCTGGCTGCTGATCCTGACGTGGAGCACGTTCCCAGCTGCACTGGTTGGAGCTGGAGCTGCTTGCATTACCCATACTGGTGTTTTGTATGTCACCTTCAAATTTACTCATCAGCATTTTGCCTGCTGCATCTGGGGGAGGCTGGGAACCAGATATCCTGAGTAAGATCCATCACCTGTGCGATTGTATCAGAGATTGTCCCTCACTCTGAGTTTCCTGTGTGATTTAATGTACTGGCCCCAAGACAGCCAGACTATTTCTTTTCTAATCCTTTGCAAAGCCCCATTTAAATGGTCTCTGCAGGCCCTCTGCAGTGAAGGGCTGCCTCCTCCCGGCTGCAGTGTCAGTGTGTGAGACACCAAAGGTCAGTGCTTCCATCTCCTGTGAGTAAACACAGCGCAGCAGTTCAGGACTGAGCGGTGCTGTCCTGAAGGAAATGGTTGTCACTCCATGACTCTTTAGGACACAACTTGGTGGGGTTTGTGTCCAGAACCAGACTTTTGCTGCAGGTGTGGGGTTGTATCTGATGGTGCTGTATCTTGCAGGGGCAGCCAGTGGACCAAGCTGCTGTCTTCACTCCCCAAGCTCAGCCCCTGTCCCAGCTCCCGCAGTACCCGGGGTTACAGCAGGCACAGGTACTGCCCCATCCCTGGAACACCTGCATGAAAATGCTGAAGGACAGATCTCCTTCCCCATGCCTGCTCCTCTGCATGTGGCCTGGGGTACCAAGGGGGCCTCCTCCTGGGATGCTTATGGTCTCTGAATGCAATAGCTCATGAACATTTTTAACGTGGCCACTTCCCAGTTTTCCTTGATGTTGCTGGGAATAGCAAGCTTACTTCAGCATTAAGCTGGATATTTAGCCAGTTTTTGGTGAGATGGTGATAGCAGTAAGTCTTTATTATGTCATGATCATTCCGGTACTTGGGATTTTGGGGAGATAGGAGGAAAATAGAGATGTTGTTGTGGACCAGAGCCCACAGAGGCATCAGTGCCTCTTGAGAAAGCAGCACAGTGTGAGTTCCATTCTGTACACGGGACTGTGTGTGACCGTGTGTGACCGTGACCACGTGTGACTGTGACTGCGGATCAGCTGCCTGACCCCATAGACAGAGGGGGTCCCAGTGGCATGGGGGATGTGTGGGGCAGTGTGTGGGGCAGCACTGCAGCTCCCCAGCTTGCCTCCGGTTCTGTGGGCTCCTTGTCCTCGACAAACACGCTGTCTGTCCTGCAGCTGGGCTGTCCCCCGTGGGGCCCGCTGCATCAGTGCTGTGTTTTCCTTCCTGCAGAGCCTGCCCGCCGGCTACCCCCTGTGCAGCGGCACGCTGCCCATGCAGCAGCAGCAGCAGCCTGGCGTGGGGCTGGCCCCCAGCGTGGGGCTGGCCCCCAGCGTGGGGCTGGCCCTCGGCCCTGCGCTGATGGAGCGGCTGCGGCAGGGCCAGCACCCCGGGTACCTCCAGCAGCCCCCGCTGTCCTACGGCCCCGCGCCAGCCCCGCGGTGAGCACGGGGACAGCATGGGGAAGCTTGGTTTAAAATAAAGTGTATTAATAATAGAATCATAGGATCAGAATGGTTTGGGTTGGAAAGGACCGTAAAGACCATCCAGGTTCAACCCCTGCCATGGCCAGGAACACCTTCCACTACACAAGGTTGCTCATTAATCAAAATGAGGTTAATGGGTCTAATTAGCAATAAATATTCCTTTCTCTACACTATCCCACTGTTCTCCCCTCATTTAGTTTTTATTTTGAGTTGATCTTGGCACATCTTGTAGTCCAGTTGTCCTGTGTGTTTGGGGAACATAAAAATCCATTTAAAGATGGCTGTTGGATCCTATTTCCCTACAAACACAGACGTGGGATCCGTATTATACAAGCATGTGTGTGGTACTAAACAGTCAATATTCCAGGTTTGCCAAAGAGTCTGTAGTCAAGAAAGCATAAGACCAACTTGGTAGCAGTCTGTCAAAGGTAGTGTTACAGAGCTGGCAGAGCGGCAGAGTTTCCAATGACAGCCTTGAATCAGATTTCACTTTTAAGAGTCTGAAACAGTCCAACTAATGGTCCAGCTCTGTTGTCATAAGCAGAATATGTGTGCCATGTATGAAGCTGTGCAATTCTCCCTCAGACTCTGGGTTTTTTTAATGAAATCAGCATTTCTGGAGTTGTGAATGCTATGTATATTCTGCAATAGTTACTGATTACTTAACTTCTTTTAAATTCTTGCAAGCCCAGATATCTTAATAGTATTCCAAATTTTGGGTTTGCTTGCACCTCTTCAAAAAGTTTGGCCTGTACTTGATTGACAGCCTGGCGTGCAAACCTGCAGGGTGCCTCGCGTTAGGAATGAAGCTGCCAACCTGGATTGCCTTGTCTGTGCTGAGCTAACCAGCTAAGCTAAATGGATGACATAGTTAACATTTTCCAGTATTTTAGAAGAGGACTATTTATTTCAGGGTTTTTCAGTGTTTTAGAAAGTGAAAAGTCTACTTGTGATGGCTGATTTTCAGTTACGGTATTGGAACGCTGAGATGTTTTGGGCTGGAGAACATTTTAGTGGAATTGCTTAAGCTCTAGAAACCCACCACTTTTCCTAGCAAAGCAAGAGCTGAATGCTTGGATCTGTTCCTGTTCAGAGGAACATGTTATTGCCTACATCAGGCACTGGGCAATAGTATGGCACAGCTCTATTATGCAAGGTTTTTCAAATCATTAATGCTTGGAAAGACATTCTTCCTGTGAAATGTAACATCTTTTAAGTCCGCGGCAGCCAGATGTCACAACTATAGTTGAGTTCTCACAGACTATGGTGCTCTGCCTGCAGATGAAGTTTAATCCATTATTATTCCCCCATCAGACTGAGCCATCAGCCTTTGCAGCCCAGCGCCCCGGCTGGAGGAGGACCGGACACTGCCTCGGGCGCGGGGCAGCAGCAGCCGCGGCAGCAGCGGCTGCTCCAGGTGAGGGCTCGGGCGGCCGGGCGGGGATGCGGCGGCACAGGGGTGAGCGAGCGCCCGTGTGCCCGTGAGGGTGCTGCCCGCTCACCCGCGCCCTGCGAGTGCGAAGCTCACAGCCCCGCCTGCCGAACCCGGGTGCGGACATCCATCGCTTGCCTTCGGCCGCCGGAAGGGAGCTCTGGACACAGGTGTCAGTGCCACATGCCCTGGCCGCCGGCGGCCCCGAGGCGGCGCGGAGCCTGTCCCTGTTGTGTCACCGCCGCCTTCTCGCAGGTGCGGCAGCAGCAGCAGCCGGGGCAGCAGCAGCAGCAGCAGCAGCCGGGGCAGCAGGAGCAGCAGCAGCCGGGGCAGCAGCCGGCGCTCGGACTGCAGCCCTTGCAGCCGCAGCAGCCGCTGGTGAGCAAAGGCGACCGAGCTGTGCTGGAGCGCTGAGGGGAGGGACGGGGTGGGCTCTGTCCCCCGGGGACAAAGAAGTGACCCTTGGCCACGTGAGGTGCTGGTGGCTGGCGCTGCTCCGTCACGGCGCTCCTGCTGTTTGTGGAGCAGCCCTGCTGCGCCCCGCCAAACTCCAGCCCCTGCTATGTCCCATCACAGGGGACTGTTCCTGACTTGGGGCCTTTGATTTTCAGGCTGTACTACTAACAGGCTCGGGGGGAAATGGGGGTTTATTGTTTGAAGATACTTTTAAATTAAATTGTTAGTAATAAACCAGAGTTGCATGAAGGCAGCTGAACAAACTGAATTACTTTTGAGACATGGCTTTCGGCTGGCTTGGAACCTTTGATGGGTTCGGGAATGATTTTACCCAACAATTGTCACTGCCAAATCCTTTTTCAATCTCATTATGCTTGTTTCCTTTATTTCCACAGTTTTTCCAAACATATTTAAGGTAGGTGAGGATAACTAGGAAAAGTTTGCTATAGAAAAGTAGAGAAAATACAGTAATGCTGAAATTGCAGCTTCTGGGTTTACAGGCATTAATCTTAGATAATTTTCATCAATTTTTGAGGTTTTTTTAATAGTTCTTATCTCTTGAACAAACTGATGGGGGGGTGTCACTCCAATGGGCACCTGCCCGGTGCAGATGCCTCTGCCAGCACCTGCACAGCAGAAGGTGCTGTGGGTTGGGTTTATGTCCCCAAAAAACCCCAGTGTGCTGGTTAGTGCCTTTGACTAACCTCAGTAGTTACTACAGCCTGGTAGCCAGGAGATTACACAACATATTTTAAGTGAAGGATTTGGTTTCAGAAAGGGAAAAGATGCTGAAGTCTTGTAAAACACTGAAACTGCCTTCAGTAAGCACGAGGTTTCGCTGAGCAAAGCTCGGGCGGTTTCTGTAGCGCCCACGGAGTTATTAGGGTACTGGATTACTCCAGTTTTATTCAGCATGTCAGGTTTCCAAACTGCATCATGTATCCTTGTGCAGAAGAATCACTTAATTAAAAGCATTAGAAGCATGTGCATTTTCACTGGGTCTAATGAGAAAAAAAACCTGAGGAGTTAGGAGGCAGATCTGTAAAGCTGAGAGACCAGAGGTGGATGGTAGATGCTGAGTTTGGGGTGCTAATCCCATTGTGCTCAATGCCACAGCCACAGTGGGGCCTCCCTGAAGCCTTCTCTTCTGCAGGCTGAACACCCCTGGTGGGAGATTGCAGGGAAGGAAGGGAGCAGATGTTCTGAGGGTTCTCAGGGTGCTCCCTGTGTCCTTGCTGTCCAGGGTACCTGCCTGCCCTGGCTGCCCTCCCCAGCTCCTGGCCACTGCGCCAGGGCGGCACAGCCGAGCACCTGTAGCTCGGGCACTGTGGGATTTGTTACCTGCTGTGGCTCGGGCACTGTGGGATTTGTTACCTGCTGTGGCTGGGGCACTGTGGGATTTGTTACCTGCTGTGGCTCAGGCACTGTGGGATTTCTTTCACCTTTCCCGCTCCCATTGCAGTTCCCAAGGCCAGGCTTGCAGCAGACCCAGCAGCAGCAGCAGACGGCGGCGCTGGTCAGGCAGCTCCAGAAGCAGCTCTCCAGTAAGTGTGTGTGTGCACAGACACGTGGAAATGTGTGTCTGAACGTGGAATTGTTTTTCTGGAGACTTTCTGCCTGTTTGCCTGCTGCTAGAGGTACATGGAGGTCATTCAGCTACTGACAGCTGGATAGATGTCCCAGTCCTTTTGGTGTGGCACCAAAGCCCAGTGCTGGGGCACCGTGTGGTCCCCAGGGCAGCCCTGGGACTGCAGCTGGAACCCACTCACCTTCCCCAGTCCTCTGCAGGAAAAGTCTCCAGGGAAGTGAGTGCCCCTGACCTCGGGTGGATGAGGGATTTGCTGACTGCTGCTTGCCACTGCTGCACCAAATTCAGGTATTTTTCTGTATTTTGGTACAGTCACCCCCTTTTGTTCCTCCACCAGGTAACCAGCAAGGGGTGAGCCAGTATGGGCACCCCCCCCACTTCTGACCACGGTGGGAGTGGACGCAGGAGACGTTTGCACTGAGGAACAGGACACTGGAAATTCAATGCACTAGTCATTGCTGGACAGCAGAACATGAGTTCTCTTCTTATTCCCATCATTATTTTTTGTGCTGCAGTTGATGTGAATATGTAACAAGGTTGGGGTTTGGGGTTATTTTTGTGTTTAATTGGATTTCAGTATCTGGACTTTTGTGGGCCTGTTTGAAGAATGTTATGGCAGATTTTATGAATTTGGTGCTTTTTAGGTCCTGTTACTTTCGAAGAGGACAACGAATGCTGGATTTATTTATTTGTGGGAAACACTTTTTTATTTTAATTAATTTTTTTTTTAAGAACTGCACTGGACCAAACTACTGAACTAAAAGGCGCTTCTGATTCTCGCATAAAAGTTAATTTGTTCATTAAAATGTTCACCTCTTTCTTTGTTGGCAGAACAAGCATCGCTTGAAATCACGTTTATTTGACTGTGATTTTCATATGCACTTTATAGAGTTCTTCGTTTAAAGTACCAATTCCTCTTGCTCTTACTGTGGTAAGAAGGTGCTGAAGTGGGTTTATTGCTTGTATTAGAACTTATTAAAGTTTATATTAAAAGCCACAATGTAATGCTAATAAACCTACTGGAAGCAGCAGTGGTTGCTCTCTGTGCCCTTCCCTCTGAAGCTCTCAGGTGAAGGTCCCCAGGGCGCCTGTGGTGACAGGGGCTGAGCCTCCAGCTCACCAGGGAACCTCCGAGAGCTGGCGAAGCCTCGCAGGAGATGAACCCCATGTCCCACCCGATGCCATCAGTGATAGATCTCATCCCAGCTTTCACACACGAGGGTGGGAGAGCCCCCACGTCCTTCCCGCAGTTTCAGCTGTCCTGGAGCCAGCTGCCCTTTGGACCGCGTCACCTTGCTGGAGTTGTTCCTGTTTCCTGTGTCGGGTACCAGAGAGACACGGCAGGTATTCCCCACCCCGGGGGGAGTCCTTGGCTGGGTGAGGCACTGCATCATCAGCTGAGTGCAAAACCACAGGCTAAAATCAACCAAAATCACCACAAACAAATTGTCATTATTCAAACCTGTGCAAACAGATCATAATTTTGCTTGCGTTGAGAGTTGAAAAAGCAGAATTAATTTATTACCATTTTATGTCATTTAGGAGTTAGTCTATACAAATCTTTTTCAATGCATTCATTTTGCAAGAGGAACTTTAAATGCTGGAGCATTTAAAATACTCTGGTAATAGTTTTTTCCTGCTTTGTACTAACTCAATTTGCTTCTTAAACCTACCTGGCTGCTCAACTGAGGAATCACAATTCTAAATTGAGATTCAAATTGGTGTGATTTTTTTCTATTGAGAAATCTTTAAAAAATGCTTTTGTGACAATAAGAAAGCGACGCCAAGCTGGAGTGGTTCTACACCCAATCTGTGTGCATTGGCTTAACAGTGCTGAGCAGAGCTTCCTCTCTTGTTCCAAACTGAGCTGTCCTGTGTCATCCCACAGCTCTGCAGAAAAGACTGTGGCAACCACAGCTGTGCTATTAAAAATACTTCACTACTTGTTACATCATCGAATATTTATTTTAAAAACTAAATATTAAAACACAGTAAGAAGGTAATCTGCATCCCAATAAAACTGCTTGTCAGTTCGCAGGTGTCCTTGCCCTCTCTGATCTGTGCTTGTGACAGTCATACAAGGTGGGCAGTGTGGAACTGATGAAAAACTCTGTCCTTACAGGAGCTCTCTGGGCACATTTCCAGAAAGTTACCATGTTCAATAGTCAATGTTTCCTATTACTTTGCAGAGCAAAAGTGCCTTAATTTTGCTTTCATTTAAATCCCCTGAACATGGAGAGAACCAATGCTAGCAAATAATGCTAGAGCTAATTTCCCCCTTCCTCTCTCCTTGTGCCCAGTCACTGCAGACTGAATGCTGTGGATGTGTTCAGGCTGTGGATGTGTTCACATGCTTGTGGCTGCCTTTGATTAAAGTCATTGCAAGGATGACCTCAGTCCAGCTGCAGCCCGTGTTCACCACCGTTCCTGCTGCATTTCTGACTTCAGATGACGTGGATGTACGTTACTGCAGTGTCAGTGCCAAGGGGGTTCCTCGCTGTGCACTTGTACGCACCGGAACTGGAGGGTCGAGGATTGTGCAGAAGCAGAGTCCCTGTGGGGCGAAGCAGCTCTCCCCCAGATCCCCGGCCCTGGCGAGCTGTAGAGAGTATGGAGCGGTCAGGTAATTCCCAGGTAATTTCTGGTTTTGGTATCCCCAGCACTACGCAGTGGAGCTGAACTGCTGCCCCTGGCATGGTGTGGATGGCTGGGGGGGGTCTGCCCATGATCCGCGGGGCGTAGGCTGCGACCGTGACGGGAACGGTGAGGGAGGAGTCTCCGGCATCGTTGTGGGCCCTGCACACGTAATTCCCGGCGTCGTGGGCCGAGGCTGCCCGAATGACCAAGGTGCCATTCTCCAGCAGCAGGTACCTCCCGCTCACCTGCGGCCGGTCCAGCACACGGCCCCCTGGCAGCGTCCACGCCATCCTGGGCTTGGGGCTCCCCTCGGCCAGGCAGTGAAGCGACAAAGTCTCCCCGCTGACACCCTTCACCAGCCCTGCAGGGCGGGTGAGGATATTGGGCTTCTGGGCAACCTCCAGGACCATCAGCTTTTCAATATAGCCAACCTTGTTCCGGGCAGCACAGCGGTAGCGCCCGGCCTGGTGTCTCTCAGGATTGTAGATGGTCAGGGTCCCATTGCTTCCTGTGAAAAACTGGGATGTCCTGATGCTGCTGGAAAACCATGTGCTGTTGGGCAGCATCCAGCTTATGTCCGGGGGAGGGTTTCCATCCACAGAACAGTTCAGTGTGATAGTTTTCCCAGGTTTTACTATTATTTTTTCGTTGAAAGGATTTTTGAACATTGGTCGCCGTAGCATTTCTGTGACTTCCAGCTGCACCACCAGCACAGTCTCTCCCCCGTCATTACGTGCCACACAGATAAAATCTGCTGTGTCTGAGGGCCTGATGTTCCGAATCTCAAGTGTTCCGTTTTTGTGCACCATAATCCTGCTCCCGTAATACGGAGCTGTTAGGAAAATGTTATCGGGCATGATCCACATAATCTGAGGAGGAGGTGTCCCTTCTGCCCGGCAGTCAATGTGTTTCTTCGAGTGCCTCACTGCCGTCACCTTCATGATCGTTTTGTTCCCATATAAACCATTTATGATGGGGGGTTTAGCAGCCACATCCAGCTTGTACAGTTTGGTGTCATCCCCGCCAGGGTTCCGAGCCACGCACATGTACTCCCCAGCATCCAGCAAGCTGGCGTGGCTGATGGAGAGAGAGCCGTTGGCATGCAGGGAGTGCCTGTCTGTGGACGAGGAGATCATCTCACTGGAAGGCAGCAACCAGAATATCTGTGCCCTGGGTTCTCCAGCAGCTTCACAGTCCAGCAGTGCTGTGTCTCCAGCTCTCACTGTAATGTATGTCTTGTGATTGTGCTTTATTTGAGGGGCTGCCACGATGACCGTGACGTGGATCTTCATCTCATCCCTCCCCAGAGTGTTCTGGGCATAGCACGTGTAATCTCCTCCTTCTGTCACTCCAGCTTTGTTGAGGTACAGAGTCCCATTGTCGAAGAGGACGTACCTGCGAGCCCTGTGCCCGCTGTCGTCCGCCAGCATCGCGTTGTTCACCACCGTCCCGTCTGGCAGACCCCAGGATATTTCCGGTGTGGGCGACCCTGAGGCCTTGCAGTCCACTCTGAAATCCTTCCCATATGGCACCAGTTTCTTGAACTGCTGTTTGTGGTCAATCTTGGCTGGTTTCATTGTGATGCTGACTTTCATCAGTATCAGATCATCCCCAATTCTGTTTCTTGCGACACACAGATAGTCACCTGCATCCTTTTCTGTAACTGCCTCAATAGCCAAGGATCCATTGGGGTAGACATGGATCCGACTTCCCATTCTGTTGTGGGGAGAGAAAGAGAGTAAAAGAATTATGGAAACAAGTGCTGGAGGTGAATACTGAGCACTGGAAGGGACTGAACGTGTTAACAGCACAATACAACACAGAAGCTCTTTCCAAAGGCACTGTGCCCATGCCAGCTGCCCACCCAGTGGGTCCTACCCTGATGTCATTGCCAGTTTTGGTGTTATGTGGATGTGAGCAGTGCTGACTCTGCTGGGAACACCCCGTGTTGGGTCTGTCTCTCCCAAGGTAAAGGTGAAGTGTTACTGTGGGAGGGGGTGTGGGGAGACCCCCAAAGGTAGACTTGGCAGAGACAAAAGAAACCTCTCTCTCCTGAGCCCTGCTTCATCACTGTTATGAGTAACTTCTCCTCCTCTACACCGACAGCAGTCAACCAGTGCACGATGACAGGAGTTACCTTAATTCCAGTATGACTTGTACCTGTTTTGAGACCTCACCCACTTATGGCAATTGATGTGATCTGTTATTAGATCTGTTATTAGATATAGATGCAGAAACAGATGTTTCACCACTGTTAAATGCTTAAAAATTGGTTTAGTTCACAGTGTTTTAGTGCTGTAATAGGCTCTTATATGAGCACCAGAGGAGGCAGTGTTTAAAGTTCCAAAGAGGTAGAGAAGGAAAAGGGTGATACCTGTGCCACTGGTCCACAACAGCCTTGGAGGGCAACCTCCACATTATCCTGGGCTTGGGCTCCCCGGTTGCTGTACAGTTCAGAAGCAACCTCTCCCCAAAATTCAACCGAGTCAGTTCTTGAGAGGCGATGGCTATTTTTGGAAGCGTCTCTCTGCGCTCCACCACGAGGCTGACCACCCTCCTGTCCGAGCCCGTGGAGCTCGTGGCTATGCACTCGTAGTTGCCGCTGTCGGAAGGGGCGATGCTGCCCAGGTGGAAGGTGCCGTTGGGGAACAGGAACAGCCTCGCGTGCACCAGCTGCAGAGGTTTCACCACCGTGCCGTCGGGGAGGACCCAGTGCACGGTGGGCTGAGGGTTCCCTTGCACCGTGCAAGGCAGTTTCAGGCTCTCCCCCATCATTCCCGCCACACTTTGTCTCTTCTCCTCCAGGATGGTGGGAGGGGCTGCAACGACCTGCAGCTTCACAGCCAGCGTGTCGGTGCCCGCGGGGTTTTTGGCCAGGCACGTGTAGAGGCCCCTGTCGTACACGGTGACCGCCCGGATCACTAAAGTGCCGTCCGGTTCCACGTGGGCTTTGTCATTTCCCGTGGAGGAGTGGACGAGGTGGGTTCGGTTTGCCAGCACCCAGGAGATGGTGGGAGGGGGCCTGCCCTCAGCTCTGCACGCCACTGCCACGGCCTTCCCGGAGTGCGCGGTGAGCAGCCGCCGCCGGCCGCCGGCGATGCGGGGCGGGTAGGCCACCACGGCCAGGGTGACCAGGAGCCGGGCCGCGCCCAGCGCGTTGGCCGCCGTGCACACGTACTGCCCGCCGTCCTGCAGCCGCGCCCGGGGGATGGACAGCGTCCCGTTGGCCAGCACCTCCCACCGGCCGGCGCCGCGGCCTCCCGGAGCGTCGGGCCCTGCGAACAAGGGGCGGCCGCACGGCCTGTCAGAACCTGCCTCTCGGTTCCTTCTCCCCAGTCCCCAGTGCCCTGTCCTGGTCTGCTTTGCCCAAATAAGCAAGACGACAGCGATGAAATTGAGAGGAATCAGAGTATTTTGCATAAAGAACGAAAAAGCTTTAAAGTGAGAATGAAGCTGAATCTCCGGCAGTGACAAAGTTTGGATAAAGCAGATGGGGCTTTGCAATCCAAACCTGGCACAGCTGTAACTGGATCTGAGTGGGTTTTACCACATTTTTCTTTTCACTTATCTCACTGTTCTGGAATAGCAGGTAATGTACAATAAATATTGAATTCTTCCCACAATAAGCAAGGAATTATAGTTAAACATAGATTTTTTTTTTTAATCATTTCACTAAAGAGCTCTTCCAGAATCAGCACCTAAGATGCTCCAGTGAGTCTCTGTCACTGTTTCTAAGTTTACCTTTCACTGGTATTTCATAGTACTCTGGAATGAAGCAATGCTTGAGTTTGGCACACAGAAGAGGTGCCAAATTACAGGACTAATGGAAGGTGAAGTTTAGAGAGGTTCATCAAGCTCACCTGATGTTATCTTTGTCCACTGTATTATTGGAAGGGGGTTCCCAGTAGCTTCACAAGGAATAAAAGCATCAGAATCCGCCAGCAGAGTGAAAGCAGCCAATTTCCCTCCAACTATTCTGGGCTTCGAAAAATTATTTCTGCTTGCAGAACCTAAGGTGATGAGATTGGGGATGGTGGTGGGTTCTTGATCTTGTCTCCTTTCAGACCAGCCACTGACAGAGCTGTCCTTGTCCCTTCCCCACAGAGGCGTGACCTGTGGTGACTGCAGCGTGGTCCCCCCCTCTGTGCCTCCGGGAGGTGGCTCGGGCTGGAGCCTGACATCCTCCCACAGAGGCGAGGAGGCTCTGGTGCTCGGTGCAGGCACGGCTGCGGTCGGGGCTGGCAGAGGGGAGGGGTGCCGAGTGCTGGGAGCAGTGACCGCAGCAGGAGCCCTTGACACGGTTCTTGCTGGGAATGTGGCCTGTGCTGCCTGGTTTTCCTGGACAGCTCCCTCCTCCATTTTCAGGTAGGATTTTTCTCCTGCCATGGCAGTGGCTCTGACGTGCTGAGCAGGTACTGGCCCTGACGTGGCCCTGACTGCAGCAGGTCGGGCACTCGTGGCACCAGGAGGCTCATCCAGCCATGGTGAGGTTTGGAGACCCATGATGGTGGTCTGGGAAGGACCGGTGGGTGGTGACGTGGCCAGCTGGGTGTTCCTCTGTGTGACTGGTGTGGTTTGGAGTGCCACGGTGGGGCTCTGAGCAGTCAGGCTGCCAGGCCGTGACGTTGCTGCCTGGGTGTTCTTCCAGGTGCCCGGGGCTGCTGACGTGTGTGTGGCTGCCGTGGGCCTGTGCTGCGGTGCCTCGGGGGTGTCAGGGATCCACAGTGCTGCTGTTTTGGTCGTGGAGACTGCATTGATGCTCCCAGGGAGAGGCTTTGCAGGTGTGAGGCTTGGTGGTGCAGCTGGTGCTGTAACTGCTGTCGCTGTGGTGGTGGCTGTGCTCGCTGCAGCCACACGCTGTGGGGCAGCTGCTTTAGGAGGCCTCTTTCTCCTCTGACCTCTCCTTCCTCCCACTCTGAATGTTTTACTCTTGGTGGCTCTGGTGTTAATTTGAGGAGTAATAACAAGTGTAACTGTTGGCTTCAAACCCATGGCACCCAATCCACTAGCTGCAGTAGTGGCAGTGTCCTTCACAGTGACAGACATGCCTGTGGTAGCAGCTTTCTGCCTTGCACTACGTTTGTTTTCCTCTTCCCTGAGGAATGCTGTGTTTTGATGGGTACCCACGGGGTGCTCCAGTGGCATATTCATGGTGGAGGGGGGAGACTGGGGTGCTTCTGGGCTAAATGGATTGGTGGAACTGCTTAAGTTATTTAAGGCTGGTACATTTGATACATAGTTCATATTCAGTTGAACACCTGTAGCCACAGCTGTACTTCCTCTGGCAGACCCTGGCCTCCCAAAATTGTATCGGTGCTCTTTCGTGCTTGGGATGCGTCCTGGTCTAACAATTCGTCTCCGACCAGAAATTTTCCTTCGTCTTCCATAGTGCTGCTGGAGCTGGGGTGGATGAGTTGGAACATCCTGGATAACCCGAATTTGCTGCCGAGTAGCAAAAGTCGACGCCAATGGTGGCTTAGGGGTTCCTCCTTCCTGAGTACTATGAAAATAAATGGGGCCAAATTCAGAGCTTGGTGCATTGACTGTCGCCACAGGGACCTGGTGATCTGTTTTGGTGGAAATCTTATCAATAGACTCAGTAAAAATATGTAACTTGTCTGCTGTGCTTTGGGGAGTTACAGCCTTGCTGGTGCCTGTAGCTTCTGTCGTGGGTGTCATGGTTGCAGATTTTAGATGCTGGTTATTACTTTCCCCAGAATATATTGACTTTTGCCCAGCAGAGAAGAGTGTGGATATTCCACTTGATACAGTTGATTGTTTTACACCATCTGCTGATATTTGACTCAAATCAGATATTTCCCACAAGTCTGTAGGGTTTGGATATGTTTGTGGCCTTTTGCTGCCAGGTGCCACAGCGTGTGCAAGAGGTGAGGGTAGGGGAATTAATGACTCTGTGAGCAGGAGGGAGGTGTTCCTGGCAGGAGTGGGATTCACAATCTCCTCGGGCCCTGCAGTGATCGTGAGTTCTGTTGCTCTCCTCAGAGCAGATACTGGAGATCTCTCTGTTGCTGGTATCATGAATTCTTCTTCTGGAGATATGAGATCACCAGATGTCTCCTCCTCATCCTCAGGTACCTCTGAGAGCTTATGGACTTGAGTGGGTGGTTCCGTTGCAACCTCTCGTTTGTCTGTCACTGTCAAGTTCCTCTTTGTTTTCTCCAACAAGGCTGCCCAGCGCTGTGGATCAACTCTCCTGCCCGAGGAAACAAACTGTCTCCTGTGTCCCCTGAACCTCCTGCCTGTTCTGTCTCCGTAGGGCCGGTGAGGCATTTTCCCGTGGCTGTTCCTCTGACGTGCGCTCTGTGCGCCCTGGCTGCTGGCTGCCGCTGCAGCAGGCTGCCCGTGAGCTGTCAGGGTGGCTGGAGTGGCTGAGGAATGTGTCTGTGCTGCTGCAGAGCGCAGCAGTTCATTGCCAGAGCCCTCTTCCCACTCTCCCACAGCTCCATGCTTTTTCTTCAGAGCAGTTTCTTCCTGTCTCATTAGCACTTGGAAAACCAGAAGATCAACGCCGTACCGGTTGGCCGCAACACACTGGAAGTAGCCCACGTCTCTGTCCGTCACCCCTTGTATTCTCAAGGTGCCGTTGGCAAAAATATGTTTGTTTCCTGCAGACTGACGAAGAATCGTGTGCTCAGGTAACACCCAGGTAACGGCAGCGTCCGGAGCAGCCCTGGATGTGCAGGGAAGGTGGAGCGTGCTGCCGAGAGCCGTCGACAGCTGGGCTCCATTCACACCGTTGTGTTCCACGTGAGGATCGACCACCGTAACCCGGAATGTGAGCGCGTCGGCAGCGTTGTGGTTGGTGCTGATGCAGTGATAGAGCCCCGTGTCAAACACGTCAGCCGTCCGCAGCGTCAGCGTCCCGCTTTTAAGGACTATGATTCTCCCATCCTCGCTGATATGGGGAGCTTGCACTTTGCTGCCATCGGCCAGTATCCACTCTGTGGCGGGAGCTGGCTCCCCAGCTGCCTGGCACCCCAGTTCCACGGTGCCCCCGACTAGCACAGTGTGCTCCGTTTGGGTGCTGTTGTCCCTGGAAATGATGGCCCAGTGATTTCTCACCTGGCTTTTGTCATCGCTGGGCGAACTGATCTGTGCGTCGGTGGAGTAGCGGATGTGCAGCATGCTGAGCGTGGTGGCTGTCCTGTCCAGCTGCAGGGCCACTTTGCTCTGCATCAGCCAGGCTGGGTCAGCTCGCAGGTCAGCCTCGATATTGGTGAAAAGTTCATCTTTCTCACTGTAGATCTGCTTGTATTTGTAGCTAATAAAAGGCACGTCAGTTGTCTGCACAGTTTGCTCCAGTTTCAAGGGAGAATTGCTGTACAGTGCCAGGATGCTCCACAGCTGCTGGATGTGTCCATAATCGATGCCGCACACCAGGACTGCTGAGAACGAGGTTTTGAGGACTGTGCTGTTGCCATTTTTGTCAAATGAGATGGGAGACATTTCTTTAGGTTTCTGGACATTACAAACCAAGTTGCCTCGATTTCCTCCTTGGTCAGTCATATTCAAAACCACAGATCCTATTGGAGCTATTAAATCCTTGGGAGACACGAAACTGAAATCCCCATCGTCTGGCACCGTGAGGTTTCTGGATTTCAGGGAGTCATGGATGACTGGCTTAGTGCAGGTGAAAGAGGCAGAAGGAAGATCCACTAAACTTTTCCCATTATGATTTTTGGGACTAGCACAGACTGGGCATTGATGGACACCGGAACTTCTCTCTTTTCTGCACTTTATAACATCTGAAGGGAAGAAAACTTCAGTAAGCTTCTGTGCTACAAATTTTAGTATTAGAAATGACATATAGCTTCTAACACATGGTTCTTTTGAATAAAATAAAACCAAAGCTTGAAGTGACATGTGAAGGGCAGCAGCAGAGAAAGTACTCGAGTCCCTTGAGTTCCTTATTTTCTTTTTAAAGAATCAAGTGCAATGTGGCCCTTGCTCTTGCCAATTCCATAAAAGTTGGCTTGTTCCCTGTGGATTCTCCTGGTGCACAGAAGCTTTGGACTGGCCAAGGAAAATTCTCCATTAAGGAAAGCTGCACTTGGGAATGCCTTAAGGCCACTAGATTCATTTAAATCTGGGAAACTAAGTGGTATCAATCTCTTTATCCTGATTACACAGACCTACAAAAATCCTATCTTCCAGTCTTTTCTGGGAGAATAAATAGATGAATAAAGGACAATTACCTGTATCAGGAAGAATAAGATGCTACAACAGGATTAAAGAGCATAAACAAAGCCTTCAGCTCACCTGGTCTCTCCTGTGCCCACTCAGCGAACCCCTGCAGGCTGCAGTCACAGGACCAGGGGTTTCCGTGGAGGTAAATGCTCTCGAGCTCTGACATGTAGGAAAACATTTCTTGTGGAAGTGAAGTCAGCACGTTGTCAGACAGAGAGATGTGCTTCAGGAAGGATATTTTGAATATTTGACTATAGCGCAAGGTGACAAAAGTGTCTGGATGCAGCTGCTGAAGTAAATTTCCATCCAGGTGCACCAGCCTCAAGGAAGTGAGTCCATAGAAAACATTGGGATTCACAAATTCAATTTGATTGTGGTCCATATGCAGCCGTACCAAGCTGTTCAGGCCATAAAATACATCCTGCTGAAGCACTCTGACCTTGTTGTAACTCATTTTTAAGACCTGTTCATGAAAAAGTAACAAATGCATAATATTAAGCCATGTTAAAGTTATAGGACCCCTAATGAATGCTGCTGAAGGTTGCTCTGTGCAGTGAAAGTTCTTCACCACACCAGGAATGCCAGGGAATTGGAGTTTCTTAAAGAACTAAAGTGTTTATATGCAGTGTGTTGAGTTTCTGCACAGTGGTGGCCTTTTTTCATAAAGGCTGGAAAGGGACAGGATTGTACTGAAGGGAAAGGGAAAGCTCAACGGAAAGCAATCCTCAAGAAACCCCACACTGAGTAACAAATTAACAATGACAAGTTTCCTTTTTCAGACACGGTAGTTGGAGCTTTGCAATCTTTCTCCTCTATATAGAGACTTTTGACTGCAGTTGCCTGCTAAGATACAGCTGAGAGATATCTACCAACGTGTTTGTCATGCTCTTTAGCCTGTACCTGAGTGCCCGCCTGGGAAGGAAAGACATTTCCCATTAGGATGCTGGATTTTGAAGGCCCTTGACTTTGGCGTGAATACGGTAAGAAACAGGAAACCGAAATGCTGCAGAAGGCTGCTCTGTGGCTGTTTACCAGTAACACTGAAAGTTAAGTCATAACAAAAAGTAACACTGGGTCATTCAGTTCTTACCTGTAGTGAACGTAAATCACTGAACACCTTCTCAGGGATCGTATTGATCTCATTGCTGTGCAGCATCAGTAACTCCAGCTTCTCCAGACCAGCAAAGTCCGTGGGGCTCAGTTTTCGCAGGCTGTTGTAGCTGTAGGGGATGGGTTTAGTCAGCCCCAGTTCACACGTTTAAATCCAACCAACCCAAAACAAAAGATCCACTCTTTGGGAAGGCTAAAGGTAAGCAGCACTTCCCCTTGCCAAGATGAAACGAAGTCATTCCTTCATGTTAGCACCAAAGGTGATCACTTTTCCAGGACAGTGTTCTGATGGCACATTCCCAGTGGATGGGGTGAGTGACAGCAAGCGTGAAACACATCTGTGTGTTCATTTTGCTACCACTTCAAGGAAAAATTCCTTATCTATTTTCTACAGACACATCTGGATGGTTCAAACGTTATGTGTATCAAAAGGGACACACAGATCAGACAAATATTGCTGATGGGTCTCATCATTTGATTTAAGAGAGAACACTTGCTGGAACTGCATGAAGGGGCCAGACAAGCCTGGGTATGATCTGTTCCCTGCTCCTTTAACCACACAGAGAACAGAACCACCATGGAGGCTGACAAGGCCAGACAGGTGAAATTTCCCTTGAACTCAGCAGACGAAAGCACAGACCCTAACTCTGTGGGACATTCTAAGTGACAGAATCACAGAATAGGCTGAACTGGAAGGGACCCAGAAGGATCATCGAGTCCCTTAAGTGAATGGCTCATATGGGGATCTAACCTGTGACCTTGGTGTTACATCACAGCAAAGTCTCTGCAGATTTTAATATACATGCTCTTTTTCCAGTCCTCTTTCTGGGCTCTGAACTATCCTTTCCTGGAGAGAAATCTATTTCAGACTTCTTCCAGGTTCCATGCTACAGACACAAAATGTTCAGGTAATATAAACGACAGTTAAGTTCAAAACTTTCTGAAGTTCTCATGTGCCCTGTGCTAGATCCCCAGCATTTCTCCTTAGTGTGGGTGGTCTCAGGTTTGCTGGCTGTGACTGCAGCCACTGCTGAGCACTGCAGAACTTTAGGCTCTATAGACTTACCTATTGCTTTGGTTAATTTTTAGCCTTAAATCTGGAAAGTTAATTATTGCTGTGCAAAGTGTTGAAAGGCAAGTGGTCTGAGTATTCAAATCCCGGAGTTGCACGTACCCCAGGTTGATGCGCTGCGCGTCCGGGGGGATGCGCGGGGGGACGGCGGTGAAGTAGCGGAAGGTGCAGTGGAGCTCGGCGGAGCCGTGGCAGGCGCAGGGCCGCGGACAGGCGCTGATGCCCGGGAGGGTGGCCAGGCAGGCGGCCAGGAGGGTCCCCAGCCAGCGGGGCCGTTCCCCGCGCGGGGCCCCCATCCTGCGGGGATCCTACGCTGCCATCCCCGACAGCGGCGGCGGGCGGACGGGTTCCTGCAGGGGAAACAGAACACGCAGGCACTTACAGCGACAGCCGAGCTGAGCCGCTCGGGTTTAAGCCGTAAGCAAAAAAGAATTTTTAACTTGAAAGAAAAACCCACCCACGAACCAGCCCCCAAACTCTCGGGTTTCCCCTCAGCGAGGGATCTGTGTCATGACCTAAAGCGTTGTCATTTGACAGCTGCCCCACTGTGCCCCTGTCCGGCGCGATGTGCCGGGAGCTGCCGCTCACAGGAGAAGCTGGAATTCCGCA
>VZTD01001660.1:71013-123614 GCA_013397725.1 Rhagologus leucostigma
CACGGGAGAAGCTGGAATCCGGCAGGGACACGCCGGGGGAGCTGCAGCCGGTGCCCGCCGTGTATCCCAGCTGCGGACCTGGCCCGCTTGTGCCGAGCGTTCCCGACTCCGCCGGCGGCTCATCCCCCGGAGGCGTCTCCACACGTCAGCTCCTTCCCCGCCAGGAACCATTCCAAGCAAAATTAACTCATTTCGCATCCCTCGCACAAACCCTCGGCGCTTCCCCGGGACCGAGACCGGCCGCACGTCCCCACCTGCGCGTCCCCACCTGCGCGTCCCCACCTCCGGGGCCGGGCCGGGACAAACCCGCNAGCGCCCGCCGCCGCCGCCTCTCCCGGGGATGCTGCGGGCCCGGCCCCGGCCCCGCCGCTCCCTCCGCGGCCCCGCTTTCCCCGCACGGGTGCCCTCGCGGACAAGGAGCGTTTGCTCTCCGGGGGGAGTTCGTGCGTGACCCCTCCGAAATCCGGCCGATGACACCTTCAGTTCGGTTTTGGAGGGACAAGTTTCCTCTCGTTGCAGACGGCGTCTGTCAGTGCTTCAGGTCCTTGGTTTCGGCTCAGAGGTGTCTGTAACAGCCACAAACTCGACTGACAGCACCTTTCTGCTGAAAGTGTGTCATTCTAGGGCAAACCTCCTTCTAGGAGAAGTTCGACTAGAGATGTAAAGGCAATACAAAACTTTAAAGATAAGATAAAGCTTCAAATATATTTTTAAAGGTCCTAAAACTGTTCAGACAAGTTCAAAATCAAACGTGAGCTGTGGGAGTTCAGGAGGGCTGGCAGGGATGGGGCATTCTGTGTAAGCCAGGTAGAACTTTACTCATGGAATTCGCTGGCTGGCATTCGTTATCATCTCAGGGGTTGCCTCAGTGAAACACGGATGGTCTCACGTTGATTCAGCATGGGAGCTGGTGCCAAGAAACACTGACCCACTCGTGTGACTGGCACTTTGGGTCTCAGAAAAAAGAACAACACCTCAACCGAGCCCTGCACTAAATCCAGAGGTGGCATTTCTAGGTGCTACCTCGAGAACAGGGAAAATCTTGACAGTTCATGCTGAATTCTGTTCCCCTGAGTGATAGAGAGGGTGACAAGGCTATTGTTAGGTGTGTTTTCTTCATCTTAGTTACTGTCTGAAAAGCAAAGCATCAATTGCTTTATTTCTATTCATCAAATTTTTTCCTCTGGATGACTGAGGTCAAGGCTTCTGGAGTGACACATTCCAATGCTGTGCTTCTGCAAGTGTAAACATGAGGTAAAAGACATTTTAAAATGATTTGTACCAGTCTTCATAATTTGTAGATAAGATAGACAAGGAACTGAAGTAACTTCTGAGAATGATTTCCAAAAACACATACCTGAAAAGTCTGCATTAAAATAAAACCGAATATTTTAAATGTGCATGGACCTTATCAATATTTCAAGAACAGAGTTTTCATCTCAGGATATGCTGTCTGTTGTCATTAAACTGCAGCTCTCACTTCTGAGAGGCAGAGCATTAAATTACAAGAGATACAAAGTTCTCCCTCCGGAAGGCGGCTGAGGAACATGTGGAATATTTTATTATAATGTGGTTGGGATTTCCCGGGGCGGCCTTATGGAGAACACAATGGTTGTACAAACCCGTGCCGAGCTTGCTGCTTTGCTGGCAAATCTGGCCCATGTCTGACATTAAGACATTGGTTTAGCTGGAATTCATTACTAGGGAGAATGAAGGGAGCTTTTTGTTAAGTGGAACTATATTTTGGCAAGAAAGTGTGACTGAGTGTGAGCTCAGGAGTGCTGGGAAGAGGAAAGCTGAGTGAAGGAAGTGTTTGTGAACAGGATCTGCACAGCAAATTGTACGTATCAAAACTGGAGCACAATTTCAGCTCATTTTTCAGCAGTTCAGTTCCTAACGTACCTTTCTGTGCTACAACCTGGCTTTGTCCAAGCCAGGAGGGAAGGCAGTGCTGCTCCACAGCTCGTCGGTGTGGTTTGTGTGCTGCTGGGGACACGTGCAGGTCACAGTGGGCAGGTCGGTAGGAGCCCTGCTCAGGAGTGCACGAACACCTGAGGAGGCACGAGGGAACAGCCCGGCTCTCCCGAGCCTGGGGTCAGGCTGTCAGTGTAACCCTCGTGTTCTACACCTCAGCACTGAGATCTTTATCCAGCAAACCCCATTCGGCCCCTCAGCACCCCTCGGTCTGTCACGTACCCCAGCCTCGCTCACCGCTCTGGGAGCACCAGGCCCAGGAGTCAGGCACACCCAGACTTTCCAAGCAGGCACACTCACCAGGCCCTGTCAGAGCCTTCACGGGGGATCCCGCTTTGCTTTACTGTTTCTCTGTTTACTTTTAAAATAAGTGTTTTCTTTTTCTCTTTCCTCAGTGTGAAAGAGTCAGTGGAAAATGACTCGAGCTTCAGGGAATGGAGTCATAGAAAGAAACTGATGTATGGGAGGAATGATTCTTTTTTTCTTAAGAGATGGAAATAGCCTCACTTTTCAGGCAGGGACTCTGCATCTCTAGTGGGCAGCACTGTTCATTATTAATGATGATGCTGGTACCCCTGGGACAGCAGAAGAGCCCAGCACAGGGAATATGGATCCAGTTCATGCCCATCGGGGGTTGTTGCATGAGGCTTTGGATCTTCACATGATCTTCAGCTTCCTTCAAGAAAATTGCGGTGGGCCTGATCCACAGACCTGGGATCTTGACAGAAATAGTGGATGATCGTTTTATTTACAGGAGTCAGTAGAAATTATATTGAGGCAGAACACAACTTTAGAGAACACCACCCTGATGTGTTCCATGCATCAGTGTCAGCAAAAGGGTTTTTTTATGCAATTCTAATCTTAATTAGGTACCTGAATTATGTATCTGGGTTTTGTTTGATGATGTTTGCTTTTTAATTTGTTCTTCCATTGCAGACATTGCCTGGTCCTTCCCTCATCCCACTGTTCCCTTGTGATACAGTCCAGGCTGTTTCCCAGGCCAGCGCTGCAGGTGCCTCTGTTCCTGCAGCCCAGCATTCCCACTCCGCTTCAGTTTATCCCTCCTCATGCTCTCTCTTCTCTTTACATTGTGCCAATTCTCCTTAAAGGCCCTTTGCAAAATGTTTTCATGTTGGTTCTTTTCCTTCACAGCTTCTTGCTGGCCCAATTCTTTCAATGCCTCGGTGGGTTGCTGGATGCCTTGAAAAGGATGACATGACCCTCCGAGTGCCTTGTTGGGAATTTTCAAAATAACACGCTTAGGTACAACTCTCCTGTGGCTCAAGGCCACAGTCAGACATTTTAGCTCTGTTGTAATGAGCTGGACAAGCTCCCAGCAAAGCAGCAATCGATTCTGGAAGCACAGTCAGTGTTTGGAGCTGCCGGCGTATTTGTGCGAATATCGATTTTGGGACAGTCAGCCCTGTGTGCGTGGGCAGTGTGGTGCTGAACACAGTGCAGTGAATGCTGCGCTCCAGGAAACCAAGGAGCACACCAGAGGCATGTGTGCTCTAAAGGGGACTGGGCCATGGCTGCCTTCCTGTCCCATCCTGTCCCCAGCAGTGCCCCGCAGCTCCGTGCTCCAGCTTCCTTCTGTCCTCCCTGTGCTCCCTCTGACTGGCGAGAACCTCAGCTGGGCAGGCTGGAGGCAATCCATCTTTTCCGGGGTGGGATGGGCTGTTGTTGATATCCACAGCAGGTGTGAAGGGCCAGGGACCCCCACTGGCTGCTGCTTTTGAACTCCATCCAGCGCAGGTGACCTGGGACTCTGTAAATCATCCGCAGTGTGGGCAGCCACAGCAAGAGCTCCTGCTGGGTGCATCTCAGCCCAACATGCAGACCAGAACCTGTGGAGTTGAGAAAGGTCTGTATTTTCTTGTCTGGAAAGCTGTGACACCTTTCTCTTTCACATGGGCAGTTGTTAGAGGTGGGCATGAAGGGGGGGGTTGTCTGTCACTCCAGGTTAGAGGAAAAGTCTGTTCAACACTCGGTGTGCCTGAGGAAGATCTGCTCTCCTCATTACTGGAGCAGATCCTCAGCCAGGGTAATTCCACTTTTGATCTGCAATGACACGCTCCATCAGTGGTTCCTGTGCTCTCAGTAAGGTCTTTAATCTCCTGTCAGACCACCTCACAGGCAGAGAGGCACCTGCAAATCCACTCCAGCAGCAGCTGAACCAGAACACAGGCACTCCTGCTAAAGCACTTCTGCAGGTGCAGGCTGGATGCTTTCAACACTCAAACATTAGCTGGAGTTTTTTTTCATGGTTTGCATTGCAAAAGCAGTGCTGAATCAGATTTTGGAGGTCTCTGTTGTGCTCTCTGGAGTCATATTGTGAGGGTGCTTAATCAGGCACATCCGTGTTTCTTGATGGCCGCTATACATCATGGATTTACATCCACAGGCTAAGGCAGAAAGCTTACAAATCTACAGCCCCCATAACCCATAGGTGTAATGCAGCGGTTAAAGGAAAATGTTCTGCAGCTCATTAACAAGAACCTGAACACCTCCCAGCCAACTGAAAGAAAACCAAAAGCTGATCTTTGCTGCACAGAATTTTTGCTCGTGATGGAATAAGAATTTGTCATCTGCTGAAGATGGCCCTGCGCACTGGTCTTTAATTCAACTTCTAAATTGCTGAAAAAACAAACAGAAACCCCCAACAAAGAAACTAACCAACCACCTACCCTCACCCAAAGAAGCCAACAGATACCTCTGGGTGAGGGAGATGAGGCGTGGCTGTTTATTCCCAAGTTACAGGTGACAGTGTGTTTCTGAATTATGTTTTATCTCCCAGTGACAATTAAATAAACCATTTCAAAGCAGAGTCCTTTAGCTTTCCAGGTGTGAGCTGCAGCCTTTCCCCTGCCCATCTGATTGGTGCTGCTCTCAGTTTCTGATCAGCCAGAGAGCTGCATTATTTTCAGGTGCTGGAAGGGTGAGGCACAGGTGCCTGGTGCCAGGCACAAAAACCCCTGGGACTATTTAAGGCAGGCACAGGGTCAGACCCTGCTTGGCAGGGCCAAGTTTTCTCTGTTGTGACTTAGTCTCTGTTTTGAGGCTTGTCACTGGAGATCAGCAATAGCAGAATGTGAGGAGCCTCATAAATGCAGGAATTCCTATACGAGTGTTTTAAAGCCGAGGTCAAGACTAGAAAATGAGAGCTCTTCTGGGCTGAACTGTGAGGAGAAGGGAAGCAAAGATGCCTGTTCTACAGGTAAGGAAGCCTGAATGCTACTCTGGGACCTTAATGTTGGCAACATAGGGAGCAGGAGTGTTTTTTACCTAACAAATGTAATTTACTTGCTGAGCTTGCCGTGGTAGGTCACATAAAATTGGACTACACTTTCCTGTGAATGTTTAACTTGCATTGGAAGACTTCCCTGCTACAGCTATGCCAGAAAATAGTAAAGGTGAGGGTTCTGGGGCTGCGTGTGCTAAATGAAGCAATGCTGGATTTGTGGAGAACTGGCATTGATAAGCTGATGAAGGCAGAGGGGATGGTCACTTGCTGAGCCCTTTTAAAACCTTTGGCTTTAACTGATGGAATAACTTTCATCTGGCATAGCATGTGAAGAATTGTTTAGGAAGAGAAGGCATGTGACTGTGTGATATGGATTAAGAAGTGAAAAGTGGGGAGTTCCAACTTGTCATTTTCTCCTTTTTCTCCATTTGTATGTTCAGCACAGTAGTTCTCCACCACTTTCAAGTAGTTGAGAATGTCTAATAAAAAAATCCTTTAAAAAACTGTAATTCTCCTAATTGAGACAATGAGGTTATAGCTGGATAATGATCTCCCACTGTCTCTTCTGCTACTTTTGTCTTGGCAATATTGTCCTATGGCTTCTTTAATGGTTCCCAGGGGCTGCTGTGTGGCTGTTGGCTTTCCAAAGCTCTGGTAGTGGCTGTGTCCTATGGCAAATTAAATGCTCGTGAACTGCTCTGCTTGGAGTTGTGGATGTGGGGGTGGTTCAGCATTTAAACCACGCTAAAGCTGTGGTGTCACGTATTAGACTTAATAAGTTTATTTGTGTTCTGGTTTAAAGTGGATTGCCACAGGCAAAATCAAGGTCTAGTCCAAAATCCACAAACATCTCCAGATGAGGTTTCTGAAACCTCTGTTGGTTAATTATGCTCCAGCATTGAGTAATATTGTGCAGGTTCTTTCTCTATGTCCTGCAAACTGGTTGTCCAGGTTGTGTTTAACGTCACGCCTGTGCACAGAAGTATCTGAACTGTTACACGAAGTATTGTGATGCAGCATTTAAAAAAATTGATGTTTTTAAATGTAATGCTAAAAATGTCTTAAGTCTGCTGAAGCATATAAAGAAGTTCACTGTAACACAGTGACACAGTTTGAAGGCCTCATGTCTCAAGCAGGAGTGACCTGGGTAACATGAGGGGGGATGAACCGAAGCACTACTGCTGAGCTGGAATGCCCACCTGTGGCATTCCCAGTAAAGGTGCTGGCTGAAGGCCTGTGCTCCTTGGATCGTGCTACTGACTTACTGATTACAAGGAGAGGGGCAATTTTGAATTAGTTTTATGACTAAAGGTATTTCTAGAACATTTTGAGCTTTGGTGTGGTAGCTCTAAGCTATGGATGTATTGGTAATGGCACAGATCCAGGTTCCCTGGGCCCGGAGGTTCCTACGAACTTGTTTTTGTCAGTGCAGTGAATTCCCCTCCAGTTCCAGGAAACCATGGTCCAATCTGACACACCGAAGAAGTTTACAGACTGATACTTGTAACAGCATTTATTTACCTGGGGAATGTTTTTTGGAGGTTGCCACTGCACTAAGCCAGGTGTGGAACAGGGCCTTGCCCTGACACTGGGCTGTCAGCCTTAACCCTGCACTGGGATCTGGCTCCATATGTGGGTGTTTATTGGGATGAGGGGGGATGGGGGGGAAATGCCATCACTTGACCAGCCCTTCTGGCATATCCTGCTGACCCTGAGCTGGATGGGTGAGGCTGGGCACCCTTCAGCAGTGCTGGATGAAACAAAAGCTTTCTGTTACGGGTATTGTAAAGCAAGAAGGGGCTGGTGAGGGGCAGAGCATTTCCTTGCTGGTTCCCTGAGGGACTGCTCTCATGTTCCATTGGTTTAGGAATGTGTGTCTCAGACTCCGCTGTACGTTGGTTTGTGTCGGAGCTGTCGGTTGGATCGAATGTCCTTTCCATTACTGAACGCAATAAACTCTCCAAGGATGAATGCTGTGGACTATTCCAAAACACCATTTTCTTCCATAAAAGCCTCCTATGGAATATCCAGCTGCTGTGCTGAAAGTCAAGAAATCTGATGCTTTCATACATATCAAAATACAATAAACCTCTGTTTATTTGCCCTACATCTTACTCCAGTTTCTTGTCTCCCTGTTGCTGTTGGCATAACCCTTAATGCAAATTCCGTCGTTTTGGGGAGCACGGGGAAGGGGCAGTGTGCTGGGACAGACCCTGGTGCTAAAGCTGGGGGAGCACTGTGCTCCCCGCCTGCAGCCCCTGCCTGGCATTTCCAGGGGCAGGAGATGCTGCAGGGTCCCCTGGGACACCTGGGCAAGCAGGGATCCTCTGGTGAGGAGTCAGGCTCTGGGATTTGGGATCCCTTGCGTTCAGCCCAGCATAATCTGGTTTTATTTATCCTGTGAGGGATGTGGGATAGAGAGCACTTGGAAGCAACTCGACAACCACTAAAATAAATGTTCTTTTCTGTTTATTCCTTGGCTTGCATCCGGAAATTAAATGTGCTGCATTAGGAATCTCAAACTTTGACTGTCTTACTGAGTCTTTAATTGAATACAGGTCAAACCCAAAAGCATGACTGACTTCCGTTGTTGCACTAGGAAAAATTACTGATTTTTGAGAGGCTGTAGGTACAGTACATTGCTGCTCTAGCTACACTACATCACTGCTGTACAAAAAACCTTTACTTTGATCAGGACATGGCGATGACTCTAGTTTTGAGTGGTTGAAACGAGCAACAGGAAATAATCAGATCAGTAAAGACTTTAATGCTAGTCTTGGGTAAAACTACAGCAAGTCGTGAATGCAGGCTGAGAGCTTTCTGTTTAAAGCTGGCAAGTCTCTGCTAAAAGCTGGTAAATTTTCCACAACAGTCAGCTTAGTGCTGCAATTTTTGCATAAAGAAAATTGTTGAATCAAGCTGAAAGGAATGTGTCCTTAATTCTTTCAGCAGTTCTTGAGCTACACATTCAGCAACTCTGTTCACAAACCCCAGCTATGTTGTTCTTATTTCTACAACATTTGCCTTAATTTCCCATTTTTTGATATGAGGAAAAAATGACTTTTTTCCTCAATGCTGTCTCAGGGCTGAAGGTACTTGTCAATATACATGCACAAATGGTTTCCCAAGGCAGCTCAGCTCTGTGAGGTGCTGTAACCTGGGCTGGTGCTGTAGTTATGAGCTGGAACCCTGTGGCCAGAAGCTGATCTAGATCAAAGTCCAGCTGGTTTGTCCTGCTGAATTGTCCCTGCCAGCCCTGAGCCAGCGGGGACTTGAGCAATTAAAGTTTTTAAACCTCTGCCAGCATGTTAATAAAGCCTTGTTTATGTGCAAAGCACTTGGAAAACAACTCTAAACACTGGATTTATTTGCAGTAAATGTTGTACTTAATCACAGAAGATTTTCATCTCAATTTGCAGACGTTATGCACATTTTTTGCTTTGTTTCATAGCAGAGAATCAGGCACTGGTTACCTGTTGGAAGGAGCGAGTGGGTGGTTCTAAAGCAGCTTCCTACCACTCCTCCTCTTTTCTCTGTGCTCTGCCGTGGCCTCACGCGCAGGTCAGTGTCCGTGCGGCAGCTCAGGGCAGTGATGGACCCCTGCAGCAGCCTCAAAGCAATACTGACCCTTTTTTCTTCTTCTGGCGGAGGCTGTGTCCCTCAGAGCAGCTGAGGAAGGGAGGTTTCCCAGTCAGTGTTGATAGATGGAAGAACCCAAAGCTGTACCTGGGCAAAATTATTGGTTTTCCAGTACTTGAACTAAAGTAGTCTTTCCTTTTTTAGAAAAGGACTTTCAGAATTCCTTTTTCACTGTAAGAATGAAAAAGGACAACTTGGCTTCTTTTGTTTTCAAAAAGACTCAGCTCATTTCTGAGTCCTTTCTGGAAAAACATTTTCTGATGTTGAAATTAGCCAAGACCAGAGCGTCGCTGTCTGGGCATACTTAGCTGTAAATTCACATGCTCTTGGCCTCTGGTTTGTTTTATCTCGTGTGTTTAGTAGAAAGCCTTTGGCTTTGTTCTGGTTTTGCTGACAATGTGAGGTCCAAAGTGATTTCACCAGAAGGATGTTACAGTCCTGAGATTAAAACCATGTGTGCTGGGCAAAGCTGGCAGCTTCTGTGCACCACTGATCATGTGATGGCATGATGTATAAGTGAAAATAACATTTTATTCCAGTTTAGCTCTTGTGTCAGTCCCAGAGCAGTGCCAAGTATCTGTGAGGTTCCCACTGGGAGCTGCAATTCCTGCACCGTGGGTCCCAGGGCAGGAGCAGCGAGGGATCAGGGACAAGGTGGGGAGCTGCTGTGGACCCCAGTCCTTGGGGGGGTTCCTCCTGCTGACTCAGCCAGCCCTGAGGTGGCAGAGGGTCCCTTCTGCCCACACCTTCGGCTGCTCCCCCGTGTCTGTGTGTGCTCGTGTGGCTGGATATCTGCACATCCCACCAGTGTCTTACCAGGAACATGGCTGGGCTTCTCGTGCTGCTTTCCAAGCAGTGGAAAATGCCTCTCAGGGGAAGTGAATGGAGCACTGGAAATGGTGGAGATCCGTGGCCGACAGGCTGTGCCAGGCTCCGAGCTGAGGCTGCCTCCAAGGCAGGCAGGTTCCACATGGGCTGCTCTGACCCAGGAGGTGCACTCTGCTCCCTCTATCCATCTCCGATGTTAAAAGAATAGGAAACATCTGGCAGAGAGGCCACGTAGCTCAAATCTTTTAAACGCAGATGCTTTGGAGAGTTGTGTACAAATATGGAGCTCGAGTTTTCTTTGTTGTTAAAACATCTGACACTTTCCCCTGTGCTGAGCCTCTGCTCTACCTGGCATTCTTCTATGAATGGTCTCTTGCTGGCTTTTCTTTTTCCCCTGGTAACACTGGTTCAAGTATAAAACAAGGTAGGAGTGCCACGGGGCTTCCTCTGCTCCTGCTGGCAAGTTTTCCCTTGAGACTACGTGTAGAAAATACCTGGTTGGTTGTGTATGAGCTGGATTTAATTTCTAGGTCGTGGTAAGGGGATGAGGGGCCAAATTCTGATCCAGTGATGACATGGGTAAACTCCCACTGATTTCCAAAGACTGAGTTGGCTGTAGAGGGCTGAGTTTTGCAAATCCGAGTGCCTCTGACAAACACATTTGGCTCACTTTCTGCCAGCACTCCATTATTTTTTCCCCAGCTCAGATGTTTATGTGAGTGCTTGCTGGCTTGAGAGGCTGAATGTGTCTGGATACATTTGAGGGTATAAATGAAACTAAACATATATAGCAAATGCCATCAGCTCTGCTCAGCTGGAGGAGCTGATGTACTGGAGGAGCTTTGATGTTACAAAGCTCTTGTACTCTTGTCTCACAGCTCTGCTCCTCTGGTTTCTTCTGGCTGGAAGGATGCAGGTTTCTTGTAAGAGTTCCCACAGCTGCCACCTCCCAGATCTGCACAAGGGCTTAACCCCACTGGCCTGGTGTCCCAGGTGAGGCTGAAATGGCAACCAGGTTTTCATAATGGCACTGAAATTTATGGTGGGCAGAAATGCTCAGAGACAAAACTCTCTTACGTCATATGGATAAATGATTTTTGAAGCATGAGAAGTACTGATATTAGCACATGTCTATAATAAGCAGCGCAAAACAAATTTGGGGCCAGAACCTTCCCTGCAGGTCCTGCAGTGCAGTACTGAGCCAGTGTGATTTGTTTGTCTTGATATTGCGATAAGCAACTGTTGCGGTTTAAGCCCCAGCCAAAACCAGCACAGCAGTGTGTGCACAACAGTTTTTATAATTTTATTCCAAGTATTAAAAATACAATAAAATCTATCTATATGGCTATGAGAGGAGCAGTCACCTCAGCGAAATGTGCTCTCAGCAGCAGGAGTGTAGGAGTGACACATGGTGGGAAAACATAAAACCGAGCATAAACACCTTCCACAGACCAGGGTGTTCAGGGAACCGCCTGAATGTGCAAAGCTCTGACGTTGTGTGTGACTGCCAGAGCAGCCTCTGAAATGGGACACACGACTGAGAGGGGCTTGCAAAAAGCCTCACAAGTCTCTTGCCTCAGATCGTGTGGTCAGCAGCTCTGGTGCTGCATAGAGGGAATGTTTTACCTTCATTACTGAGGGGATGTTTAACGTTCATTTCCTTTCTGGCCTGGCGTGACAGGGGATGTGGGGATTTTCTCTGTCCTTCTGGATGTACACACTGTTCTTTGCTGTTTTTCTATTCAATATTATGAGCTGTAATTTTGTGCTAAAACCAAAACACTGCATGGAAGCAGCAGTCAGCAGGGAGTCAAGGAATGCTGGACATAACATACTTTCACACTTGTTAAGCCATTACACTGAGAAGTTTGACTCATTGATGCTTCCTCCTCTCTACTTTCCTGGATATCTAATGCTATCCTGGTTTTCCTTTGTAGTTTCCTGGGGGTTTTTTGCTGTAGTTCCTGTGGTCACTGCCACATATGCAGCATTCAGCACAGGGCCATAAATCATAGAATCATTCGTGCTGGAAGAGACCTCTGAGGTCGAGTGCAGCTGTTAACTTGGCTGAGGTGCTCCTGCACCACGGGAGCTCCTGGGCACAGCGCTGCCCTCCGGGGCTGGGGGGCTCTGCCAGCAGAGCAGCCTGTGCTGGGGCACAGCCCCGCTGGTGCTGCTCTGGGTGTCAGCCCCGCTCCCTGCCGCAGCACCGCCCGGCCTCCTGCTCCCTGACATTGCCCTCCGCCTGCACGTGTCTGCGTGGACTTAACAGTGCTGGGTTTACACTTGGACTTGATGATCTTCAGGGTTTCTCCCAACCTAAATGAGTCCCTGTGTGTGTGGTGGAAGTCCCTTGTAAACCCATCACCTCCCGGGCAGCCACTGGAGCGGGTGGGAGGCAGGAGCTGAGCTGGGGGTGCCGGTGAGCATCAGGTGCCCTTTGCGTGGGCATCTCCTGGGGCTCTGTCCGCGCCCCACTGCCCTCTCCTTGCACTGTGGAGGTAAAGCCCAGAATATCCCAGGAAGTACAGGTTGTGTTTAAATTGGTCATAGGTGTTATTTGGAGGCTGTGATACGTTTCCAGGTGTAGTTTTTGAAATACTTTTATTTCAAGACCAAGACAAGCCAGAGAGCCTGAATGACATGTCCAACTCATGGGCTGATTCCCAGGGATAGTAATTTCCTTGGCTTGGACAGCTGACTGGGATCCAGCTCTCATTTCTGACTACTTCTGAAAATTTGACAAAGGAAAGTGCTGAACTTGCTGAGGCGTCCCACAGGTGATAAGAAAGGGTCAGACACCCAGGGCCTGGGTCTTGTCTCCATGGAAGAAGCTGAGACCATTTTCCCCTCCTGCGGGAGCCAGGCTGCTGCAGCTGGGCTGGGTCCCTGCCTGGTGGGAGCTGCAGCTCCTCTCCCCTGGGGAACCAGTCCCTGCCCGGGGTCAGGACCCCTCCTGGACACGGGGAGGCCGCTGTGGATGGGGAATACAGCCACATTTCCCTAAGGCCACTGCCATCAGCGGCCAGGCTGCTCCTGGAGTGTCAGCTCTGGCTTGTGAACACCTCGGGGATAAACTGGCTCTGGGAGCTAAAGCCAGAATTTGTTTCTAGCCAGAAAGAATTCGGTCCATGGAAAAACCATTAAAGTTTCTGGTTGTGGCAGGATTACAGCAGGGCTGACAGTGAAAGTTCCTGCTTGGAGCAGGATTACAGCAGGAATGATATTTCTCAGGAACTCAGAGTTTCCACTCAAATACAGACATTGATAATTTTATATTTGCCTCTTTGTGGCTTGAAGTCAACTTCCTCCTGAAGTTGATTTTTCTGTTTTGTAGAAGCTAAATCTTCTGTAATGCATTTTATAAAATTTAAAAAATATCCTTTTTGTTGTGAACTTTTGTGTTTTATTAGAGCTAGCAAAACTGCAGGCAAAGGTACTTTTATTTTGGAATTTAGTGTGTTACTTGTGTCACTCAGAAATGCTCCGTGTTTAGATTCAGCCCTGCTGGAGTCAAACCTGGCAGCTCCGTGCCTCTTCCAAAGGGTGAAGCTGCTCCTGCTCCGGGACCTGTGGCTCAGGTACCTGGTTCGCCCTGGGGACACTTTCCACCGACTGCCTGGACGTGGGATGCAGTCCCAGACTAACACACCTAGAGCAGGCTTCCCAGAATCGCTCTTTTCCCGGGATGTGATGCCTGCTCCCCTGCCCTGTGTCCCGCTGCCTGGGTGGGCGTGCAGCTCCTGCTCCCGCAGCACCCCGGGAGCTCAGGGATGCAGCCTGGGGATAACAGGACATTATGGCTCGATTAAATGCCACAAGAAGGTTGCCAAGGCCACCAGGCTGTGATGGGCTGGGGCAAGAAACACTGGTTGCTGATTGCTGGGACTGCTTAAAAAGTAAGGGCTGTGGGTTTTTAATCTGACACCATTCACATTCTGAGGCTGTTTCTATGAAGTTTTGGTCAACCCTTTTGGCCAGTCCTTGGTCAAATCCCAGTAGAAATCTCAGTCCTGTTAATATTCTAATTATTTTCCTCAGCTCTGTTGGTTATTGGCGAAGGTTATGGATTCTCTTGCAGCTTTTTAATGGTTTTACACATGAGAGAATGAAGGGATGCACTTTCCAAAGTGATGGGGCCACAGAGTGAGACTTGCCAGGGAGTCTGCAGGCACCAGCAGTCAGGTTTGCCTTTGTCCCTCGGACCGTGCAAAGGCGCGAGTCACTTCCCACCCCTGCCTTCACCTTGCCACAGGCAAAACATGGTCTTGGAGCTGATTTAATATTTGGAGAACTGGTTTGAGAGCTATTTGCTTAGCTTGCACTATTATTATTAAAGACAGAAATGTGTTTTTAAAGGTTTTAGTGAGTTATAATTTTGGATGGTTTTCACTTCAAATCACCCAGTGGGAGGACTGTGACTGGCTCTGTGAAATGGGGAAACCTGAGCTGCAGCAGTGACGAGCCTCAGGGACTTGGTTGTTTCATTGCAAATCCACTGCAGTTGCTTCAGAATCACTGAGGTTGGAAACGACCTCTGAGATCATAAAGTGCAACCTCTGGCCAAACACTCCCTGGTCACCAGCCCACAGCACTGAGTGCCACATCCAATCTTTCCTGGAGCACCTCCAGGGATGGAGACTCCACCAACTCCCTGGGCAGCCCCTGCCAATGTTTAACAACCCTCTCAGTGAAGAAATTCTTCCTGGTGTCCAACCTGAACCTCCTCAGAGCAGCCTGAGGCCATTTCCCCTTGTCCTGTCGCTTGTTGCCTGGGAGCAGAGGCTGACCCCCACCTGGCTACAGCCTCTTGTCAGGCAGAAATTTCAGCTTCAACTTGAGAATCTTGAGTCTTTTGCTGGAGACTGAGCAGGGTCCTGCAGCAGCACTGCAACCTGCTGGGCACTGCAGGTGCTTTAAAGCTTAATAAAAGTCTGTGTAATGAACTTCAGTTAATAAATGCTAACAATCAGTTGCTGCAAATTCATATCCTTGATGCTTGTTAAAAGTATTTGACATTGCAACACTTCTCAGAATTCTTGTGAGGCCAAACCCTGTGTGTCCATTCTAAGAACTGGCTGAGAGTGAAGAACAAACTCTGCACTGAACACAGATGTGTTGCTCACCTGTTCCTGGCAAGGAGAGTGTAAGGACAGGACTCTGCTTACATGGAGAGGTTTTCCCCCTCATAGTGCATCTACCGAAGTCAGGGATTTTGCGCTTTGGTTCTAAACAGTTCCAATTTTAACATCAACCAAATACTTCCTGCAATATTTTTTTCTAGTTTTGTACAACTTTGGTGGATTGAAAGATGGAGGTACTGTATATGGTCCTGGCTCGAATCCTCAGTCTTAGACCTTACATGGTGAGATTATCGCAGGAGGGATTTCTGCGATAAGCAGTCAGCTCTGAGCAGTCAGAGGTGACCCATGATCCCAAATGCTTTGCAGGGTGGTTTGAGAAAACATATGGGTGGTATCTGGTGTGACCACGGACATTCAGCTCTTCTGAGGAGCTGTTCAGCACCATTCCGTGCCCCTCATGCGTTTGTGCTCCCTGCACGTCCCATCCTGATGGGTGAGTGTCAGCTGGTTGGTTTGAGCAGCCAGCGTTCTGTGGTGACTGCAGCTTGTTCGAAACTCTGTGGCCTGGATCTCCCTGAGATTTCCAGTGCTCCTCAGCTCCAGCCTGGCCACAGATGCTGGGAGAACATTGGTTCAGGATGTCTGGGTCTGGCTGAGAATGGGTGTGAGAAACAAACGGGGGGAGAAAATGTGTCCTCAAATGAGGATATTGGGGGTTCAAGTTTTCAGTTTTGTGTTTGATTTTAGCCGAATGACTGATTTTGTTACACAGTGAGAGAATGAAAACTAGAATGTTAGTGTGAGGTTGCCTTTAAAAATGCATTTCTTGGGAAATAACCTTTCACTATGATCTTTGTGGAAACAGGGTGAAACCTGCAGGTTTGCCAGTTCTGACTGCACCACACATGTGAGACACATTGGACATGTGGCTACTGCTCAAGTTCTGGTGCTTTTGAGTGAAATTCTTACTGTAGGTTAGTAGCAGCCAGCAGGTACAGCTTCATAGCACAGAGCTGCTGCTGAACCAGCCCCCACAGGCAGGGAAACAACCCAGGCTCCCTCAGAGCACTTCCCTGACTCCACAGTGGTGATGCTATTTCTGAGTGCTGTCTCAGAATGGACCTTCTGTTGGCACAAATGGGATGTGACCTGTGTTTCTCCAGAGCATTAATATCTTCCAAAGATCAGTAAGATGATTTTATACCCATCTGAGTTGTGTAACGTGCCCTGGCTGAGCCCCCACGTTTCCAGTGGGAATAAGAGCAGTTAAAATCCATCCTCCTGGCACTGCTGCAGGGGTGGCCTCAGGGGATGGGTAATGGGGTAGCACAGGGGTTTTAGCTTGCTTTAACCTTTCTCTTACAAATACACAGGCCAAGTATCTGTGGCACTTTGGCCAAACCTCCTCTTGCATAAAGAAACTCCCTGGGGTTTTTTGTGTTGGTGTTTCCAGCAGTTGGTGAGAATTACTCCTGGTTGTTTCCTTTCCCTCTCCTATTCACAAAAGGAACAAATTAAGCAAGTCAACATTTTCTGCTTACAAAAATGAAAGAAAAAACGTTGTAGAAATGAGGTCCAGGCAGCAGTTGGGTCTTTGTTTTGTGCAGCAGGACTTGCTTATGCAAGGGAGAGGCTTTGGCAGGGGCCTGCAGGGAGGTGGGTGTGGGGCACCTCTCCTGCGGTGCTGGGAGAAACAGCTCAGGGGAGAAACAGGATAAGAGAGATCTGTGGAGGGGGAAACACGAAATACACCTGAAGAGCAAGTTGTGTCCCAAGAGTCCACACTTTCCCTAAGGCACTGTATTCATTCAGCACAAGTCATGTAATTGTCTCCTTGTCGATGGAAGTCCCAATACTGCTGCGTATTTGGTTTAATAAATATTAGATCCAGTGTAAATGGTTGCTTTCTGCTAGTCCTGTTCACCATGGCTCTATCTGCTTAACAGCAGTATCAGTCTTCCCAGCACATGGGAATCCCCATCCTCGCTTTCCTTTTTTCCTAATTTTGGAGAAAGGAATGAGAGCAACATGTCATCGAGCTGTGCAGCACAGGCTGCCTTCCCCAGCAGGGCTGGAGAGGAACTGGGCTGTTCCCATCACCCGAGGGTGCCTCTTGGCAGCACAGGCTGTGTGTCTCTGAGGAGACAATCGCACCCGACAATCCTGTTCCAGTGACGGGTCTCAGACTGGACAGTCCTCCTGACCCCTGGGATCTGTGTGAGTCAGGAGCTGCCCTCCCTCAATTTGTAGTTTATACTATCAGGAACAAACCTGCAGTCACTTCCCTGACCTCAGGTACAGCCTGGAATAATGGGGCTGTCCTGGAGCAGTGGGGTAGAAGTGGTCTCCTGCACCCCAGAGCGGACGGAACTCTGTATTAACTCATATATACTCTTCGAAAACATCTCAAAGTGTTCGTTTGGCAAGGTAAACAGCAAAAGTAACTAAATCCTGGATTTCATCATGCTTTTTTCTCACTTGCTATTGCAGTTCCATTTCAGAGTTCTGTTCCTTTAGCAGCAGCTTAATCCCCCCAGTGCCATTGCAGCTCAGCTGGAGAAGCTGTGAACCTCTGGGTTGGATAATGTCTCTCCTGTTCCTCATGCCTGGTGACTCTGCAATTCCAAAGTGTCACTAATTTCAGAATTCAGCCTTCAACCTGTGCTCCTGCTTGTGTACATACGTGCATTCACAAAGCCAGAGACGTGTTTGAGTAAACAAATCCAACCCCCCTCCTGCTGCAAACGTTTCCCAAATGGTCTCTTTCCTGTTCGTGGTCTTTCAGGTGGTCATTCTGCTTCCCAAGTGACTGCCTTGGGCTTCAATTTTATCAAGTATTTTTCAAAATTTACTGCTTCAACTTTGTGTAAGATTCCTGCTGATTGTCCCTCAGGTTCCTTCTCTGCCAGTCTGTGTTCCCCCAGGATGGCAAATCTAACTCCAGCAAGCTGCTGCTGGATCCAGAATTCAGGAATCGTGCTTCTTGTTGTACAAATGGGAAACTGTATGAGAACTAGAACTACATGAACACTGAGAAGCTGGCAATGGGAGGTGTGAGCTAGATGAAATTCTTGTTATAAGTTTGGGTTTCTTAAATTACTTTGAACCATGAACTTTAATGTAGAAGGGAAAATCAGTGGAGGTGGTTGGGAGTGTGTGTAGATCCTGGTTCCGTGTGTGCTCAGTGAGGGGGTTTCTGTCCCAATCTGCCTCCAAAGCAGTTGCTGTGTTGGTTCAGAGCGAGATGCCCTTGTGCACCCAGGGAGCAGCTCTGCTCCTCTGAGCCTGTTGCTTCGCTTGGAATAGAAAGAGTGAAAAGCAAAACTGTTGCTGCCTTCCTGCCAAACAGTAAAAAGTTGCATGTTTGAAAACAGGATTTCAGTTTGAAAGCATCAAAGCAAAACACTGACTTATTTGGAAACCCCTGTTATCTTATCCTGAAAATAACATATATTTTAGACAGAGTTGGAAGATGTTTTATTGGATACTTTAATGCCTTCATGAACCCAGTATGTTTCTGGAGCTGGTGCTTTGTCTTGTGCTCAGAAATACTGCACGAGCTACACTTCTGCTTAATAAAGTTTCAGAGAATTGCTTTTTTCAGTTCAGGGTATGAATGTATTGTCAAAGAAGACATTCGTTTCCATTTATACAACTTGCCATTTGGTAATAAGCAACAAATGAAAAAGCAGTACCCAAATTCTCTTGTATAAAATGTCTTGTGAATTCCATCCATTCATGTCATAGAAACAGCCCAGTTTTCAGTCCTGTGAGTGTCATTAAAAAGTACAGATACTGATTATGAAGAAAGAAAGCAGAAGTAACTGAAGCTTAGTGAGGTGATATGAAATCTAGTTCTGGTTTCTGAATATCAGCCCAAAAGGTGTTCCTGGATTCAAGGGGTATTTTCAGCCCCATGCTGCTCTGACTGTACTGACCGGTCGGTGGGTGTCCATCAGAGGCATTAAAGGGCAGAATAAGTAATTTTTGCTTTTTACTACAAGGTTGCAACTTGATTGTCTGAAGGCAAACGTGGACAACATTCAGTGGCTCCAGCGCTGTGCTGTGCACCTTTCCCCTTCTTGAGTCTCCAGGTGCCTGTCACAGCCTGTCCTTGCCCCGCCAGGAGGGAAGGACCGCCAGAACTGGTGCTCGCGGGTTCTGAGGCCGCTCGGGTGGGACGGAGACCGTCTGCAGGGCTGCACCGCTTCCCGATGGCTTCTCCCTTCCTTTCCTAAAATACTTCATTTGGATGCGAACCCATCACTCGGGTGTGTAGCTGTAGAGGTAACAACCTGCAGCATTTCTGCTTTCCCTTCACCCCGTGCGACGGCTGCAGCCCCCGGCACCAGCGGTGCCTGGCACAACCGTCCCCCTCCTGCTGAAGCTTCTGCCACCGGTCCCGGGGCTGTAGGGTTATTTCCCCACACCGCCCTTCAATGCCCCTGTCTCCGTCCCTCAGCCCCGGAGCCCTGCCAGGGGACTGGGCACCAAGGGCTGGCTGTCCCCAGCCTGACACCTCTGTCCGCAGCAGCAGTGGGGCGGTGGCTGCCCTGACCCCATCACCCACCGGCGTGACCGGGGCGGGACGGGCCTGCCCGGACACGGGGCCCGCGTGGCCCTGCCAGCCCTCGGTGCGGTGCCAGGGCAGGGGGCAGCGGGGTTGGATGCGGGGCTGGCCGGGGCTGTACCGGGACAGGGGGCAGGGACGGGCTCGGGGTTTGGTGTGGGGCTGGCCAGTGCTGTACCGGGACAGGGGGGGCAGCGGGGTTTGGCTCGGGGCTGTACCGGGACAGGGGGCAGCGGGGTTTGGCTCGGGGCTGTACCGGGACAGGGGGCAGCGGGGTTTGGCTCGGGGCTGTACCGGGACAGGGGGCAGCGGGGTTTGGCTCGGGGCTGTACCGGGACAGGGGGCAGCGGGGTTTGGCTCGGGGCTGTACCGGGACAGGGGGCAGCGGGGTTTGGCTCGGGGCTGTACCGGGACAGGGGGCAGCGGGGTTTGGCTCGGGGCTGTACCGGGACAGGGGGCAGCGGGGTTTGGCTCGGGGCTGTACCGGGACAGTGGGCAGCGGGGTTTGGTGCAGGGCTGGCCGGCTCGGCTGCTCCCGACGGCTGCACGCCCTGCTGGGGAAACCTGTTTTCTTGGAAGCTGCACAGTGGAGTGACCTCTGCCCCGGGTGATAAGACAAGAAATCGCCTCCTGGCCGGGACCCGAGCAAAACACGGGATTACCTTTGCCCTCTGCTGGCTGTTGGGAGGCTGTGAGAGCTGCTCCCACCAGCACCAGAGCCGAGCCCGCAAGGATGGGGTCCAGGCTGCTGTGCCTCTGCCTGCTCACAGCCCTCCTCGGCTACTACATCTACATGCCGCTCCCCGAGGACCTGCCGCAGCCCTGGACAGTGATGCTCCTCTCGGCTGCCTTCAGGGCCGTGGGACACGTGGTGAGCTGGTGGGGGCTGGGAGGGCAGAGCTGCGGAGCAGGGGGGTTCTCGTGCCTCTGGGGCTCACAGGCACGGCAACACGTGTGTGTCACGCTGCACGGGTCATAGAGGTACGGTGTTACACTGACTGAAGGACAGGAGTAGCCGAAATGAAGCACGGAAGTTGCCGTGACTATGAGATAAAGAAATGTAGAAGAGGTTTGATCTTGCAGCCTTGAGAAAGGGTCATTCCGAGTAACTGGGATGAGGTGGGATGTGATTGTGGATCGGCAAGCACAGACAAGTTTCTCTCGCTTTACAGCCCTGTGCAGCTGAAGCACTGCTGCCTGAATCCTTGCTGTTTCCTGTGTACACAGCTCCCCCGGCAGTGCTCGGTGTCAGGGGAGGAAAGACTAGAGCAGCTCTCACATTCTATTGATTTTTGTGGTTTCATGGAAATCCACTGACAGTAAGTCTGAAAACTACACAAAACAACATCTCTTGAGATGTTGAGGATGTGAGACAGCCCTTGTTGGCAGGGGGTACCTTTCTAGGGCTGTCCAGGCTGCAGGAGGAGGGAGGACGAGAGGTTTTTTGCTGTGTGTCAGGGACTCTTTGCTGCTCTCTTGTTTTGATTTTGGGTGTTGAGGTGGTGGAAGACGACAGTGGTGAGAAAGAAACTGTAGTCTGCAGTGTTGGTGTGCTGCCTTGCTGCTTCCCCTCCTCAATCCCCCGCTGCAGGGAGCCCGCGAGGAGGGCGGGCACGGGCAGCTCATTGCCCGGGCACGCCCGGTGCCGGCTCGGTCACACTGTCCCCTCTGTCGCCTCAGCACGCCACTGCCGGCAGCAGGAGCGTCCTCTTTGTGCGTGTGTTTTCACTGGGACGTGGAGCTGTGTCCGTGGTGCCTGTTGTCCTGCCCGCCTGGGAAGCCTGAGCCCATTCCCCACAGCGCTGCTGTGGGCAGGCAGTTTGTAACTGTGCTCTGATCTCCTGTGAAACCATAATCCCAAGGGATGGAGACAGCCACAGCCTCCCTGGAGCTGGGCTACTGCAAATGGGATCTGAGGTGGCTCTAAACTGTCTTAAGTATATCCTGAATGGCTATAAATTATCCTAAGTATATCATGAATGGCCATCCGATTACAGGGCAGGGACTCGATTTACAGCAGGTCCGCGTTTGCAGAGGGGACCCTCTTTCAGTCTTTCTGACTCCCTAATGCTGGTTTGAACAAAGTGCCACCGCCGAGCATTCCTGATCAGTAGAATCCTCTCTGACCTCCCAAAAGGGTGTGCCAAGAGCACCACGACATGGCAAATTTCCATCCCCTTCATTGTGGTAGGTCCTTGGCAGCCCTGCTGGGTGTCACTGGTGTGCTCAGAGTCCCTTCGTGCCCCCTCTTTGCAGCAGGGAGGCTGGGAATGTCTCCCTTTGCCTGTTGATGTTCCTGTGTCCATGTGCTGCCAAGCTGGGGAACAGCCTCTGAGAATGAACCTGCCACTTGCTGTGGTGCTTGAGCACAAAATGCCTCAGGTGTTCCAGGAAGTGCCCCACGCCCTTGGTCTGAAACACCTGAAGAAAGTAAAGAACACAACACAATGTTTTTGCTGTAGTTCTGTGACCTCCTCCCAAAGCTCCCTCCCTCCTCGGCCCAGCTCCGTGGAAGCACTGAAACCCTTTCTAGCCCCACTCACGAGCTGCCCGTGCCCGTGTTGGGCTGATGGGGAGTGTCCCCCGAGGCTGCCTCGTCCCAGCTGCTGCCCCTCTGGAAACCTGAACTGCTGGAAGCCGTGTGGGCGCTGCACCTGCCCTGCCCCGGCACAGCCAGGCTCCCTTCCCGCTCCATAGGTTTTGGAGGGCTGGTCCTTGCTGCAGTGCCCCTCTGTGGACGAGGGAGGAAGTGAGTGGGGAAGATGCTTTCCAAAGCACAAGGATCCCAAACCCCAAAGCGGCTGGTTTTCCTGTTGCTCCGTAACACCCAATAATCTCGCACTGGGACAATGAGGATTTTCAGATGAGGGCACCATTTCCTTCCACTGATAATGGCCTGGGAACCGCAGGCAACAGCCCAGTGGTTTTCCACAATGTAAATTGTCCACTTGCGGAAAACACAGCTCTGAGAGCACTGGAAGTCCTCAGTGCTGGGGCTCAGGGAATTCCTCCCGCCATCGGGCTTTCACAAGCTCGGTGGAGTCACAGCAGGACTCACTTTGACTGATACATTTGTTTTTTCAAGATTTGAATCCCTGGGGGAAAAGCAACAGCTGAGAAATATTTATATAAACTGTGTGAGTGTTGTGGCTAAAACGGCAGTTCTGGCAAGTATGCATGTGTTTGTTTTCATGGAGCTGATGGCAAGGACCTGAGTTTCCCTTTGCAGTGTGCCAGGGCCTGCCCACTCATCTCCATCCCAATTCCAACACACTGGGATTGGCAGGGCTCCTCCTGGCATCACCCGCTCCAAGCCTTCAGAGAGAGGTGACTCAAAAATGTGGTGACAATCACTGTCAAAGACTGCCAGCAAGGGCTGAGCTGTGTGCTAGTCTAACTCCTGAAAAAGAAGGTTGTATCATGGAATCCCAGACTGGTTTGGGTTGGAAAAGATCTTAAATTTCATCTCATTCCACCCTCCTGCTGAGGTCAGGGACACCTTCCACTAGACCAGGTTGCTCAAAACCTGGTTATGTGTAGATGATGATTAAACAGTTGATTTAAATACAATTTGAAAAAAAAAAAAATACAAGAAGCAGGGTCAGACTGTATGACTTACACCATCAGAGTCTGAAGGCTAGAGGTGACCAGTTACAGTGTGGGGGTTTCACATTCTTCCTGGGGAGAATAAAGCATCTCTTGGAAGCCAAACTTCAAACAGGTTCTGCACCAGGCTTGGCTATTTTCTTTCTTTTAAAACTCAAACCTGCTCTAAATTTCGTCTGTTTTTACCTTCAGATAACGTGTAAGAACTTGGCTTTGTTACTTGTTTCAATTGCGATGTGATGAGGCAGGGAGGAGGCTGGGGTGGGAAGTGGGTCATGTCCCATTGCCGGGGGTGGCGGTGGAGGAGCCAAGCTGCTGGTAGCAGGGCAGGAGCCGTGGGTGGCTCTCTGCAGTGTGTTCCCTGGGCTGTCCCCACGCCACGCTGGTGCCAGCAGCAGGCCAGGAGCTGTGGGTGGCTGTTGGTGGCTCTCTGTGGCACGACGCCCGTGCTAATGCTGGTGGGTCACTGAGCCGGACACTGGGCTGTGGAGGTGACCCACATAAACACCGAGCAGGAGTCTGAGCGTGGGCACAAAGCAGAGCCCTGGTTCTGGGCTGTGGCCTTGCTGGGCAGCTGGTGGCACGGTGCGAGCGCGTGTCACTGAGCGTTTGCTTCGCTGCCAAGTTCCAGTCAGAGGGATACACTCTGGCCTGTTGGACCGACTTCTACAGCAACTTTACAAGTTTGTACAGAGTATCAAATGGCTTCATGGGAATTTAATCTGTGAGTAACTAAGGCTGCACTTAAAACAGCTTCCCCTTGTCTTGTGCTGCAGTCCGAGGCGGCTGATCTGCTGGGGCTGATGCACTTCATGGAGAGCATGAGGCTGATCACATCTGTCGGGCTCATCGCTCCCACACCTGATGAAAACGTCACTGTGACAGACACAGAGTTCAACAACGTCCCCGTCCGCCTGTACCTGCCCAGGAGGGCACCTGACGGGCTCAGGAGGGCCATGGTCTACTTCCACGGGGGGGGATGGTGCATGGGAGATGCAGGTAAGCTCTGCTGCATCGCCGCTGTGGCTCTGTGGGAAAGATCTCAACAGCCCTGTCAAGTGCTGCCTTCTGTTTTGTGGGACTTGCCACGGGGAGGGGCAGGGGATTGGTGTGTCACCAGTAAAAGCAGGGGGTGGTTTGGGGAAGTCACCTGGAAGCTGCTGCCAAGAGGAGCAGGCAGTTGTGTATGTGTGTGTCCCTTCTCACTTGTACCGGGGTTTCATTTCAGGCATGAAAGCCTACGATCACATATCACGGCGGATTTCAAACGAGCTAGATGCTGTCGTGGTGTCAGTCAAGTAAGAGATATTCTCCTTCCAGATGGCATGAGGATTTGGAGTAAATTAATGTGTTTCAATTAATCCGATTTTTCAATGTTTCTGTATTTGGTCATGTGCTTTCCTGCTGACTTACAAACATTTGTGAACAGAGGCTGCCAGGGTGACAGTGGTGAATTGTGGTTGGTGGCTATTTTGGCTTTATAAAGATGGGTGGGTTGTAAAGTGGATCCTCTGGGATAGACAGTTCCCACTTCTCCGGGCACAGAAATAAACATCCCCCAACAGGACGATGCAAGCAAGCCCTTCTCTTTATTAATAGCAGGTACTGATGCACTTCTCTTGCCTCCACCAGCTACAGGTTGGCCCCTCAGCACCGTTTCCCCGTCCCGTTTGAAGACGTGTACTCAGTGACCAAGTTCTTCCTCCAGACCAAGGTGCTGTCCCAGTACAGGGTGGACCCCACGCGGGTCTGTGTGGCTGGGGACAGCGCCGGGGGCAACCTGGCCGCGGCCGTGGCACAACAGGTACAATAAAGCTGCTTTGCAAGGTCAAAATCATTATTTTTGTAGTTTCACGACCACTAAAAAAAGGCGCAGCTCACGGCACACGCTGCTCTCGTGGTCTGTGCGCACAGGACGTCACGCAGCCTGCAGGATTGTCACGGGGCTCCAGGGGCCAGGCAAGCGGCTGTGCCTGAGCCACTCCGTGGCATCGGAGGAGCTGTAGTGCCATCCAGACATCTGTCCCCTAAAAAAGGCTCTCTGCCCTCTGATTGGGGTGTACATCACTCTAACCTTAAGCACATGTTGACCGGGTTAGGCATGATGTTTGAAAAGGGAATTTTACCTTCGTGACTCATGAAGATGTAGATAGCAGGGGAAAAAAGCAAACAAAAAAACTCTCACTAAATGTTGCAGTGTCTGATCATACAGTTTGGTGCCTTTTGCACTTCTCCTTCAGCTTTATTAAATAAAGTCAGCACGATGTTGTTGCTCTCTTGAGAAGTTGTTTGGATTGTAATGAAACACTGGGAATGGTGGTGAATTTGCTGCGGATGCTGAAGGTAGAAGATGAGGGAGAAAATGGAAAATTTATTAGTGAAGAGGGGAAAAGGTTGACATATAAGAAATGCCAATGTTCAACTCATCACGTTTTATTTGTTACATCTCTAAAATGCGCAGAATTGCAATTGCTTGAGTTGTAACATCTCAGGTTTAAAAACCAAACAGATGGACAAGCTCTAAATTGTGGGAAATGATGAGGAGACCCAGAAACCTGAAAGTTGCATGATGTAAGAATAGAAATTTACTGTAGCTGTAGAAAATCTTCTGTTAATACTTCAGATAGCGTCAAAATTTCAAAAAGAGTATTTCTCAAAAATCATTATCCTTCAATACAAGAAAATTAAATTATATTTGATGTTTGAGAATTTTTATTATGGCATGCTGTTTTAGATGACCTGCCTTTAGATTCGGAATTTCTTTATCCTGGTTTTATTGATAATTTTATTTTGCTCATGTTGCAAAATGCGTGTCTTAATTCTTTACTTCAGATGATCTGTCAGTGTGGGAGAATCAACACCTTTACTGATTCTTTGCAATGATTTCTGTTTTTTTCCTGCAGCTGGTGGAGGACCCTGAAGTCAAAACCAAGCTCAAAGCTCAAATTTTGCTCTACCCTGCTCTGCAGGCCCTGGACCTGAATCTGCCGTCCTACCGAGACAATGAGAACAAGCCTCTCTTGTCCAGGTTGCTGATGGTCAGGTTCTGGAGCGAGTACTTCACGTCGGACCCCGCTCTCAGGGAGGCCATGGCCTCCAACAGGCACGTCCCCGCCGAGGCCGGCCACTTGTTCCAGTTCATGAACTGGAGCCGCTTGCTGCCCGCGGAGATGCGGAAGGCGCACGTGTACAGCGGCCCGGCCTTCGGCGACGCGGGGCTGGCACACAAGTACCCCGGCTTCCTGGACCCGCGCGCGTCCCCGCTGCTGGCCAGCGACGCCCGGCTGCGCCGCCTGCCCCCGGCCTACATCCTGACCTGCGAGCACGACGTGCTGCGGGACGACGGGGCGATGTACGCGGAGCGGCTCCGCGCTGCTGGCGTGCCCGTCACGCACCACCATGCCAAGGACGCCTTCCACGCGGCCATGATGTTCATCTTTTGGCCGCTGGACCTGGCTGTGGGGCATCGGCTCCTCAACACGTACATGGACTGGCTAAATGAGAATCTGTGAGCTGGGAATGGTGCCCCGTTTGCCCTCCTCACGTCCGCCAGGAGTGAGTGGGGGCGTGGGAGCTGTGCTGGATTTTGGCCGTGATTGCCGTCTCCCTTGCGATGCCCGCAGTGCTGGGACTGGAGCATTTCCCATCTTCTCTGGCAGGAAATCAGTCTGATCCTAACCCACGCATCCTTCCAGTGCCGTCATCTGAGCCTCAAACCCCCAGACTGCCAGGACTGCCCTGGGGTTCCTCTTCTGGCCCTGCAGCCTCTGGGATTTGGTGTCTTGTCTCTGTTGCTGCTTCTTTCTTCCTATCACAATATCTTCAGGGTGCGTGCCAAAGGGCCGGGTCGCTGTGGGCACACAGGACGTGCTTGGTGGCTGCTTTCGTTCTGTCCCCTTTGGCTCTGAGGGATGTGGCAGCAGGGCCCTGCTGCTGCCAGGGGTGATGGGGTGAACAGAAGCACCGGGACTTGACTGCAGGAGGCTCAAGGTAGCTGGAGGGACCTGCCCACCGCAGGCTGGGCTGGGGCTACTGTTCCGCCCTGCACAGCTGGAGGGAAGCACTTGGAAACCCAGTGGGATGCCTGAAAAATTGTGCAAGTGTTTTGGGCTTTGTTTGTTTGTTTTGGGGTTTTTGTTTATTTGGGGTTTTTTGTTGTGTTGTGGGTTTGGGTTTTTTTTTAAAGCACCTGTCTTATTCCTACTTGCTTTCTGTAATTTTTGAGCTAGCAGGAAATAGTGAAACAAACCAGCACTGGATATTCACTGGAAAAAGGAAGCTGTGAAGGTCCCAGCCTTACGATAGCACTGTGGCATGGTCTGTGCTCTACTTATCTGTTAAGTCACGTACTAGGTGTTCTAATTGTCCTTAAAATTGTTTATCAGATTTTACATATGATTTCTTAAAAGTAAAATTAGCTTAGTAGCTTTATAGGCTTGAAAAAGAAACATAGTTCAGCTGTCTGTGTGGAATAAGTAACCTCTGTGTAAATGTTTCGTGTGTTAAATATAAACCCTAGAACTTTTGACTGAAGCATGAATGCAGGGGTTGGCTGTTGGTTTAAGCAAATCAAACACTAAGCAGGTACTTCACGTATCCTGCTTTTCTTTTGCATAGAAGGTACTGACTCTTCGATAATTCCGGGTTATTTTTCCTGAGTGTGTGCGGCCTGTTCAGATGGAATGTGTATGGGACGATTGCTGTTTTTCATCTTTGTTAAGTTGATTGTACATATTAAACTTTTCTTTGATTCCAGTGCAATGTGTTTCATCACTCAAGTGTCCCACTCATGGGGAAGCAGTAGCAGGTGTGCTGAAGCCCAAGGGTGGCTGCTGCAGGCAGCCCCAGCTTTCAGTTCTGCTGTCGCTGGTGATGCGGATGGGGCAGTGCTGGGCTGGGGCTGTCGAGGAGGAATGCGGCAGTGGTTGAGGAGGTCTCTCTTTGCATCCTTGCACACCCTCTGGATCACATCTGTGCACGTGCTCACTCCCAGAGCGTTTGGAAGTTATTCCTCGGGTCTCTGTGCAGCACTGCCAGCACATCCCAGCGCTCACCCACAGACTGGGCTCCTGTCTGCTGGCAGAGGCAGTTCCACTGCAGTTCTATTCCTTCCTCATTTGGAATTAATTAACAGCCTCTTAGTATTCCTGAGGAAGTTGGGCTTTGGGGTTTTGCTCAGTAACAACTTTGATCTGATTTTCTACACAGTTTTAGGGTCATGTCCACAAGAATATTCCCTGGGACGGGCATTTCTGGGTTGTAAATGCTAATGGAGTGAGCCCAGTTGGGGTTTCCAGGAAGACAACCTTGCTTAAGAGACTGCTTAGGGAGGATGGTTGTGTTTCTTGATTTGGAGGGGACGTGCCCACATCACATCCCTCAGCAGGTTGCCCTGCTGCGACCCAGACTGGCTTTGGTTGTTCTCCTGCCCTGCAGCACTGGGACATTGCTGATAGAGCAGCACTGGGCTGAAATGCTGGGCTAAGTTGGCTTTGCCTCCTTTCAGGGGTGCTGGAGGTGCCTGTGCCAGCCCAGCTGGAGCAAACCTGGGGCACCCTCCCTGTCCACGCTGCCACCAATATTGTGTTTCGTCCATTGTGGCTCAGGCATCAGCTGCGTCAGGGACACTGAATGCCTACCTGTGCGGCAGAAGAAAAATTTATGTTCTAAGAAACAATGCCAGCCAAAAATTGCCAACTTTCCCTTGTATGTTTTTATAGGACTCTCTTGGAACCAGAAGTAAATGTCTTTTAAACACCAGCACTTAAATATGGACTTATGATTGATTGGGCTGTATGTTTTGTTTAGGTTCCTAAAATAGACTTTTGGGATTGGAAATGCCTGGTGAGGCAAAAATGAGACAGTGAAAGCTGCACTCTTGATGTTGCTGGCAGGAGAGGCTGGAGCTGCAGTAAGCAACGCATTTATCCACACCAGAAAACAGGACAAACCACCACAAAGGAAGGCTTTGGTACGTCTCCAAAAGCCTTCCCTTGAAGGGAGGATGGGATTTGGTGGTTGACAGTCAAGGACAAGGCTCAGCCTGACCACAGTAGGGCTCACAGCCCAGTTTGGAGCCAGCTCTGGCTGCAGAGATCAAACCCTCCAAGGATGCCCAAGCACAGGGAGACTGATCACAGACTCTCCTACCACAGGGTGCAGTGACAGGTGTATGAAGAGAATGGGGCTCATGCTTTCAAGTGAGTCAAGGAGGAAACAAAGCATCCTCGAAGTGTCCCCACCAGTGAGGGCTTCCCCATTAACCATTTCTTAAGAATCCTTAACTTTTTGCTCGAGTACTACACTGGTTAAAAAACCCAAAACCCCCCCAAAAAACCCCCCAACCAACCACCACCAAAACCCCAAACGCCAGAACGTGGCAGTACCCCTGGGTTTCTGGTGTTTTTGGACGCGTTGGTTGCGTTGTTCCCAGCGTGCTCGGGCCGTGCGCTCAGCCAGGCCCCCGTTCCCACAAAGGGCTCGGGGAGGGGCCCCAGCGCTGCCATCAGGGGTTACCCCATCGAGCTCTGGGGTTTCGCGCCGCTTCCTCCCGCCGAGCTTGGCTGGAGCCTGGGCGAGAACTTCCCTAGCAGAGGCCAGCACGACTCCAGCCTGCTGTGCCAGGGGCGCTGGGCACGGCCCATGGCAGCAGGCGTGGGGTGCCAGTACCGAATGCAGCGCAAGCACAGAGCCTGCTGCTGGGACCCCCGGCTCAGGTGTTTGTTATGGATAGGGCTGCTGGAAGGCAATGGAATTACAGGGGCCAGCTTCTGTGACTGGGAGAGCCTCAATATAGCTAAAGGTCAGAAAACTGCTTAGAAACACAATCAACTGCTGCAATAGTCACAGAGCTGTAAAGCAGGGACCAATCCAAACCTACTGAAACGACACTAAGGAGCAGTTCTTGCTCCCTCACTAGTTTGCCGAGGAGTTACTGCAGCAGGAAGGAAGAAATGCTCCATTTGTTCAGCCCTATTTTATCCTTCAGTGCAATAGCAGTTGCCTGAATGAACAAGATATTTAAAGGCTGGTAAATGAGAAGCCAGCATTGGTTATTAGCCATGGAGGAAATTTTAAATCAGCTTCTGTGTTGCCTAAATGCCTAAATATGAGCTGATTTATTGGCCTTGTCCACAGAGAAAAGCCACAATAGCTTTTTATATACATTAATGGGGTCAATATTTGCTGTGAAGTACATCACAATAAAGGAGATGGGGGAAAAAAGGGAAGAGAAGCTGTGGCTGCCCCGTACCTGAGGATGTTCAAGGCCAGGTTGAATGGGGCTTGAAGCAGCCTGGTCTAGTGGAAGGTGTCCCTGCCCATGGCAGAGGGGGTGGAATTAGTCACTGTGGGGTTTGGTCATTCTGCATTAGCATTTATTATATTTTTATCTTTGCCAATAATTTACATAGCAATGCTGAATAAAGCAGTGAGCTTTGGAGTGGTGATGTGTTACTGTATGAAAACTAAGTGTTCTTTCCACCAGCTCTGCCCTCCTGCAGCCCTGGCTATCTCAGGGCATGGGATGGCAGCAGTGGGTGCCCTCTCCCTCCGTCCGGCCCAGACGGTTTCCCAGTGGGTTCCTGTGAAGGGGAAGTGTTGTTTGCATCTCAGCAGCTCAGCCAGACAGATCCCGCCTTCGCCTTGACTCATTAATGACTGAATCCTGCGCAAATGCGGCGTGACGGCGGCGGGGGCTGCACCCGGGATCCCAGAGCTCTGCTGGGACCAGGAGCGTCAGCGGGGAGGCAGCACCCACAGCCCTGGGCATGGTAAGGGGTCCAGTGCTGGGCAGCCTCTTCTGTTCCTCTACCAAGCCCTTTTCTGAGGGGGCTTTTAACTGCTTTACCTTCTTACCTTAGGTGATCCATCAGCCTTTCTCTAACAGCTTGCTAAATTAATGTATCTGTCAATACCAAACTTTTAAATTATTGTTGCTATTAAAAGAGCTAATGTCTGTGATGTGCTTTCTAGATTTAGAATCTCACCAAGGTGTCGAGTTTCTCCTCAAGAGCTGAGCAGCCAGGGCTCGGCAGGTGCTGCAGGTGAGGTCACTCTGAGCAGAGCAAGCACTCTCTGTAGCACTTCTGTCTCCTGGGGGGCACAGAGTAAGTCTAGAGACTTGATGGAAAGAGCTTTATGAAGTTTTTGTTCTGCCTCATGATCTCCCTTCAAAATGAAATATAGTGCTTTGAGGGCAGAGACCTGTGAACAAGTTCTTGACACCAGAACACCTTTGGAAATGCTTAACCTTAGCTTGAGTTCAGTTTTGAACTATATCCCAGTTTCTGGCATTTTGGTTTCCCTGCTTTCCAATTGTTTGCTGACACTTTATCCAAGGCTCTCACCAAAAGCTGAGTCCTGCAGCTCCCTGAGGCGAGGGCAGGTGGCTTTGCTGAGGAGGGAGAGGAGTGAACACTTGAGATCCTGCTCTATTTCCTTCCATGTAGCTGAAAGCATTTTTTTAACCAGCCTTTAGAAAGCAAGCAAGCTCATGTGTGATGCAGCTTCCAAGAAAGCTTTGGCAGAATGCACAGGAGATGTGCTCCATGTTCCGTGCAGTTCTGGTACCCAGTTACCAGCAAAGCGCGCAAAGTGCTCGATGAAGGGCTGGGTTAATTTAGCAAACACATCTCTCCTGGCTTCCTAACGAGTTCCGAGCAGCGCTGTCGGAGCGTGGCCGCGCTGCCGCCGATGTCTTCATCCCTCACCAGCCTCATCAGCAAACCTCTGCCTCAGTGAGGCGTGAGGAGCCATGGGACCGGCGTTGGGCAACAGGGGCAGACGACTCCACAAGGCGCTGACAGGGCACCCCCGGGCTGGTTTCACTTTCCCGGCCCCTGGCACTGCCCTGGGTTTGGCCAAGTGGCAGCTGGCACGTCGTGACTGACGCCTTCATTCAGGTGATGCTCCTGCTTCAAGTTCCTCACACGGGTCTTTGCTCAGGCGAGTTTTCATCTTGTTCAGTGACTCTGATCAGTGTCTGCAAGTACCGATCCCACGTGTGAGAGACATTGTTTGAGGTCACATATCTACTTACCCTGTAGGCTGGAAGGAAACAGCAGGCTGCATTCACTGATTACAGCAACGATACAACAATAACTGTGCAATGACCTTTTACTTGGGTTTGGTGTTTATTATTTTCCTTTTGATTTTCCAGGCTGTGAACGAGACCAGTGACTGTTTGCTGACGAACAGAGTACTAGAAAAGTATTATCTCTCCACCATGTACAGCCTTGAGTTCATTTTAGGCGTCATTGGAAACACCATTGTGGTGTTTGGCTATATTTTCTGTCTGAAAAAATGGAAGAGCGGCAACATCTACCTGTTCAATTTATCCATATCAGATTTGTTATTTCTGTGCACTCTGCCAATACTGGTGAACAGCTACTCCCAAGGTCAGTGGGCAAAGGAGAGCATCCTGTGCCACAGCAACAGATTCCTGCTGCATGCCAACCTGTACAGCAGCATCCTCTTCCTCACCGCTATCAGCGTTGACCGGTACATGCTCATAAAACACCCCTTCAGGGACCACATTCTGCAGAAGAGGAGAACGGCTGTTATGGTGTCCGTTGCCATATGGATTGGGGTGATCCTGGAGCTGCTGCCACTGGTGCATTTCCTGGAGCCTCTAACACCCACCAATGATTACAAGTGTCTTGATTACGCGAGCTCTGGAGACCCCGCGACAAGCCTCATCTATAGCGTGTTCCTGACTGTCTTCGGTTTCCTCATCCCTCTCTTGATCATGTGCTGCTTCTATGTGAAGATGGTTCATTTTCTTAAAAACAGGAGCGAGCAACTCAGTTCTGCCCTGACCCTCGAGAAGCCCCTTTGTCTGGTGATCCTCACTGTGGTTATCTTCTCCCTGCTCTTCACTCCCTACCACGTCATGCGCAACGTCCGGCTCGCATCCCGAATACCGGCCTTGAACGTCTCTGAGTGCACGCAGGGCATCATCAGCACCATTTATGTCATCACGAGACCCTTTGCCTTTCTAAACAGTGCCATTAATCCTGTTTTTTATTTCCTAATGGGTGACCACTTCAGAGAGATGCTGATGGCTAAAACAAGACAGCTCTTGGGCAGGCTGACAACCACCGGGAAGTGACTGAGGAGACCCCTGTTAGTGGGAGAGGTCTGGGAGGAAAGGGAGAGTATTCAGCAATGTGCCATTTTTTTAGATAACTTTATTTATGCAATAGAATAGGTATAAGCTGATTGTGTCCCTCTAAACGCACCTGTTACCTTATTGTGCAGGAGACCTTCTGCTGAGCTGCCTCCAGGAGGGATGCTGGCTCCCAGCAGGACCCTGCTCTCGGAGTGGGACACCCCACGGCCCATTAATACCGCAATCAAAAGGCCATCAAGTCAGCTCTCAGAGGGAAAACACACTGCTCTCAGACAGCTGCTTTGTGAGCCATAACGTGGGCCTGGGCTGGGGTAAAACATGCTTCATACGTCACCAGGACAGCCAGGCACGCTCACATGGGCACTCTCACAGCCACCTGTCAGAGTACGGAGTTACCTGTCTTTCATATAACTGTCTGTAAGTGCCAGTGGAATCTACAGCCTGAAGCAGAATTTGGACCTCGGAGCAAACTTCATTAGCAGTTGTGCTAATGAACCAGGAGCTAATGAGGAGCCAGTCCCTGCCTGATCCCTGCAGGATCAATCAGCAGCACAAGTTACTCTCCAATGGACTGACCCGACTTCAAACAGACAGGGGAAATATCGATGGAGTAATGTGCTCATATGAGCTTGGGCTGCACCAGGAGCCGCTGGGAGGGAGCGTGGGCAGGGTGTGGGCAGCCCCCTCCCCTGCCTGCACTCCTGCAGGCACCGAGGGGCCCCAGCCCTGCCCAGGGACTCACTGCTCCCTAGCACAGGGAACGGGACACCCATCGGGTCTCACCCAGGTCATCCTGGGTTCTGCTCTCTGACGTGTCAGTCACCTGCAATGTACTTTGCTGTGCTGGTGGCACCAGCCCCAGGAAAATAAACTGCTTTAAAAAATAGAAAAAGTCTCTTCTGTGTTGTTTTACTTTATTTGCTGATCTCTGGAGTGTCCATGAAACCTCAGCATCTGCCCTGGTCCATGTCACATGGTCCTGTGCCTTGACACAGCCCTGTCACAGTGTTATCAAAGCAGGGTCTGCTTCCCAGCCCCACACAGCAGCAGCACTTCTGTGCCTGCCCGGGAGGTGACCCTGTGCTCTTCGCAGAAATATGGAAGAAACTGACTTGCTTTGGGTTTTTTTTAGCACAGAAACAGCCATGCAGAAGCTCAAGTTGCTTTGTCAGCTTAGATTTCCTCCTCAAGGCTGAGTTTTCTGGAAGAGGAGGCACTGCCAGCCCAACAGCATCCAGGTGTCGCTGCCCTGGTCTTGCCTGGGTCCTGCTCCGCTGTCCTGCCCAACGAGTCCAGTCAAAGCCCCGAGGCAGGGCTGGAGCCACGGGCACACCGGGTGCCACTGCCCTCTCCAGAGAGGTGTCTGTACCTCACGTGGCATCCCACGCCCATGTATCGATGGCCAGGAGCTCATTTCTCTTCGTAAACAATGTGTAGTGACAGTTTTTATGGATTAATATGCTCAAGTATTTGTTTTGCTGTGTCCCCTGAGGTGAGCAGGGTCATCCGCTCCTTCTAAGTGACTGAGTCACTAAGGGTTCCTGCCTGTGTACACACGGGCATGACATTAACCCACAGGTAATCATCAGCCTCAAATAGATGCTCTTTCTGTCAATATATACCGTGGATCCATCATCAAAAAGGTGCAAAGGCAGTGCTTGTGTCCTGGGATCCCAGTGCTGAATAGAGCTCCCAACATCCTATCGCCTGGTTTCACCACGGGGGTGCTGTTTTTGTCCCCACACGTGCCTGCTCACCTGTGACCTGACGGCTCACGGCAGGTTCTCTTCAGCTGGAGAGCTCCAGACAGAGCCCAGGCACCCCAAAGGGATTCAAAGACCTGCTGGGCTCTGGTCCCTTCCCCCTTCTGAGACAACCCTGGTTTGTACCTTTGGTTTAGTGGCAGTCTCTAAAGTCTCCATGACTTCCCTTTCCCAAAACTAATGAGTGAAACTTCTGATCCTTACACAGTTCACTGTGGTGCTGCTGGTCTTGCAATTAAAAATGTGATAAAATAGAATAAAAAACACTATATTCAGGTTTCACATACATGTTCCTCTCTGCTTAATTCTTCTACTCTTGAGTAGTACATGGGCAAATTTAAATTAATAAAGCTCCAAAGCACTACCTGGTTCACCTGAGCTGGGCTAAGCAGGGCTAAAGTGGGTGCAGGTGTGGGTACAGGTGATGAGTTGTGGGTGCAGGTTCCCCCAGGTAGAGCCACACTTGGGCTGCAGGCACCGGCATCAGCATAGCTGGACACGGGCTTTGGTTCTGATCCAGAAAGGGTTTTTCTGGTTTCATTTTGTTTTGTCTTCCCTTATTTTGGGTGTGGACTGAAAATGCCTCCAGAAGAGGAATTCAGCTGTGAGTCAGCCTGAAAACAGTCCAAGTATGTTTCAGTGGTGGTAAGTGACCTAAAAATAGCCGTTCCTGGTCAGAGCGGTGCGGGCAGGGCAAGGGGCTGCGGGGCGCCCAGCTCAGTGTCCCCAGCCCCGCAGCCTTTCCCAGGCAAGCACAGGGCTGACTCCTCGGGCGACATCCAGAATCCTCTTTATGTGCGTGACGTGGCCGTTGGAGAGGGAGAGCTGCCCTCCAGCAGATGCCTGCTTGGGTGGGACGGAGCTGCAGGAACCTGTCTTTGGAGGGAATTCACAACCAGCTCCACAGCCACGAGACAACACATGGATCTATTTCTTATTCATTCCAAACCCAGCCAAACCTCAGGTCCTCTGCAGCTTGGAATGTGTAAAATGTCCCACAGTGTTTTTCCCGACATTTAGAGGGAATTTCCAGGGTTGGCCTTTGTTCCCATCACCCCCTGCCCCGCCACTGCCCAAGCAGTGCTGCTCTGGGGTCAGGTGCCTCTGCTGCTCGCCCCCGGCTCTCTGCAGTGCTCTGTGCCACAGCAGCTCCTGCTCTGCATTATTTTAACAGTGATTTATAAGAACGTGTCTCCAGAAGAGCGAGACTGCCCACAGGCTGCCACAGGGGCTGTGGGTTCAGGGCTGTGCTGTGTGAGGGGTGGCTGCTAGTCCAGCCCTGGACATCCGGAACGAGCTGACACCCTCTGTGTGGATTCCCACCAGCGTATCCTGACCGTGTCACTGCCACATTGGCAATTCAGAGTTTAGCTGCTCACGTTGACAGTAATGAAGATTCTAATTCAGCTGACTTCTGCTTGGTTTCAATTTGGTTTTCACTTTCTAAAAATATTTAAGCTAAAAATAATCTTCCTGGAGCCCTGGAGGAACTTCACCCTCTGGGCAGTCTGTATGCCAGCCCAATGCTCTCCCTTGGCCGGTGAAGTGTGGTCACCTCGGCAGCCCCCGAGGCGTGCAGCAACACACATGTAAACACTTACAGCTTTACATGTTTGTTGGAAGCAGCTGTGGGATCAGCAGCATCAGGGTCTGACCTGAGCACACAAACACCCGGGGGCAGAGCTTTGCAGGGATCCGATGTCAGGGCAAGGTGCCTGTAAGACTCATCTCCCTTTCAGTCTTCTGTGTCTTATTGAGATTTTGACCCACATAAGCGAAGTGGAACATTTAACCGCTGCTTTGTTCATTCTTGCACTCTTGCCTCACTTCCTGACACAGCCACATAAGGGTCACAAGATGGAAGGTCTCACAAATAACCGTCCAGATGAAATAATTAAATTATTTGATAAATAAAGCAATCCAGCAGCTTGCCTGCTGCTGTTTGAAATAAACCCTGTGCTCTCGGCTGCTCCAAGGCTTGGTCTTAGGAATTCTTTTTCCTTCCCAGAGACCTGCTGTGTTTGGTGACTGCTGTTCAGGGGCAGACACAGCCCACTTGCTGTTGGCCCAATTCCTCCTTTCTGATGGGAAAGGTGGGGACTGAGCCAGGCGCAGCCCAGCTTTCCAAACACCCTGGGGGAAATACACTGAGGGAGCTGTTAACCCAGCCAGCCAGGTGAGGCAGTGCTGGGCAGGGGCTGGGGAGTGTCCCCTGCCCAGGTGAGGGGCTGCAGCAGTGGGCAGCGCTGACGAGCCAGAGGAGGGAATGGATGCCACCTGCCCCAGGAGCTCCATCAGACAGGATGTGGGGCCCAAAGGTGTTAAATAGGAGCCGTGGTGCTGCTTCCCTGCCTGCACAAGGATCCTGTGCTGCCTGTGTGCTGTGGTGGTGGGTGCCACAGGTGCACGAGGAAGGAGCAAGATGAACAGGTAAGAATGAGGTGATAGTTCTCAAAGGTCTCTTTTTTTAACTAAATAAGTTACAGCAGGAGAAATTACTGCTGAATGTGGCATTTCTTGGGAAAGCCTGGTTCAGTGATCTGCTGGAGAGAGAGCTTGTATGTGCGTTGTGGTGGGACAGACAGATGGAATCAGGAGTTACTGTAGAGAAACAAAGTGACCCAGTTTGGTTTATCTAGCAACGGAAATGTGTGTTCAGCGTTCGTGCAGCAACATGAGGGGGAGCTGGTCTGCGCTAAGGCAGGAGGGTGGTGAAATGTGGCACACGGAAGCAGGGCCCGTGGCTTCTGCAGTTGTAGTAACTGAGAGGCAATGTGCAAAAAACTAATCCCTAGAGCTGGATTACAAGTAAAACTACTCAGAAGTATCCCCTGTAAACAGAAGTACAAGGAGCAGCTGTAAGCCAAGCCACCAGCCCGGAGCTGCCCCCCGGGCTCTGCAGGGACACACGGCACTTCTGTCTTCGGCTGATCTGGCAAATGGCTCGGGATGTGTGAATCATTCCCATGGGCTCCCTCCGTCCTTGGAATGGTAGTTTTAAAAGTAATTTGGACTTTCTCTTTTTTTCTTTAAACAAACAGTCCCTGTGTCTCCTTTCCCCTGGTCAGCCTGTGGAGAGTCTCAAAACAAACATGACTTTACCTGGGGGACCTTGGGCTGCTCACATCTACTTTGTTATCGAACAGCTCCTGGCGCTTGAGGGGTTTTCCATCCTCCTAATGAAATACAGCTCCTGGGATGCCTGGTTGTGTTTCCCTGGCAGGTTTACTAGCGGAAATCCTCCTCCTGCAGGAGCACAATGGCTGGGGGCTCTCCAGGGTGAGCAGCAGCCAGGGAAAACAAACATCATCCTGTTAGAGCACATTTCTACAGAGGCCTGAATTTAAAAACTCATGTATGAGGTTCAGTTGCCATAATTTTATATCTAGCAATATATTTTTGACTGGAGAGAAAGTACTTTATCATCCTGATGATTATTTTTCTTTATGGTGTATGGCGATATTCTAGCTTCTTTGTATTTCAACCCAGTATTTTTGCAGGGAATGCTTTAGCTACTGACTGCCCTAAGAAATGCTGGCTTCTCTGAGGTTTGTTTCTATAGTTCTGTCACAGGGAAATAAGCTTTCCCTGATCTGGGAGCAATTTATTTTCAGTGCCCATTTGGCTTTCAAGGTGTTTTTTCTTATTTCCTTTTAATTAGTTGTTGTGCATTTCAGGGCACTCGTTACAAAATGGTGGTGCTTCATGCTGCTCGTTTTGCTTCATGCAGAGAAGTGTCACAAGATGCTTTAGATGGCTTGATTCCCATAAAATTCCTTTGAATTCAGGGTTTGGTTGTGTTTCAGGAGGAGTGCTGTGACCCCCAAGTGCCTGTCCCAGCCTCATCCTTGCCTTCCCCCAGTGCACGTCCTTCATCCTCATCCTGTGCATGGAGCTGGAGTTGATGAGCAGATGCTCTCTCCTCTGCTTTGATTTCTGTTCTTTCCTAGAAGGATTTCAGTAGTAACCTCAAAGGATCCCGAAATTACTTTTCCTGTTCCCATCAGAGATTAATTCAGTCTTTGTTTTCTCCTGCCTGCAACACCTTTGGCCAGAGTGTTTGGTATAACTTGGCAAGGGAAGAAATAACATCAGAACTGACCTTGTACTAAAATAAATAGAGATGAATTAATGTTTAGTTACAATTATCCTGTTCTCATTAACAGTTCCTCTGCTTACCGTGACATACAAGGTTCTAAGGGGTTTGGTGTGACTTTTGCTATATTTACGAAAGCAGCTTTTCCAGACCTGCTGCCTTTGTGAGGAAGAATATGCCTGCTTACCTCCCAAAATGCTTTTCAGACCACTCTGTATAGCATCCAGTATTGCTTTACACAGATAAAGATAAAAATAAACAGAGTTAAATGCTTCCTCTTGGCTACTTTATTCCTATATTGAATTATATGAGAGAAATCAGTTTTTCTTGAAGCTGCTGCCTATCATTACAGTGATCCAGCCTGTTGTACTGATAGCATTGAACATAAGTTTCTCCAACAGTATTTCTTAGCGTGACAGGCTTGATTTTGATTCCTTGGGCTCCTTAAATCTTATTTTAAAGAAGGTTTCTGCTTCATGCCTGTAACATGCGGACTGTAAATCTGTTCAATGGACTCACTGTCTGGATGTGCCACTTCTTATTTACTTTTCTCTCCTTCTGTAATAGTATCTTTCATATCCTTCTTTATATGCTTTTCAAAAGCACAAGATACAAAGGATGCCTTTTGCACTAAAAAACCCCAATTAAAGTATGACCTAATGATTAGTTACTTGCAATCTGATTTTTATGACATTTAGCTGTAGTCACTACTTAATTAGGAGTACAACTTTAAATACTGAGTTAGAGAACCCAGCCGTGTTTACATAATGAGCTGATCATTAACTCCGGCTCTGGGGATGTCACCCTACATCCCAGTATGCCCATTGCACCAGTTGGTCTGCACTGGGCAAGCACTGCTCTGGTTTTCTGTCCATGGCATGGCAGGTTGTGGAAAGGCTGTGCCCCACTGGAGTACGGCCAGGAGCCTGGACACTGGCAAACGGGATGGATGTTCTATGAACAGTTGTCATAGAAAAGCAGATCATGGAAGCTCTTGGTTTGTGTCAGAGTGAAGTGGGCGATGTGTTCTGTCTGCCCTCTGTCTGTCTGTGGGGTCTGTGCTTGTCACCGTGCTTCGGTTAACTGGGGGTCCATCATCCCGTTTGCAGTTCTTGAGCAATGTGGGACTACAGAAAAAAAGCCTGAAATATTCTTTTTTGATATGGCCTTGATGAGAGCAAGACAGAAACGACACTTTTGTCATCTTCCTATATTTTTATTCTGATTATTTTCCTTTGGGCATGACAGGATGGGGCTGGTGCATGCAGACGAGGGCTGTCAGCCAGAGAAGTTGCTCCAGTGAAGTAATGTGGCCTCTCATATGCTGTGAACCCAATACCCACCCCAAAATACTTTATCTGTGTTGGTTAATTCCTCAGGCTGGGAAAACGTGCTATAAAATGCTCGTTTGGAGGGTGTCTCATAGCAGATGATGTGTCTGAAAGTAGGTCTCAACTAGACCCGTGTGAATTAGGAGTGTCTTCTGAAGAAATTGAGGACTGTGGTTTCCTGAAGAGACAGATATATTGATTTGAGTGCTTGCAAGGCTGGAGGAAACCTATAGGCATCACTTCAACAAAGTGACAAAAAGACGGTGCCCTCTCCCAGGCAGGGACGTGAAGGGTCTGGGTGTCCCACACCACCCGAGCACGCTCTTTCTGCCCCGCATGCCCGAGCCGCGGTCCCGCTGGGACGGCTCGGTCCGTGCTGCCGCAGAACGCGCCGGCAGCCCCGTTTGCTTGAGCACATCCCGCACCCTGCCCCGGGGCAGCAGCTGCCGTGCGGCACCGGCTCCTCGCCGGGCTGCTCCCCGGCCCCGAGCCGGGTCCCGGCGGTGGTGCCGAGGGCTCGGGCAGCAGCCGGGCAGCTCCTGCCGCCGCTCCCCAGCCCGTCCCCGGGAACAACGGCCCCACCCCCGCTCGCCGGGATTGTTCCGGCCTGCGTGCTCGTGGCTGTGCCTCGGCACCGGGGTTCCCGCCCCGCCTGCTCCGGCGATGCAGGGATTGCACCCCGCTGTCAGGAGCAGCGCCGGGCACGGGGAGGGACCGGGGGGACTCGCGGGGGTCCCCGCAGCCCCGTCCCCGCGGCCCGGCGCTCAGCAGGCGCGGCTGGGCAGGGCAGGGTTCCCCGGCACCCGGCTGTCTGCGGGAAGGTTTGTGGCACGGTGTCCCTGGTGGGTGCCGGAGGGGCTGCGCGGCGTTCCCGCAGAGCCGCCGGCTGTGCTTTGCCTCCCTGCCACGCTCCCCCTGCCCAGCCGCGCCCTGCTCCGTCAGGGCCCAGCCCTGGCACTGCCACTGGCCTCACCGTCCCGCCAGGAGCGTGGACTGGAACAGCGCTTCCCTCTTGGCACACGCGCCTGGCGTTCTAAGAGGGGAGCGACACAGATTCGGCTTTGCCGGAGCTGGTGGAAGAGGTGCGACACTTACACCGGTGTGCAAGTATGCATAGGGTGCTGTCAAAGGGGGTCAGGCTGGAGCTGGGCACTGCTGGGGCCAGAGCTTGCTCAAACATGGAAAAAATACAGCATCCTTGTTACTTGGCTAAAAAGATGGAGGTCACTAAGTCGCATCCGCCTCGCTCCTTATACTGTAATATTTCAGTGTATGTGTTCACCAAGTAGCAGCAACCCTCCGTGGTCACATGGAAATGAAATCATACTTTGCAACGTCATTTAATGTCCCTGCTTGGCAGGAGGGGACTGTTGCTCCCTGTCACTGCCTTCCGGTCTGTGGCAGTGCTGGAGCATGGCTGGGTTATATAGCGTGGGGCTGTATGAAAGGCTCTGCATTATTTCACCATACAGGAGAGGCTGTGCATTATTGTTGTCCTTTAGAAACATCTCCTCGTCTGGAATTGCTGTGTTCTGTGTGAAGACAAGACTCACCTTGTGCTTCCCCTTGTGTCCCTTGGCAGTTTTGCAGCAGAATGCTTTTAAACGTGGCTGTTTTAGAGCACAGATGCACAAATCCTCTGGAAGCAAGAGGGATACTTTGGTAAAACTCCAGAGCTTTCACCAGAGCAGCGTTTCTTGCTCAGCAGCAGCCATGCTTTGAGTTAAATATTGAGAGTAACTAACAAGTAGTTGGCTGTGGTTTTTCCCTGAAGAATTTCTTTGTTTCTAAATGTGGCTGTGAGCCTATTGATGCCTCTGTCATTTAGGGAACAGGCAATGCCCCCCACAGCTGGCAGCTCAGATTAGAAATAGTAGATTTGGAGATGAGATCAAAGTGCCTGAAGCCGTGGTTACGGGAGATGTGATGTCTGCGTGCTGAGGGCAGCAGGAGATGCGGGTCCAGCACCCACCCGCACCCCGCTCTGGGACAGGAACACTTTCCTCTGGAGGGGAAATGTGCCAGAATGTGCCTCAGCATCACAGGCACCGCGGTACCGGCAAACTTCAGAGCCTGGGGAGCCTCACCCAGATGATATGTGAGAGAAATGAGGAACATTTCCAGGAGTTAATATTTAATTTGGCTGCATCGGTGCAGGCAGGAATGTGCCATTCCTCTGGAAGCCCAGGGAGGCTGTGAAAGGCAGGGAAGGAGTGGAGTTCCACTGGCTCTTTGCCAGGCACTGGGATGATAACATGTAGGATTGAAAAAGAAAATTAAATAAAGTCCTAGGCCTGAAAAATCTGCAAATTTCTTAAAATCATCTTTTATTTTATATCTGGATACATTTAGTAAAAAAGAAGAAGAGCGAAAAAAGGAAAAGAATACAGCAGGAATGCCTTTAGTAGCATCACTTGTTTGGGATCTACCTTTTGAAAGGGAAAAAAATGCCAAACAGAGCAAATAAGTGTCTGTCGTTTTACCTGGTGCACTTTGCATTTACGTATGAATTTCACTTTTGGGAACTACATGTTTTATTTTTTGAGCCAACCCCCTGCTCCTTTATGGTTGGACTCAAACGATCCTGTTATGGGATGGAGCTGAGGGGTGTTGAGATGCTCTGACTCCTGCCCAGTGCCAGCCAGGCCAGTGTGCCCACAGCACAGGTCTGCCTTGGTTACACAGTTCCTCACGGAAAATACAAAAGCTGCCTAAACAACACAAGAAGGTACAAAAGGGTCTGTTTATTATTATTTCATGCTGGGCTTTAATATAAAAACATGAGGCTCCTGCTCCTGGTTCCCATATCAGGGAAGAGACCTTTATTTCCAGTCTTGGTCTGTTTGACACAATATCCAGCAGGAAGGCAAAGCTGTTATTGCCAGTGCTGGGTTGAAAATGGGGAGCGAGGACACTTTATCTCCTAATGAGAGAGAGACGAGATTGTCCATATGTTTCCCACACTTCCTCTGATTCAGATAATCTTTTACAGATTAACCAGAGGCTCCTCATTCTTTGCAAACAAAACAAAATGCTCCTGCCCCTGAAAGCTTTTACAGTCATTATTTTTCAAAACAAAGACATGACCAAAATTTGGAAAAATAATGAGAAGAATGGAGTTGGGTGATTGGTCAGACACTGCCAGCTTTAGTGAGAAAGAATTAAAGCTACTGAAATGCTGGGAACAGAAACCCCTTCAGCAGCACGATGACATGGGCTGGCCTTGCTGCTGCCAGTGGCACAGTGCCTGGTGCGGGCACCTGCCCTCGGGATGGCACGGCCGGGAGCAGACACCTCCCCAGTCCCCTGCAAAGATGCTCCTCCACAGAGCTCGCAGGCGCTGGTGACATTTGCAAGGAGAGGAAGCCTTTGCTCAGCGCTGCTCTCTGCTCTCTGGTGGGTGTCCGTGTCCGGTCCGTGTCTGTGACACGGCGCCTCGGGCGCAGCCGTCCTGTGGGAGCAGGCAGCAGGGTCAGCTGGCCGGCTCGGGGTGTTCCGGCACGGGCGAGAGGCAGACGGTGACACTGTGCTCCGTCCCCGCTGTCCTTCCCCTGCCAGCCCCCATGGGAGGGCATCTGAGCTGAGAGACAAGAAAGCCTTTCTGAAGGAACTCATTATTTTAATAATTGCAGCCTAAGAAAAACCTCAGGCTTTGGGCTCTTCAGGAACAATAACAAAAAAAAGGAAAAAAGCTAGGCAGCGTTGTCATGTGTCCCGCCACCACTGCTCACCCTGCGCAGTCTGGGGCTGATGACACTTTAGTTTAATTCAGAACCAATGCCGCAAAGCAAGCCATGGCCTGAGTAATGATGTGCCAACAAGTGCGTCTGCGATCAGTATTTAGTGAGCAGTTTTACCCGTTCATCAGAGCATGAAGACTCCCCCTGCTGCATGTCTGACACCACAGGGAAGGCGGCCGGGCCCTGCTCTCTGTTTATAGCCCGGGTATTCATGTCAGATTAAACGGGGGTGTTTGCTAATGCACTGTGCCTGGCAGTGCCAGAGCTGTACCAGGAGAAAGGAGAAAATCTGTCATTTCAGCCCTGATTTTCAGACTCGACCAGGGTCCCTCTCCATGGATGCCTCTCTTCTGATAGAGACCTTGAGGATGTTGGGTTCCTGCACAGATAGCTGACAACCATGGGAAATATTATCTGTCGTATCTCTGTGGGTGAAGTTTCTGGGTACCCTTCACCCTCATCAGGGAGTTTACTCTGACCAGGCTGCTGAACCTCTGGAAAGCCCAGAGAAGGGACCAGGGTGCCTGTGCTTTGCTTGGAAAGAGGTTTCAGGAGGGGAAGAGATCCCTCATGCAGAGTATCCTTATCCTTGCCAAAATACACAAAATTCTGGAATAGGAATGGATATTTCTCAGGTGACTATTCCAAATCCTAGTAAAATCAAATCAGTGTATCATTTACTCTCTGCAATTTATTATTTATTAGTGATTAAAATCAGAACTCAGGATTTGTCTTTTTCACCACGGGCGGTTCTTGCAGCAGCCCCAGCAAGGAAGCTGTGCAGACAGAGACACATGCTCCCTCCACGCTGCTGCTGGTGCTGCGGCCGAGCTGGGGCTGTGCCAGGCCGGGGCTGGCTGGTACCTGCCATGAGCCAGGCTCCGGGACTCATGGAAAGCTGTTCCCTTTACTCCTGCAATACCCTGTAGGGTGGGATGGTGAATGCAGCAGCACTCTTACACAGGGCAGGAGCAGAGAGGGACACTGGCGGAGGAGTGGAAAGAAATGACAGGAAATCCTGTGCATGGCCATGCTGGCTGCAGCATCCCTCAGCAGCGCTTCCAGGCTGCTTCACCATGTGTTGCACCTCCAGCTGCACCTCCAGCACGCCCTGAGCACGGGCAGTGCAGGGACCAGGTCCCGCGAGAGGCGGCTCCACTCCTGGCATGGGAGCCGTGGGTATGAGCCCTCGTGCTCCGGCTGTGGGGAGCTGCTGGCACAGCCGAGCAGAGCCACGCGGTGTTCCCACTGCAGCGGTGCCCACGCTGGGGCTCTCGGCTGCCGCCCACGCACCCCTTGCCTGGGCCATGCCCACCATGGATGCTGCCGGGCAGGAGCCACTCCATGAGTTTACCAAAGCTGGCGTGACCACTGAAGATGGGCCACCATGGTGATTTCCTCCTGGGCTGAGTGAGGGACATTTCCAGCGGGCTCTGAGTGCAGCAGAGCTTTGGGCAGAAGGGCTGCTGGCTTTGGAAGCCTAGAGACGGTGGTAACCACAGCAGAAATAGCAAAAATGGGCCTGAAAGTCCCTGGTTGGCGAGGCCAGCCATCTTGTGGGTGCTGGCGGAGGCGCGCTGGCCAGGCAGCCGTTATCTGCGGCTTGCAGCAGGAAGGAGTCCCGGGGGCACCGCCCCAGCCATTGCCCCATTTCCAGGGACCGCGGGCGATGGCCCATGTCAGCGGCCCAAGCCTGTTTCCCCCACCAGCTGCCAGCGGGCAGATTAATGGCTCACAGGGAGACATCTGCAACCGGAGCACTTCAAACCGCGTGTCCGTGTCCCTGACGTGAGCTCCCCGTCAGTGAGCTGGGCTGCAGCCGCCATGCAAAGCACTTCCTCTGGCATGTCCTTTTTTATTAGCAGAAAGAAATTTTTGCTTCCTTAAGAAAATATATATGCAAAGCCCAGCTCGTGGCCGTGGCTACCGCTGCACGCAGGGCTCACTTCAAACACTTGGCCCCCTAGGTTTGGTAAGTGTCACTCTCTGGCCTGTCACCGCTTCCCCCTCGCCAGGCCGCTGTGCTGCAGTCGCACAGAGCAGCATGTTGTAATTGGCCCCACGGCACCGGGGAGGCGGTGGCTGTGCCAGCAGCGCTGCTGGCGCCCCGTGCACCGCGCAGGAACCTCAGGTGGGGGCCCAGCCGCTCGCCCCAGCGCGGGACCTCGCCAGCTCACAGATCGCAGCAGGACAGTGCGGCCGTCGGTGATGGACGGTGAGTTGTTCACAAAGCTGGACGGTTTTACTGTCATCTTTCGTTGTGCTGCTTTCGCATATGAGTCTCTCTATCTTGAGTTAGTGAAGACTCAAATAATATATTAGAGAAATGAACACTAGATGCAAGATGTTTTTATGCAAGGCATGAGTAACAAAACTCTGTGGTTCTGAAGAGCATTAAAGGTCGCAGTCCGACCTTCTGTGGCACATGCTGGGGGTCCGCTGGAACCCCTGTGGTGTGGAGCTCCACCCTGAGCGAGCACCAACCTGCTCCCAGGGACACGCGGGACAAACACGGCGCGGAAGCCACTGCCATGGCGCCAGTGGTGCGTCTTCTCCTTTCTTCTGCTTTTACTACAATTTTATCAGTTCATCACCTGTGGTGCTTACTGTGCTGGAAAAGTTGAGAGAGAGGTTTTCACATGCTTACAAGAGCCCTGTGAGCTGGTTTAACATCTGTTCTGTTCTGGCAGTAGAGTGGGGACAGGGCTGGTGAGGCACCCCCGCCATGGCTGTGCCCCACTTTAGGTGCGTTTCCCAGTGGGGCCAAGCGCTGCTCCTCTGCAGGGTCCTGCTAGCCCTGGGCGAGGCAGGTGGGTGTCCATCGCCAGAGCATCGCTCCTCAGCCCCGCTCTGGCACTCTGGGGGGTGTTGGTTAAGCACATGGGAGATTAAAACGACATTAATCCTCTGAGAGTGACCCTCAGCTTCCTACTGTGAAATCTGCTGCTGCTGGCGAATGTCCCGCCAGTTTTCCGTGACTAAACACCACGTTGGGTTGCACACAGCAGCCACTGGGCTGAGCACCCACACTGCTCCCATGGGGCTGGGGGAGCGACCAGGCGGTGCTGGAGGGGCTCCAGCATGAGCTGCAGAGAAGGAAAGAAATTGCCTGTGCAGAAAGTGCAAAAGCTGTAACATGTATCACAGTTATTTGCTGGGAATTTACAGTGGGATTTTGCTGGGATTTTGCTCATTTATGTGCTTGTAGACTAGAAGAGATTATAAGCATTTTATTGCTTTCAACAAAAATACTATCATATAGTAGTTGCAGGAGGCTTTAAAATAAAAGGACAAAACGGTGTAAGGGCCAAGTCATAAATTTGTGTGTTATATTTACAAAAATGCACATGCAGATGAGATCATTAAAACAGAAACAAATGTGCTCTGGCCTGGCAGGGAAGTGATGGCTGCATGTGCCGTGCAGCAGCCGCGGGAGCGGGTTCCGGAAGAGCAGGGAGGCAGCAGGGCCTTCCGTGGCAGCAGCACTGGAGCTTGTGTCAGACCTTTTTGGGGAACTAGAGCTTCACCAGTGTTGCACAAATAAGGGCATCAGGAAGCAAACAGCTTCTCCAGGGTCACAGTCGTGTTCAGTCCGGGTTTGAAGCAACTCCTGTGTCTGCCTTTAATAAAGACTCAAGGAGAGAAGAGAAATCAGAGTATAGGCTGATTCTGTGGCTGCTATAGTGCAGCTATTTGATGAGTGAAATGAAGACACAGGACATACTTGGAGCTCAGGTGGATTTGCACTGTGGTTTCTGTCTGCGTGTAAGGCCAGGTACGGAGTCCCCCGTGCCCCTCGCGGGTGATTGCCCTGCAGTGAGGAAGTGTTTTTGTTCTGCTCGAGGTGCAGCTGTGAAGAGGATGCCCACAGCCACCCTCACGTCGGGCTGTGGGACACACTGGTGTCCCAGTGCCGTGCTCCAGGTGGCCACTGGCCCTGCTGCCTGCCGGGCTCAGAGGGAAGGGCAGGCACCTCGGCACCATTTTCATAGGTCAGCCTCTCACCTCAGTAGCACCAGGGCTGCACTGACTCAGCCAGGAGAGCTCCTCTTTCTTGCTCTGGTTGCAATAGCACGTAGGGACTCTAAATCACAAAATATCTCTCAAAAAAACTTTCTCAGCACACAATGTTTCTCTTTGTCCTCGAGTACTGATTTATGTCTTCTGGGTTGAGTGGCACACAATGCTGAGTGTGCAATGACATATTTCTTTATCTTTGCTGTAAGACAATTAGTCTTAATTGTGAGACAATTAGTTTGCAATCCCAGGTGGTGATTGTTGTTGGCATTGGATGACAATCTGGGAGACCCCCGGATCTGAGATTTCCTAACGGTTTCCTCTTTACCCTGCCCTGCCTGGACATTTTGTTATGACAGAGCTTTTGCCTGACATCCATGCCCTAGGGTTTGACCCCCTGTAACATGCATAATCCAGTGTGAATGGAATGCATTCACTTTACGGGATACAGCGAGAAATGCCATCACAGGCGCCCAGGACACAGCTCCAGTCTCCCAGAGCTAAGACAGAGTGGAGCTGTGCCTTGTCCCAGAGGGAGGTGTCCAAGCAGGGCTCCCAGTAGACACCAGCACTCGAGGCAGTGCCTCCCACTGCAGGGAACAGCACCCAACCCAGTGGGCAGGTTGTTCCCATGTGAAAATGGACTTAGATGGGAAAATGAAATTAAATAAGCCTAATTACCAATGCAACCGAACACTGTCCACGGAGCTCAGTCCTGTGACCAGGGGTGGAGTGGGAGCTGCCCTTCCAGTGGGAGCAGCTGGCGCCCACACCTGCACCGTGCTGCCGATGCCCACGTAGCACCAGGGGGCACAGCTTGGGCACTGGTTGTCTTTTAGGAAAGGCCTAAGCTCTGTGTATAGGAAAGGTCACTTGCGCAGACACTGTCCTATGCCATTATTTAAGAAGAATTTGGGCACGGAGGAGTTTGTACAGAAACTCTGTGACTAGAACAAGTGCTTTGAAAATGCCCAGCGCGATGATGTCAGTTGCCAGAGAGGAAATGGCCCACGGAGTTCTTTGTGCGCGAACAGGAACAGGAAGAGCACAAATGGCCCAGTACAATGTTCAGTCCCGGAGCCCATCGGGGCTCTGCAGCCAGGGCTGTGTTATCTGAGGGGACATCTGCACTGCACCACAGTGAGGCAGGTTAATATAAAATATGATGGGATACCAGTTGTCACGAATTTTGCTCTGATCTGGATTAAACTTCATTGAAACACGAGTGTAAGAATACAACATTTTCTGAAAGAAAATGGAATGCTTCTTTGTCCTTTCAGTCTCCAGTTTCTAGAAAAAAGCCATAAGAGCTAACCAGCAGGTATAGGAAAGCTCTCCTGGCCAGTGAGGTGCCTGCACTCCCTCGGGCATGCGGCACACCTGGGTGCTCCTGAGGCTGGGCAGCTCAGAGGAGGGATGCTCACTAAACCCATTCTGTTTCCAAAGTGCTGCCTGCTCTGTTGCAGGGGTGATTAGAGCACAAGAAAAGCAAAGTTAATTATATCCCCTCCAGGCTGTGTAACAGAACAAAAAGCCTCATGAAGGAAGCAGCTAGAGTTCAGATCTCAAGACCAGGTAACAAAATATGTCTCTCAAAGTCACCTGAGGAATTATTCGTTATTACTTCATCTAACAAAACATAACCCTCTGCTTAGGTGTCTGTGTTAAAAGATGTATAACACCACCTGACACTGGAGATAAACCCTTTGTCTTTTTCCTTGTCGTCTTTTTCCTTGTCTTCACTGATGTCAATGTGCCTTGTGGTTTCCTTGGAGGCTGCTATTCCTGCTGGCTAGGGATGAACACCCCAATTTAAAAAAACAGGTGGCATGGGAATCCCAGTCTGTAGCAACAGAGAGAGGCTGAAATTAAACCATGGCTGAATATGGGAGCCTAGGGGGCAGGAGGGTGGGAGGGAGTTTGCTGTTTGTTTTCTGGCAACAGGGCACCACTGCACGACTGCTGCTTGTCACAGCATTTAGCCCCAAGGGCTGCTGTGGCCACCGCGTGTTCCTGGAGAGAGATGGCAATGTGCCAGTAACACTGAAAATAAAAGAGAGAGGGATGAGGATTCAGAATAAAGCCATCAAGAAGTGTAAGGTGTAAAGGACAGAGGTCTGTGGAGTATCTGGTGTTTCCCCACAGGAGGAGAGCAGTGGGGCAGCCCTTCAGTGAAGTGCATGTGCTGGGGCACTGGCCTGAGCTGGAAGGGAAATCAGACCCAATTTGAAAACTTAACCATGGAAAAGCCTTCTATATTTTTTGTGCTTTGGTTTCTAATGTGCATGGTACTCGTGGTACCCAATCCTCACAGCAGCCCTCAGACCCTCGCCGTGTGCTGCAGTCCCTGCCGGTGCAGGGCTGATGTGAAACAGCTATGGGACAAAATCGCCTCCTTACAGACATTAGGATGTTTTGCATGGGGCAGGCTATGCTGGCAGCAGAGCTCATGTGCAGGAGTCCCACTCTTTATCTCCATGAACACTCATTTATTTGATGGCTCTTTTCATAACCAAAGCGAGGAGAAAGCTCTTTGGAGGTGGAGCTGTGAGTGTGTGACACGTCTGTCTTATAACAGACTTATAACTCTGCTTCCCAAATCACAGAGTGGTTAAAGCCTCTAGGAAGTTCCCTGTGGTACCTGATGTTCCTGTGGAGAGGCAGCAGTGCTGATCATCTGGCAGCCTGACCCCAAGGGACCCAAAGGGAGGCGGTCAGGCACCCACCCGGGCTTTGGCGCCTGCCGGAGGCACAGGGCAGGAAGGGTTTTCCCTGTGTTGGTTAACTGGCACCGTTAAATTTAGCAACAGGGAGGAACAGAAACTGCTGGAGTACTCGCCATGAGGCAACAGCACTCTGCACTGTTCCCTACAGAAGGAAACAGAAATCGAAACTAAACATTTACGGGAAAAGAGAATAACGGAGTTTTTTTGGAAGCGTATGTGTATATGCAGTGAGATGTGCTCAGCCTTATCAGTAAGATGCAATCAGCCTTATCAATAAGCAGTTGCTTCATATGCTAGAATACTTGGGAATAAAATAGGAAGCAAGATGTCTCCAGGAATCATCACAAATATTTGTAGGTTTTGGGTGTGAGTTTGGCTCAGACACTGCTGCTGCCTAGACAGCAAGGGACAAAGTCAGAGAACGCTGCCACTGACTTTCTAAAAACTAAAACTGCTTTGCAGTTCTCTCTATTTTACCAAAGGCACAGGACAATTTTATGTCAAATGGCACAAAAATAAAAGAGAAAGGATGAACAATGTAGGAGGTTATTGTGAGCCTGGGGAGGGACTGGGCTGCTGCTGTAATGCAGAAATGAGATCAAACAGTGTAAACCCCTCAGGGCCAGGGGAAGAAAGAGCTGGAAGAGGGACCACAGGAGGTCACTTTATCCGTTCCCTTGCCCCAGGCAAGGTGGAGTGTACCTGAATCACTCCTCCAGAAGAGTGCCTAACCTTCATTTAGTACCTTATCAGTCCTTTTCTCCCCTCTCGGTCCAGCCTTACTCTCTCTCCCTGCAGTTTAAGCCCATCTTCATGTCCTCACTGCCATAAATACAAGGAAAAATTGTTCCCTGCTCTTTATAGTGCCCTTAAATTTCAGGTTATCATTGCTGTGCTTCAGTCATTCCTGGTGCTGCTTCCAGCTCTTTCCATGCTTTCATCCCCGCTGCTGTCCCTGGCGTTCTCATGCCACCGCCTGTCAAGCTAACACCGGTGGGACCGGACCCGGCGTTCCCCATGCCCCCATACATCCCCTCGCCTGGCAGCCTGCCTGCCTCTGCGCTTACTTAGGTATGTGTCCCTCTCTTTTTTTAGTCCTCTAGGTTAATGCAGAGAACAGTAGATAACCATCAAGTTTATAATGACTTTTTATAGGCGAAAGAAATTAAATGGGTTCTTCCTTAGTATTCTTTATCAGTTTCTCTTGCCTTGGTAAGTCACGTTTTTAAATCTCATAATTTTTGCCCTTCCTTGGGATCTTTTCAGTTTGTTTATGTCTTTCCTAAAGTGTGGTTAGCACTACAGTGGTTTGATGAGCCTCCTTTGCACGTGGCCCTGGGTGCGTGTTCCGGCAGGGGACACATTGATACACCCCTGGCTGATCTAGGCTATTGTGTGTCCTTTTCTGCACTCTCCTATCAGTGTCACCCACAGGGCAAGACCGACACCTGCCCTGTGACACGGGGCAGAGCTGATCTGTCGCCTCGGTGATGGGCCTGCTGCTCTGCAGGGGCAGGGAGCGGTGCAGCTCCTCACGGTGGGTGCGGGGGAGCCCCATGCCAGCCCCGCAGCAGCCCCCGGGCTGGCCTCGCTGCGGCCACGCCGACAAAACCGACCGGTTTGCAACGGCTTCACTTGCTAAGATGAAGGAAGAGCGGAAACCGGGAGGAAAGCAGGGTCCTTCTCCCTGCTTTGGGAAGCAAATCTTTAGAGGATCGTGTCCTCGGGGACGGCGTTTGGGGGGTCTGGAGCAATCGCGCTAGGTGTCCTGCGGACACGGCCGGGCCGCGGGCAGCGCTGCCCGCCCCCAGGCCGCCCCTGCCGTCCCTCCCCCGGCCGGAGGCGGCGGGG